>HG992173.1:3605000-4205000 GCA_905220505.1 Laothoe populi
AGCACCATGTATCTTTGAAGGAAATGTGGCAAATAATGACAAGTTACTACTGTAAAAGTTTCAGAACGAAAATGGACGAAAATGACGAGTTATTCCTATTTCTATGTAGCTTTCCATACAATAAAACTATTTTTATTCGAGTTACTCCTAAAATAGATGGATAATTCTTACCAAGTAGTACCTTTTAATCACTAAATAGGTAGGTGAGGTCACGAGTTTTATGATTGCGACTACAGTGGTCATCAATATTACTTGAAATATTTCATTTTTGTTGATTTTTGAGTTATTTGGTATTTTCGTACATGTAAAGTGAGAAAATTCCAAAATAGAGTATGTATTCTTGGTTAAATTATTATTAGTAAATTTAAAACCCATTTAAGTCCCATAAAATCCACTAAATATTGATCTAGACCCGACTTTTTAAAATTTATCTACTTTTCATCATATCTCAAAAAGTGAAAAAAAGTAGCACCATGTATCTTTGAATAAAATGTGGCAAATAAGGACAAGTTACTACTGTAAAAGTTTCAGAACGAAAATGGACGAAAATGACGAGTTATTCCTATTTTTATGTAGCTTTCCATACAATAAAACTAGTTTTATTCGAGTTACTCCTAAAATAGATGGATAATTCACTTACCAGGTAGTACCTTTTAATCACTAAATAGGTAGGTGAGGACACGAGTTTTATTGATTGCGACTACAGTGGTCATCAATATTACTTGAAATATTTCATTTTTGTTGATTTTTGAGTTATTTTTTTATTTCCGTACATGTAAAGTGAGAAAATTCCAAAATAGAGTATGTATTCTTAGTTGAATTATTATTAGTAAATTTAAAACCCATTTAAGTCCCATAAAATCCACTTAATATTGATCTAGACCCGACTTTTTAAAATTTATCTACTTTTCATCATATCTCAAAAAGTGCAAAAAAGTAGCACCATGTATCTTTGAAGAAAATGTGGCATATAATGACAAGTTACTACTGTAAAAGTTTCAGAACGAAAATGGACGAAAATGCCGAGTTATTCATATTTTTATGTGGCTTTCCATACAATAAAACTAGTTTTATTCGAGTTACTCCTAAAATAGATGGATAATTCACTTACCAGGTAGTACCTTTTAATCACTAAATAGGTAGGTGAGGACACGAGTTTTATTGATTGCGACTACAGTGGTCATCAATATTACTTGAAATATTTCATTTTTGTTGATTTTTGAGTTATTTGGTATTTCCGTACATGTAAAGTGAGAAAATTCGAAAATAGAGTATGTATTCTTAGTTGAATTATTATTAGTAAATTTAAAACCCATTTAAGTCCCATAAAATCCACTTAATATTGATCTAGACCCGACTTTTTAAAATTTATCTACTTTTCATCATATCTCAAAAAGTGAAAAAAAGTAGCACCATGTATCTTTGAAGAAAATGTGGCAAATAAGGACAAGTTACTACTGTAAAAGTTTCAGAACGAAAATGGACGAAAATGACGAGTTATTCCTATTTTTATGTAGCTTTCCATACAATAAAAATAGTTTTATTCGAGTTACTCCTAAAATAGATGGATAATTCACTTACCAGGTAGTACCTTTTAATCACTAAATAGGTAGGTGAGGACACGAGTTTTATTGATTGCGACTACAGTGGTCATCAATATTACTTGAAATATTTCATTTTTGTTGATTTTTGAGTTATTTTTTTATTTCCGTACATGTAAAGTGAGAAAATTCCAAAATAGAGTATGTATTCTTAGTTGAATTATTATTAGTAAATTTAAAACCCATTTAAGTCCCATAAAATCCACTTAATATTGATCTAGACCCGACTTTTTAAAATTTATCTACTTTTCATCATATCTCAAAAAGTGCAAAAAAGTAGCACCATGTATCTTTGAAGAAAATGTGGCATATAATGACAAGTTACTACTGTAAAAGTTTCAGAACGAAAATGGACGAAAATGCCGAGTTATTCATATTTTTATGTGGCTTTCCATACAAGAAAATCAGTTTTATTCGATTTACTCATAAACTATAAGTCCAATCATAAAAAATGCAAAAATCATTTTAGTTACTATTTCATATACGAATCGATCGGCATATTCAGTTTTATAAAATTACGACTTTAATTTTTTAAATTCCCTATGTCCGATTTTTTCTCGAACGGGACCACCGTGCGGCCGTCGAAACAATATACTTTATAAATGTCGCCATCTATCGAAAAGTCCTGACATTGACATGGCGCATACGACCTTGTCCTTGTCAGATAACGTTTTCCTACTAACCGAGTGATTATAAACATGGTCACAAGGCAGTTCGTGATAATACTTAGCTTCGTTGCAAATCTTCGTGACAATAATGAAATAATGGTGATATTTAGCAGGCCAGCATGATTGTGTTGGGTAGCGAGGAATTGTCTCTCGCTGGACATATGACGACGTTCCGCAATGGTATTAAAAGACTTAGAAATTTATAACAAAAACATGTTATGGTCTTTGTTCATCATATTTTGATTCACTGAAAAAAAAATTTAATTACAATTTGGCTTCAAAATCTTAACCATGAAGAAACAGAATGCATGAAAACAAAGATTTACAAAACTTTAATTACAATATTTATATATAATTACTGTAAGATATTTTATATTATTCCTGTGTTTTATGTATGTATATTTATTTGTGTATGTATATATATATTTCTGTGTTTATGTA
This sequence comes from Laothoe populi, assembly GCA_905220505.1. Taxonomy (NCBI): domain Eukaryota; kingdom Metazoa; phylum Arthropoda; class Insecta; order Lepidoptera; family Sphingidae; genus Laothoe; species Laothoe populi. The sequence continues at coordinate 3,607,711 of HG992173.1, forward strand.
CGTATAAATACTAATTAAAAATATACTTTTATTAGGGCTCACTGTTGAAATAATTTTGTATTATTCTGTAACACACTTTAATTCGTATCCCAAGATACATATTTGTCTACAGCATGAATGGGCCGGCTCGACCGGGGTAGTACCACTGTCTCACAGAAAACCAACGTAAAGTGACAGTTTACTGTCGCGTTTCGTATGGTAAGTGAGATAACCGGAGGCCCAGATTCCCCCTTCCCTTCCCTAATCCCTATTCCTGTCCTTTAAGGCCGACAACGCATACATGACACTTTCGGTATTGTGGATGTTCATGGGCGGTGGAGATCACTTAACATCAGGTGACCCACTGGCTCGTTTGTCGGACTATAATATAAAAAAAAAATTCTTTTTTTGTTGTGAAAAAGTGTCAAAACTAATTGGAAACAAAACTATGTTACTTCAATAAAGGATTATTATTATTAATATTTCTAATCAGCAAAACTGATGAAATATTACATGAGATCTCCACGTTTAGAGTCCTATTTTATGCTAAAGAAACTAACCAGTACTCGCAAAAACTACATATTCTACTACTACAAACTATTAAAAGTCACTTTACAGAGAGACATCACATATAAACAAACTGGACGGCACTGCGCTTACTATCAGGCGCAGTGTGAAATATTACGTGTTTGGCCAATCCATATTTAGATGAGAGGGGAATAGAGCTTAGAGGAGCTATGTCAATCTCAAGTCACTAGTGGGCCAAGACTAGTAGACTAGGTGGGCCGCAAAACTTAATCTTAAAGAAGAGAAATCTTAACGAAAAAAGTTTTTTTATTCATAAAAAGTACACCGACTTCAATAGCAAAACAAATTATGCGTCACTATAAAATTTGAGGGTTGCCCTTGATTTGTCTGAGATCCCATCATCAGATCCTGACTTGGTGCCAATGGGACCACCTGGGAAGTATACCCTTTTAAACAAAAAAAGAATTTCTCAAATCGGTCCAGGCGTCTTCGAGTTATCAGCTACATAAAAAAAAAAGATTCCGACGAATTGTTAACCTCCTTTTTTGAAGTCGGTTAAAAAGTACTACTATAGGACAAGTTTTTTTTATTTGGTTCACTGAACTAGTTGTACACAGTTATTACAATGTTAAGAGATAAATTAAAAATATCATACAACAGTGTACCACCTTCTTAGAGTGAACACAGTATGCAAGTAAATATATTAATTCCCAGTAAAAAAGTACATTGCTCGTCAATCTTAATAATCACATCTCAGTGACCTTACTACGCGAGGTCGATGCAATTTGTTTATACGCGCTGCATGCAGTTTTAACTCTTACGGTTTATGGTGGGTCCCTTCGAACAATCCTTATGTGTGGAAACGAGGGTCATGTAAAAATAGCCTTAATGAATAATTGCTGTAAAGTATATACCTCAATGAGTTCATAGCAGTTGTTAATAACTTCAATAGCTGACAAATAATTTGGATCTTACAGGTTTATAATGTAATTTGTAAAATGTGAAGTTTTTGTGAATCTTGCATACCTAAAGTTGTCTTGTGACATTGATCTTTTGAATCTGATTAGAATTTTCTATATTCTAGCACTTAGCAACAATTTAGTGCCACAAACTACAAAGATAGCCATAATAATATGATGTTACTACACTTAACGCTGTCTATCACTCATCAATCGATTTAAACTACTATCCGGAACTACGAAGTACTTACGGTCTCACAACGTCAAGGCCCGAAACAAAATGGCTGTTTTAATACCTTAAAAACTTATTCTACAGGTCCGAAGCCCATAGACATCGAGCGTACGAACCAGCTAAAAGAATCGCTCACACCATACGGCGTGTTTGAATCTGAAGATGAGATGCACCACCGCATGGAGGTCCTGGGTTCTCTTCACCGGCTGGTCAGGCAGTGGATATGCGACGAGTCGACGCGTAAGAACATGCCGCCCAGTGTGGCGGAAACAGTCGGCGGGAATATATACACGTTCGGATCTTACAGGCTCGGGGTATGTACAATATATACTTATTCAGTTGGTACGGGCTCGGGGTATTGAGAATGTATACAGGTTCCGATCTTAGTGGTTCGATGCCTGAATAGTATATTTGATGTTGCATGCTCGAGGTAATCTTAACTAATATTTAAATATGAAGCTACATGGATGTCTCGGGTTCACCGGTTGTTTGGACCGTGTATACAAGAAGAGACGCTGCGTAAGAAAATTCTACTCAGTGTGCCGATTAAAGTCTGCCGAAATATAAACACGTTCCGTCTCTGGCGTTAGATAAATATATACACATTCGGATCTTATAGGCTTAGAGCAGATGGAGTTGAGAAGACAATAGTTGAAACTGACATCTTACGATACAATTTTAAACCGTTTGATCGCTAACATCTAGGAATGTGGGGTCAAATTCAAAGGTAATTTCATCTAAAATCTTTTTAGCTTTTTAAGAACATGTTATTAACATAATATTGCAAAATGGGTCGCATAGATATTTTCCTGCAAATTAAAACATCAGAAGCAATTGAAATATAAAACTAATTTTCCAGATTTTGTCGCGGATTCTTTTGCTTTTTAGTCCATATATAAAATTAGTTTTATTTGAATGTGTAATGTTCGCGTATGTATATCAGATCCAATTTATTATTTGTAATTTATCTTTCCAGGTACACCACCGAGGCGCGGATATAGACGCGTTGTGCGTGGCGCCGCGACATATCGACAGGACTGATTACTTCGCATCGTTCTACGATCTGTTGAAATTGCAGCCACAGGTAAGGATCATTACATACATACATATACACTCACGCCTATAATCCCCGAAGGGGTAGGCAGAGGTGTAACCAGTACACCCACTTTTCGCCGAATTTCGGTCCCATAATGTGACAGGGGGCGAGCCTATCGCCATACCGGGCACAGGTTCCAGACTTCGGGCTAATGCTGAGAATTTCTAGATAGAAAAACCCAATATCACTTTCCCCGACCGGGGGATCGAACCCGAGACCTCAGCACAGCGGTTGTAACGCATGCGCAATTACAACTGCGCCACCGAGGCAGTCAGTAAGTATCATTATAATAATTAAATTGTTCATTTGCAAAAATTAAGAGTTTAACATAAGGTTTATCCTCTAGCTCCTGAACAAGCGCTAGCTGTCTGTATCTTCGTTAAAATAATTATGATAACACACACAACAAGCGATAGGCTTGGCTTGTTGACTGTTTTTGGGAAAAAATATTTTCATAAACCAACTTTATTTTTCCAAACCGCTACCAACTTTCATGGCCTCTCGTGTGACGTGACCATCCGCAAAACTAATAGACGTTTGGCTCAGCGTTTTAGATGTTTCGAACGGTGACGTCATGGATAACTTATTTGTGTTTCATGTCACGTGACACAATGCTTTATTTTTACATATTTGTTTCTTGAAAATATTATATAATCTCATATCAATCAAACAAATTGGTTTAAATTTAGATATTTTTAAACTAAAAACTATTATAAAAAAACAAAATTCTATCAGGTTTTCACTTACTGTCAACTACCCTATTCACAGTCATCGACCCTACGCTTGGTCAAATTTGTACTGTGAGTAAAACTATATCCTTTCTGCCTACCAACAATCAGTCCCCAAACAATTATTTCCAGATCACATAGACATTAGTTCCGATGCGGTATTTCAGTAAAATGAATGTATATTTCACTGCCTCGGTGGCGCAGTTGTAATTGCGCATGCGTTACGATTGCTGTGCTGAGGTCTCGGGTTCGATCCCCGGGTCGGGTAAAGTGATATTGGGTTTTTCTACCTAGAAATACTCAGTAATTACCCGGAGTCTGGAATGGTGCCCGGTGTGGCGATAGGCTCGCCCCCTATCACATTATGGGACCGAAATTCGGCGAAAAGTGGGTGTACTGGTTACACCTCTGCCTACCCCTTCGGGGATTACAGGCGTGAGTGTATATGAATGTATATTTTTTTGACAAATTATGGAATTCACATAAATAAGAAGAATATTTTTTATAAACGCGGAAGTATAGCAATATGCAACATATTATCAATACATGACCAGTTTATTACCGAATCTGTCATACTTAATTTGCACTAATAAGTGTCGCGTATCAATGGCATGCCGGCATACCATAAATACTGGCAACACTCGTCTTACATGCTATTTTTAACTTTAATATTATGGAAATAAAATTGATTTTGGACAGACTCTACTTATTACCTTTTCGAACCGCGGCGTCCTTGTGATTCGAGAGTGGTTAATTTACAATATATATTTGAAGTTATACTTCTTTTGCTCGTTGGCAATAAATGAATGAATATTTACAATGCGCGCGCACAGTGACATGAAATTAACTATGAAGTTAAACAATATACAAAGTTTTTTTATCCTGGCACGGCAAAGTGACCACAGTGCACCTGATGGTAAGCGCAGTGCCGTCCAATTAGAGTATCGAGTGGCGAGAGACAATCTATTCCCCGCACCAAGAAGGTGAAGAAGCGGTCGAGGGTCTAGTGTACATACATCATACCCCAACCATAGACCACCGACAATCGGATGTACACTGGCTGATCCCGGAACGCGACACACATGCGTGTGCCACTATGGCGGGTTTTACACCCTGTGGACGGTGGTCGCTATCCGGACGGATATGAATATCCTACCACCAACAGACTGATATTTATTTATTAATGTTTACTTTGTGTTAGATTATATAAAAGTTTACGATAAATCTATGAAATACTACAAATTTACTTTCTGCAGGTAAAAGATCTAAGAGCAGTGGAAGACGCATTCGTGCCTGTGATCAAGATGAACTTTGACGGAATAGAAATTGACTTGCTGTTCGCCAGACTGGCACTGAAGGAGATACCTGGTGAGTTGTGTGGACATATTAACTACTAGCTGCTGCCAAACTACTGCCAACGGTAGGCAGCGGCTCTGCTGTGCCCTGGCATTGCAGAAGTCTATGGGCGGCGGTGACTACTTACCACCAGGTGGCCCGTCTGCTCGTCTGCATATCCAGGCAATAAAAAAAATATAGCTGTTGCCTGTGGCTCCTTCTATTTATAAAATCATTTCATCTCTCACAACTACTCTTTGCATAATATAGATATTCGTCCAAACAGGTATAACTTTTGATTAAATGCACAGATTTAAATGTAATAAAGACCAAATGTTACCTCGAGACACTCTATGATTTTATTGACGATTCTTTTGTCGTAATACACTACTTTGGAAGTGATGCCTTGACAGACAGACAGACAATAATTCCAAAAACAATTATTTTGGGTTCTATATCGATAATATATATAGGCCAGCGTGGTGGACTAAGGCCTAACCCCGAGGAGGCCCGTGCCCAGCTGTGGGACAATGTTTAATATAGAGCTAATATTATTATTTATAGTTAGTTTGTTATATGGCAGACTCTTTTGACCTCCGCGACGATATGCTACTCAAGAACCTGGATCAGAAATGCGTCCGCTCGTTGAACGGATGTCGCGTCACCGACGAGATTCTACGACTGGTGCCTGACATCAACAACTTCAGACTCACGCTGAGGGCCATCAAACTGTGGGCTAAACGTATGTATTTAACCGACTGCGAAAAAGAGATAGGCAGCGGCTTTGCTGTGCCCTGGCATTGCAGAAGTCTATGGGCGGCGGTGACTACTTACCATCAGGTGGCCCGTCTGCCTCGTCTGCCTATCCAGGCAGTAAAAAAAAAGTATTCGTGATCTGATTGTTTTTTAATAATAATCCGAATATGGTTTTGATGCTAATTTATATTCGATAAGTTTTTTATTAGTCAACAAGCAAATTAATCTTTTTTTTTAATTGTGTTATAATATAAAAACAATAATGGCATTCAATGTATTGATAGTGTTGTAGAAAACTGTAATGTTGTGTGTTATCAATGTTAACATGGTTGTAAAGTTAACAACCATGTTTTTATATATAAAAACTATAATTGAAGGAGTACCTCATAATGCTAATGTCGAAAACGTAATACCACTGTCTTTATATAATACGTTTCAAAACAGTTGTAATTAGTTGGAGATCATTAAGAGAAAAAATATGAGTCATTTTCTACAGGCTGTTATAAAAATATGAGTCATTTTCTACAGGTTGTTATAAAAATATGAGTCATTTTCTACAGGATGTTATAAAAATATGAGTCATTTTCTACAGGTTGTTATAAAAATATGAGTCATTTTCTACAGGATGTTATAAAAATATGAGTCATTTTCTACATGATGTTATAAAAAGTTGGTACAATATTTAAACCACTTATACCACGGGCATAGCCAGGCCAGCCAGCCAGCCATAAAAAAATATGAATAGTATTAATCATTTGTACTCCACGCTTCTCCTGTTTTTCATATAATATAAGTGTAATACTTTGACTATTTCGGGGCGGGGTTTGGAACGTCCTCCCCCCCTGGCTACGCCCATGACATATTGTATAACACGTTCGACGTTTGTAGGTCACGGCATCTACTCCAACACCCTGGGCTACCTGGGCGGCGTGTCGTGGGCCATGTTGGTGGCTCGCACGTGCCAGCTGTACCCCAACGCGCTGCCCGCCACTCTAGTCCACAAGTTCTTCCTGGTGTTCAGCCAGTGGAAGTGGCCGCAACCGGTACTCCTGAAGCAACCGGACCACGTCAACTTAGGGTTCCCGGTGTGGGACCCCAGGGTGAGTGAACACACTATACTAGTGGCTTGATAGGCAGATGAGCAGACGGGCCACCTGATGGTAAGTAGTCACCGCCGCCCATAGAATTCTGCAATGCCAGGGCACAGCAAAGCCGCTGCCTACCGTTATTCATTCTGTTTATTCACAGCATAATTTTTATTAATTTGATGTTATTATTAATTCTTGAATCCTACGATACAGATTTGTTATAGTGTGGAGTCAGATTTATGTGTGTGACTGTTGGATGAATTTTAATTTCATTTTCAATACCTTAAGATGGTCTAATTATTTTCTCAAAATACCTTATTAAGCGAAGTACGCATATTAAGTCATTCCCATGTCAATGCGTTTACTATAGTAATAAACAGCATTTAATTTTTATCTTTCGATTTGAAATATTTTAATAACCAAATTAGTATTGAGACTTGTCTAAATCTAGATATACTCATATTCAAAGTATGCTTGAAATCATTGGTATGATTGTCAAAACTACCATATTTTTAATATAATATCAAGATTGTTATCTCACCTTTTTTGTTCTAAAGGTAAACATGTCGGACCGTTTCCACCTGATGCCGATCATCACTCCTGCCTACCCCCAACAGAACTCCACCTTCAACGTGTCCGCTTCCACGAGGACTATCATCATGGAAGAGTTCAGATTAGGTAATCATTATCTTCATGACAGTGAGTGAAATATAATCTCAATCCTTATACCTTTACCCATAAGGCTGATATTAGTTTAACAAATAATATATATGGAGCGTAGTTTACTGTCAAACTAATATCAACCTTATGTCAATAATGTAAGGGCTTTGTAACTGGTTTTTCCTATTTTAAAAATGATTATGTCCATGTAAAAAACTTTTTTAAGTTTGTGTGTATTTTATTGTAATTTTGTGAACAGCTTATGATTGATCAGAAGGTTGACATTTATTTTGCTTTAATTATGATTTACAATAGAGATATCTTTTTTTGTGTTGAATTTCGTGATTGATTGTACTAATTCTAAAATGGTTGGTTCAAAAATCCAAACAATTTTTTTTCTTCTATCTCTTTACACTCATACATAAAAATATACTAGTAGAAACGAAAAAGAACCGAGTACAACAAAAATTATAAAAAAAACGGTCTTAAAAGTCCTGTTTTGCATCCTAGATATAATATTGGCTTGCACAATTTATTTGCAGGTTTAAAAATCACAGACGAGATAATGCTGGGCAAGTGTAGTTGGGACCGTCTGTTTGAAGCACCCAACTTCTTCTCAAGATACAAGCACTTTATAGTTCTCCTGGCTTCGTCTGCCACCACTGAAGACCAGCTGCAGTGGTGTGGACTCATTGAGAGCAAGATAAGACATCTTATCAGTGAGTTTGATCCTGCATACTGTTAGAAAGTTATCAAAATATGATAGCACTAGATGTTGCTCGCGGCTCCGCCCGCGTGGAGAATATTTTGGGAAGAAAAGGTATACAATGAATCGAATGGCATCTTATGCTATTACACCTTTCTATATTTTGTTATACCATAGGAAGCGTGAATTTGACGGGATAAAAAGTGGCCTGTGTCATTTTGTGCTCCCTAAACTGCCAATGTGAAAAAAATCATGTCGATCCCTTGCTCTGTGCAAAACTAAACTATCTCACGGGAACTATAAATTTTTCTTGGATAAAATGTACCCTATGTGCTATTCCAGACTATAATCTATCTCTGTGCCAAATTCCAACCAGATCCGTCCAGCCGTTGTAGCGTGATTGAGTAACAAACATCCATCCATCCATCCAAACATTCGCATTTATAATGTTAGTAGGATTAGAGTAATGTAACTCCATCTATATTCTCACATGTGTAAACAAAAGTGTATGTATATTGTCTATGTTTACATGTAACAATTAAAAAATAAAGCATTCTGTTTCAAAACGCCAACCAACGTATTTCAATACATATTTATACAGTCACGTAATAGGGTAGTTGACAGTAAGTGGAAACTTGATATAATTTTGTTTTTTTATAATAGATTTTAGTATAAAAATATCGAAAATTAAACCAATTTGTTAATTTATATGTGATTATTTAATATTTTCAAAAAATAAATATATATAAATAAAGCATTTTGTCACGTGACAAGAAATACAAATCAGTCATCCATGACGTCACCGTTCGAAACATCTAAAACGCTGAGCCAAACGTCTATTAGTTTTGCGGATGGTGACGTACCACGACAGGCCATGACAGTTTGTAGCGTTTTGGTGGGAAAAATAAAGTTGGTTTATAAAAATGCCAATTAAATCTTAAAAACCTATGTTTTATGTTTGTTAATGATAACATTTTACTAATATAGACCATGACGAATAACAGTAAACGGTTTCCCAAAAACAGTCAACTAGCCTATTCCTGAAGGGGTAAGCGGCCGATCATAAAATATGTCATGCTTTGTCACATTTTTAACCGACTTAAAAAAAGTAGGAGGTTCTCACTTCGTCGAAATCTTTTTTCATGTATGTTCCCCGATTACTCGAAGACTCCTGGACCGATGCGAAAATTCTTTTTTGTTTAAAAGGGTATACTTCCCAGGTGGTCCCATTGGCACCAAGTCAGAATCTGATGATGGGATCTCAGAAAAATAGAGGGCAACCCTCAAATTTTATAGGAACGCATAATTTGTTTTTTATTGAAGTCGGTGTACTTTTTATGAATTAAGAAACTTTTATATTTTTTTATTAAAAAAAGTTGTTTGTTTGTATTGTAGCAACACTAGAGCGGAATCAACACATAACGATAGCACATGTGAACCCCGAGTGCTACAACTCTGTGCCGCTCAACACTAACAACGGACAGCCGCTTGCACTGCCACCCGGTCAGTATGTACATATACACCCACGCCTGTAATGCCCGAAGGGAAGGCAGAGGAGCAACCAGTACACCCACTTTTCGCCGAATTTCGGTCCAATAATGTGATAGGGGCCGAGCCTATCGCCATACCGGGCACAGGTTCCAGACTCTAGGATAGTGAGAATTTCTAGATAGAAAAACCCAATATCACTTTACTCTACCCGGGGATCGAACCCGAGACCTCAGCACATCAGTTGTAAAGCATGCGCAATTACAACTGCTCCACCGAGGCCGAGGCAGTATAGAGGTAGTGTAGTGACTATTGGCACACATAACAGTCATTAATACTGGTGGTAGAATATTCATATCCGCCCGGATAGCGACCACCGTACACAGGGTGTAAAACCCGCCATAGTGGCACACGCAAGTGTGTCGCGTTCCGGGATCAGCCAGTTAGGGTACGACGTTTGTCCGTGTTGCGTCCTTCTGAGTACTCTGACACTAGACCCTCAACTGCTTCTTTAGCTCCTTGCCCCATAGCATAGTGTGAAGAAGCAGACCAGCATGATTGTGTTGAGTAGCAGGGGATTGTCTGTCGCTACTCGATATTCTAATTGGATGGCACTGCGCTTACCATCAGGTGTAGTGCGGTCACTTTTCCGTGCCAGGATAAAAAAGCCAGTTCAAGTGGAGACACTGCCACAACTTTAGACACATTACGTTATGAAGCAGATTACATGTTGCATAGTTTCAGATTTTTGTGGCTCTCAAAAGTTAAGGACGAATTAGTTTTCGTTTTACTGAACAACACATATTATAGATTTTGATAAATAGCGTCAGTTCTAAAATGAAGGCAGTTTGCTCAATACAATACATCGTTTTGATAATAGAATCATTCATTGAAATAAAACTAATTTTACGGATTAATTGTGGTTTATTTTTGCGTTTTTCTCTGAGTCTTTCACTACCAATCATAAATATGGCAAAATAGATTATAAACTATATAGAGTTTGGAATGAGTGATTTTGATTTGAATTTGTTTTTGTTACAGGAACTTCCATACCCGAGGACCCTGCACCTGAAGTTAAAAAGAATGACAAGGTATGTAAATAACATAACATATATCTACATAATATTAATTATTAATAGCAGTATGTATATATAATTTTTTTTATTTGATTTTGTAATTTTATTGTCTTAATTTTCATCATAGTTATAGTTTTAAGGATCACTTGTTAGTATGCGCATATTTTAATGAATGCTGTGTACTCTTTTAAATAGGTTGTGCATCAGAATGTGACCTTTGTTAAACTACACCTATATTAATTTAATGTACTATGTTGGAAAACCATAAAATAAATGGTCATACAATTATGGGAAATCGTATCGCTTACAGTAGAAAAGGTTACAAAAGTGTATCTTCCATTTAATGCCAAATTTTACAAGTCTGTAAGCAATTGTGTCTATAATTTCCATCTTCAATTGCATGGAACCTGGACCAGGTTCTAAGTACATCTAAATATTAACTAACTCACTACTCGATACTCTAATGGGACGGCACTGCGCTTACCATCAGGTGCAGTGTGGTCACTTTGCCGTGCCATTATATAAAAAAAACTTTATCGTCTATAGAACAATAGAAGCATATTTACTGGTGGTAGGATATTCATATCCGCCGGAATAGCGACCACCGTATACAGCTATTATTATCCTGGCACGACAAAGTGACTACACTGTAAGTGATGGTAAGCGCAGTGCCGTCCAATTAGAGTAACGAATGACAATCTATCCCCCGCCACTCAACACAATCATGCCGGCCTGCTTCTTCACACTACGCCATGGGCAAGAAGATGAAGAAGCGGTCGAGGGTCTAGTGTCAGAGTACTCAGAAACGGCCAAACAACTTATCCCAAGTGGCACACGTAAGTTTGTCGCGGTCCGGGATCAGCCACTGGCTGGTCACATCCGGTTTTTGTCAGGGGTCCTAGAGTTAGTATGTTGCATTTAAAAAGTCCTCGTGGGTTTATGTTTGAATTTCAGTTGTTTTAATAGTTTAACGAGGATGACCATTATTTACCAACGGAAAAAACGCCCTAAGAGTTTGTAAAATCTATTCAAAAGCTTATTTTCAACAAACTACTTTCGGATGTGCATTATGTTACATGTAGTTTTATATTACAGGGCGAGGTGATAGCGAACCTTTGCTCCATGTGGTTCATCGGACTAGTCTTCGAGAAGACGAGCGTCAACGTGGACTTGACCTATGACATATCCTCCTTCACCAAGGCGGTCCATTACCAGGCAGAGAACACCAACATGGCACGGGAAGGTCTCACCATTGAGGTTAGTATAGATTTATAGACTAGCACACACATACACTCACGCCTGTAATCCCCGAAGGGGTAGGCAGAGGTGTAACTAGTACACCCACTTTTCGCCGAATTTCGGTCCCATAATGTGATAGGGGGTGAGCCTATCGCTGTACCGGGCACATTTTCCAGACTCCGGGCTAATACTGAGGAATTTCTAGATAGAAAAACCCAATATCACTTTACCCGACCCGGGGATCGAACCCGAGACCTCAGCACAGCAGTCGTAACGCATGCGCAATTACAACTGCGCCACCAAGGCAGACTGATGGGTGTATTTATTCAGTTTTTTAATACAGTCACACTTAGTCCTATACTTTCCCCGCGGGGAAAATTTACGGATACCTTCTAGACCTCGGGGGAGGAGATATGGTTATGCCGGGCTCACCGACCTTCCGATCCATTTCTCCCGAGGGAAGTACTGGGTCGAGACCCTAACAGTTTTCCTACGTCGGTGCACCGACTAAAAACCCCGCGTTAGCATTCTGCAGCGCATGTGGGACGGCCCCGGGGGATCCCGAGTTGTACTCTGAATTGCTGCCGGAACGATCCCTGCGCGTTGCTTTTACGGCCCGTCTCTTTTAGGGCTAGTTGCACTCCACATTCTATAGCAGCGCGATACTTCCGCCACCCAACTCGGGGTGGCACCACGAAAATAAGTATTTAGTAGTAGTTTATAAAGGCCACACATCCCCCGCTGTGCAACCGCGACCCCCGTGACCTTTTGTAGTCGCCTCTTACGGCAGGCAGGGTATACCGTGGTAGAATTCTTCAGAGCCCCCAATCCACAGAGCAGAGTCAAACTTAGTCCTGACTTCATACTAGATCAAATCTATATTTTGGATATGTATACAAGGGACTAACTTCTCTAATGTATTAGAAATAAATTGTTGAATATTCATAAAATAGTTAAAAATAAATTGACTGATTTGCTGTTTGACTGTTGTTTCTGGCCCATCCAGTCGATCCATCCATTGTGTAGCTCGCATCCATCTGCTACCAGTGACCTTGTACCTTGTGCAACATGGCGTCCCACACTATGTTTACCTACTTACTTCATATAGATTTGCTTTATCATTTAATAAGTTATAGTTTAAAAAACAAAATAAAACATGCTTTAATAGCTAACTGAACTAAAAAGTAGAAAAAAGTTTAAAAAAATGAAGATCTAGTTCTATACCGATATAAAGTTCACTGGTTTATCATAATATAATCCTGATTTTTATCGTCATTGGTCCTTGACACTTGCAAATTTTCAAGTAAATCGTCGCCGTCTTAAACGATGTCTTAAAAGTGGTGATAATTGAGCTGAAAGAATCGGTTACATATATACAAGGGAAGCTAATATAAAGCATTTAATATCTAAACTATATTGTCACAGGCTCGTCACGTCCGCCGCAAGCAGCTGCCACAGTACCTGTCCACCTCTCTGCTGTTGAAGCGTGAGCGCACCGCCTCGGGTCCGCGGCGGCGGCCGCACGAGTCCGCGCCACACGCCACGCCCGCGCCACTCGCGCCCACACACGCACCACACGCCACGCACGCGCCACACAAGAAGACCAAGAGGCTGTCTGAGAGCAGTGTGAGTACATGTCAAACATACACTACTTACTAGAAACTATTATCACATCTATCTATGTCTATACTTATATATGAGTCGTATAGAAAAGTCGGCAAAGTAGGTAGTTGGGCAAATATAATAATAATAATAAATTTGTTTCCCGAAACTGATTTACATGTATACCACATTATACAAAAACTCCACACTAGGCTAAGTTCGTGGAGGGTTTTTTACAGAAGGAACTTTGAAGAAAGTATGATACATCATGTAGCAAAAACAATAACAATAATTAGCTTTAAAATATATGGTAATATTAACAACAGGTAGGTTAACTATGCCTTAATCATAGTATAACTACTATGATTATGATGTATATGAAAAAATATATGGCAATATAGGAAATTAAAATCTGCATCGAATATGCCAATGTTTTATTATATAAACGTCTATAAACCCTTCTAAAACACAGTTGCTTTAGAACCAAAGTCTGCAATCTTTCACTACTTTTTATTGTTGAATATTGATGTATAACTTATCATACTAACCCTGTATTAAACACTGTCTCACTGCTAGGCGCGAGCCTCTACTAATGAGAGGGATTAGGTGTTAGACCACCACACTGGCCTAATGCGGTTTCTAGACTTCACATGTATAACATCCATACTTGAAATTATCAATCAGTAAAACAATCTCACTCTTCCCGCAGACGGATGAGGTGAGCATCCTGTCCTATAACGAAGACTCAAACTCGTCGAACGTGTACGAGGTGAATCTGCAGAACGGGACACACTCTGCCCACCCCCCTGCAGAGAAGGACAAGGAGCAACCTGCGTCGACGTCGAACACCATCGCGTGCACGTAGCACTACGAGCAGTGGCGCCACCGGTTCATATTCGGCACGGGACGCCCACGCACAGCCAAAGCCAAGCGGACGTAGACATCTGGAACATTATGGGGGGGGCCATACACTCATGGGGAGCCCAGATTACTGGACTTCGCAACCATGGGGAGCCCAACTTAACGAACTTCGCAACTATGGGGAGCCCAACTTAGTGGACTTCGATATAATGGGGCACAAGCACCCTATTATCTCACATTTTTTAAGAGAAAACGGGCTAGTTGTCCCATGATTAATAAAAATGGAGCCCCCAATGTTGACCAGGCCCCTCCCCGCTTGGCTAAAGATCCACGGACAGTACTAATGTGACTCATGAAACTGTGAACAGTGATAGTGTTATGAGTGATACAGGATAAATAAGGTTATGAATTTTGGTGCAATTTAGTGTATTGGTTGTACGTGGTTGTCCGCTAAGATTGTACGCATTTTCGCAGAAGCGGGCACGTGGCGATAATGTTTATTAATGTTTGGTGAGTATGTTTCACTTGTACACGCACTGTTAAATGAAATACCAACAAAAATATTACTTACTTGAAGGAAGGGTATCATGACTTTATATTAGTAAATAAGTGCAGCACATATATCTAAAGAACAAATTGTAGACAGTGTCATAGATTATTTCTGTACTTAAGACGTATACATCTAAAACAAAGACACAAATTTTACAGTACTTTTTATTTTTATTTTTGAACTTTTCAGTCATATTGTAGGATTTAATGCATCATTAATGACAAGTCGGTTTTGCGATTTAAATAATGCTAAAAGTATAATAAAAAAATAGCTACTATTGTATACTTCTGAAGTACAGAATTGATTAGTATTCTATTTTTTTTTTTTTTTTTTTTATAGTATAGTCCGACAAACGAGCCAGTGGGTCACCTGATGTTAAGTGATCTCCACCGCCCATGAACATCCACAACACCGAAAGTGTCATGTATGCGCTGTCGGCCTTAAAGGACAGGAAAAGGGATTAGGGAAGGGAAGGGGGAATCTGGGCCTCCGGATATCTCACTTACCATACGAAGCGCGACAGTAAACTGTCACTTTACGTTGGTTTTCTGTGAGACAGTGGTACTACCCCGGTCGAGCCGGCCCATTCATGCTGTAGACAAATATGCCTACAGCGTGGCTCTACCACTTTCAATATTATTTAATTTTATAAATTAAATAAATAAATTTAATAATATTCTAGCAAGCATGTCATTCATGAGGATGCACAAACTGTTTGGCCAATTACTGGGAATTTAAATTTTAACCACTTGATCAGAACTGTGTAGTGATAACCCTAGTATTTTTATTGAGTAATTAATATTTTGCAGTGTATATAATATTGAGACTTAACAACCAACTCTTACAGTCGTCAATTGCTGATCAACACAACTTTTTATGATAATGTTTAGAGCAGCATATTCTGCAACATATGTGACAATATGTAGCACAAAATTACATTTGGCATCATATTAAGCTGTGCTACGTCGCCATCATAGATTTAACCTTAATTTTTCATGTAATTTGTAATCTATATATATAATTATCTCTCTTTCAATTTGCAAATTGCTTAATCCACCATTGCACACTAATAAACCTTTGCATACATCTGTCATTATGGAGGGTAGAGGTAAGGAGAATCGTCTCAGTTGTTAAAGTAGGAAGGAGAAATAAATTTGGGTAAAATAAATTATGTAACTGAAGACAGTCAGTCATAAAACAGGTATTACATTCAATAAACGTATATTAATTTGTAACAATAAAATATATGAATTACATCAAAATTTCAATAATAAATGAACATCTACTCTAGTGCCATTCTGGAAGGTTTTTACAGCTTACACCTGGACACTTTTTCAATTTGTCCCCATATAAGATAGTTCTCCTTGCCTCTACCCTCCATAATCTGTCATAGTTATACCAAATGTCACTAAATTCTAGAAGACAAAATCCCAGTGTAATTATTACAGAGGTGTGTGTAAGGCATCGTGTGATTAAATACAATCTTCTCCATAGATGTCTCACGGAGTCGGCACGTCACGTGACCACGTAAGTTACTAACGTACGCAGAAGACGTTCTATTGAGCGAATACGTGCTACTTTTACGGGGTCCCGAGGTATGGTAAGATGTAGGAATTAGGAGTAAGGTATTGATTTTAGTAGAACCTAGCACTAGGGTATTAAAGTAAATTAATATGTGAAACAGGTTCAGGATAAGCGAAATGAATGTTAGGGAAGAGACTATATCAATTTAAATTCAACTTTATGTCTTTATGTTTAGAGATAGTTTTAGTATAATGAACCTTACTGAGGCACTTTGAGTGCCCTGTGGGTTATATTTTTGTCATACAATTACCAACCATATGTACCAAAGACAAAAGTTTTAGTTTAATTTGCTTTTGAGTACAGTCTCTTCTTTACTATTTGCCCTTTTTCAAATATATTAAGAACTGCATTTGCAAAATGATCAAATAGCCACGGTAATATAAAATTTGAATTAAAAATACATTGAGTCACATTAACCTCAACATAAGCCTCACAAAAGTGTTATTGAATTATGCGGTTCCTTGTACATATTTGTAGCGTTTTAGAATCATGTTTTTGTATAGAACTTACTTTTGGGATCAGCCAGTGTACATCCGGTTTTTGTCAGGGGTCTAGAGCTGGGGTACGATGTTTGGCCGTTTTGAGGCCTTCTGAGTACTCCGACACTAAACCCTCGACCGCCTCTTTACCTTCTTGCCCGTGGCGTAGTGTGAAGAAGCAGGAGTTGTGTTGAGTAGCGGAGGATAGATCGTCTCTAGCCACTCGATACTCTATTTGGACCGCACTGCGCTTACCATCAGGTGCAGTGTGGTCACTTTGCAGTGCCAGGATAAAAAAAAACTATTTGATTTTGTACCCTTATGTGCTACCCTAACTTGTCTATAAATACCAAGTCTCCCTAAAGATTACATCTCTCCTTTAACATATATGAGATTAAGAACATTTAAATTATAATTTTGTCTTCTATTTATGTACTTTAGTATTATAGTAAAGTAAAAATATATTTTTGTATGTAATATCCCGAGAGGCGTCAGTAACTCTATAGAATGTCTATTGCTTACGTTTCAGTGGAAAAATTAAATCCAATCGAGGCCACAAGTGCCAGAGCGGCCTAAGCACCATTTTTAAGAAAATTTGTTGGTTGATTCAGCCTCGTAAAACTGATTTTGCATTGTATTTGCATAGTTTAGTACATAAATTGTGGGTAACAAGTTTATTTAAAGTTGTAACTTCATAAATCATAAAATAAAATAGGATGGGATGTTTTTCTGGCCAACTATTTTAAACCGAAGATTGGTTATTTGATTTAAGGAAATTTTTTTGCTATATTGAGTTACATATTCGGAATTAGCTATTTTTCTGCACCTTTATTTATTTATTTTATAGACTAACAGGTTTAGCTAAGCTAGAATAATAACAGTTTACAAAACAGACAACCAATTACAAGTCTTCACTTATAGTAAAACAAAACAAAAGTGAACCACTTTAGTATGATGTTGAATTTCCAAGACTATTTACCAACACTTAATACTACATAATATTAAAGTTTTGACTAAAGAAATCAAGGCTCAAATTTCTCCTCGCTGAGGTAACAGTGGTTAAAAATGGGTCTAAATCGTGCCATTCACAATTATTATTAAAGTTTGTGCGTTTTGCCTTTTGAGTGTTGTTTCAAAATATCGCAAAAATAGTCGCTTAAATCAAATAGCCCGCCTACCGTCAAAATGGTTCCCGTTTAAAATATATATGGAATAAGATTTCTTTAAAGAACTTTCAATCTCAGCAATTAGTGTGTTTTCATAAACAAACAAACCTTATCATACAGTGACAGTTCAAAGGTGTTAATAAAATTTGTACTTAGGCCGTTCTTGCTCTCGCACCCCCAGTTGCGTTCAACCCAGATGTTTTAGTATAAGTGGGTTTGTTTGCAGGTCGACACGGGCTCGTCGCGTCGACGTCACGTAAGTCACGTCATGTCAGATATTAGGCACTTTACGTTTGCAAGAAAGCTAGCCGATAGACATATGGACCCTGTTAACCAGTCATGTATCATAAGCACTTACAGTTACTACATGCGATTTTTAACTTTAATATTATGGAAATAAAATTCATTTTGGCTTGTATTTACTTCCTTACTTATTACCTTTTTCCGAAAGTTTTGAGTCGCAGAAAAGATCCAACTGACGTTTTCATACTTGGAGTAAATGCAGTTTAAAGTTTGACAGCGAATTTCAAATAGTACAATGCAGTAACTAATTGAAATTTCGTTGGGTAATGAAACATGACAAGTTTTTTGGGTAAATGTCATCAATTGGATCTTTTGTGCCCATGAAACTTGATTAGGATATTATGGCTATGTATTTAACTCAATTTCATAAAAATGTGGGTTGGATCTTTTCTGCTTAACAGGGTTCAAATAGCCTTTAGAATAAGAATAGACATTGTACATAGTAAATTTTAAAATTCTCGTCTAAATAATTTGTAATATATTTTTTATGGGTGATACTAAACGTAAGTTGATGTTGTTTTGGTACTTAAATATGTTTTCCGATGTTAACGGCTTTCTTGCGAACGGTATGACAGTACAAAGTGGAAGAAATTTTGTACCTCATAATTTTGTTTTAATTTTTGTATTGTGACTCGACAAATTGAATGTTAGAGAATTGGTTTCAGTTTTACATTCGAAATGATTTGGGTATTATAAAATTTAATATTATAATAATCATTTATAAATAAAAAGTACTATCCTTACTTTAAAGGCCTTTATAATTTGAGAAGACCTAAATGTGATGTGTGGGCACTCTTAAGGCCCGTATTACAGAACGATACTCAGTCGTGAATCTAGTTTTAAATCTGTACTTGCGTATTTCTTTTATTATAGAACGATACTTAAATCTAGATTCATCAATCAGTTCTCATTTGAGTAGTTTCTTATTTTTGAAGGATACTTCATACGAGATCATTACCAAAGTATCGATTTGATCTTAGTTTACGTAAATATGGTCAATAGCAGTCTTGAATATAGATTAACGTAACAATGTTCGTCGAGGACAATAAGTCACAAGTCGAATTCTTCAGTAATAATTAATATTTGCGATATTAATAATAAATATTACAATTCTTTGTTCATTATTATTCTTTTTACTTAGTACTAAAATAATTGATTTTACATTTTAATACATCAGTGATTATTTTATTTTTCAATAAATTCTCCGAACTCATAAATAAATAAGTTAATTACTGCGTTGTTGATCGGAAGTTTTAAAACCAGTTTAGGCTGCTTTGTATTCATTACACTAGATGGTTTTCACCAGTCTACAGTAAATAGTAATTGGAACTATATAAATTAAGTTTTGTGGTAAAAGGAATAATGATAGTAAACGAGAACATACTTGTAGCTAAAGACTTCTTAAAGATTCAAGGTCAAATCTATACTTGAATCTAGATTCAGCTGAGTTAGATTTAAATCACGTTCTGTAATAAGATCTATGCTTGAGTTTTGATCTTTACTTATAACTATGTTGGATGATCACAGATCAAACGATACTTGAGTATCGTTCTGTAATACGGACCTAAGTTGGACATCTTTGATGTCACCGCACTTCGGTCTTTAATCATTGGCTCCAGCGCATAATTTTGAATAGACAGCGCATTATTGTGTCCATGTTCTGTTTAGTTTTAGGTCGGATAACGTAAATCAATCTCAAAGAGAAAATAATATAGAAATTAATCGTTAGGTTCTATTAAATAAAGACAATATAAAAAATACAGTAGGAGGCCGTTTCAAACGCAGAGAAAAAGGTTTATTTGTTTATTATAATGTATTAGCAGATACCTGATTATGGACATCCGTTGCAAATCATTTCATTTGACTTTTCATACTCACAATAAGATTTTTGTTAGTCAGACATTATCAAAGAATTCATAACAAAAATAGAAATCAAAACAGAACATTCTTATGTAAGTATTCATCTTACTGTGACCACTTTAACATTTAACTTGTCGAGTTAAACTTTGTATTGAAATTTCTTTTGTAACGTTTTTATATAATGTGTCGTTTGTATGTAGCGTTTCTTCTACTTGAGATACACTCAGGGTATGTCGGTCGTATTATTTTGCCGAACAATTTGACGGTTTAGGCGCGTGCACGGAATTGCGACTCGCACTTCGTATATACACGGTAGGTACTGGAACTGATGTGACAATGTACATATATATATTTGGATTACGTCATTGCCGCTCATAAAAGGCGCTATTCGAAAAAATAAGTCGGAACCATAGACAAGAAATGATCATAAACCATAACGTCACAACATTGACAATTATCTAAAAAGACAAAGCAACAAGTCAATATGTTTTATAGGACAAATTTGCTTTGTGTTACGACTTTTGTTTGCTTGCTTGTTTAAAAAGAGTAAAATAAATGAAATAAAAAGACTTATTATATCTAAACCAAATTGATCGATCTGGTATAGCGAACGGAATTTATTTCTATTTGCACTTATTCCGTGTAGTAAACAAGTTTACTTTGTGTCTTCTTAGAGTTGTCGATTTTGTAATGTCCACGCTCTGTCCGTTTCTTGTCTTTGGATATAACAATGGCTTCCGTAGCCATCTTGAAATTTGAAAGTTATCAGTGATTGGGAATGCTGTCGATGTGGTTTTCGAATTTATTGCTTTGTTAATTCATAATAAATATCTTCACCATATGTGTGCCGACAAGAATTTTAAGAAAAATTGACTCGCTGTTGATTTTAACACAGAACTGACTCCGTCCTGCGTATGAGTGGGGGGAAAATACACAAAAGCTGCGGTAAGGTGGTGAATATGCTGAGAAATTTGAATCCTTAAGTATGTATTAATAAAGCGCATATTCGAAAACAACGAGGACTGGACAGTGTAGTATTTGCTTTAGAGACCGAGCATAAAAATAAGTTTAAAAATCAGACTACATAGACATTTTGCAGTCACTTGTGGATTTGTGGGCATTGATTACTGCTGAAGTGCTTGGCTAAATTAGTCGAAAAATAAAAAAATGCATTTTGTTTTTTTAAGTATATATTATTTAGTGAAAATCTATTTTTAAATGAAAAATACATTTTATAATAAAAAAACGTAAAAAGGTTAGTTAATACCAATATTAATTATAGCAATATTAGGATCGGGTTCATTGAACAAGTTTGGATGTTTACTTTGATTCGGAAGCCGAGATAAAATTAAAAAGTATTTTGAATAAGAGATTAAATTGTGATTGCTATATTTAACATAATTGGTTTTATTTAATTCGGTATTATTTTTTCAAAAAACATGGTCACAACAGTGCTGGGCTTAGCGTGTTCGTTAACTTTCGTATAGTTGATAAACGAAATGATTCCACCTAGATATAAGACTCAATGTAGTTTTCAATTAAGGACCCTCTCGATAAATGTAAGCTGTATATATCTAGACAATTGATTATTCTATATGAGAATATATATCTGCGAAAAATGATTCAAAATTGAAAAAAAAAGAAATAAATGTATATACAAAAACGGTTCTTTGGTTTTATTTATACATTTTTATATTAACCCTCTCTAATTTGATGGTATCAGAGATATAGCTTGTGTGTTAAATGAGCTTGTCAATTCAGCATCCACTCAATTTCTTTTACTATAAGATTCATATTTCAGTGGTGGCGCATGTTTTTTTTAATGCCTCAATAGACAGACGAGCAGACAGGCCACCTGATGGTAAGTAGTCACCACCGCCCATGGACTTCTGCAATGCCAGGGCACAGCAAAACTGCTGCCTACCGTTAACCATCATATGTATTTCTAATAATAGTACCACTGATTCGAATTATTATATTAGTTATTACCTCATACCATTTCACTTCTACAATAGGCTATTTGACAACATTGAAAATACACTGCAAATTGTGGTCATCCTGTTAGACAATAGATTAAAAAACCATATTTCACTTAATTTGAAACAAAATAATGTATATTTTTTGCAAATTAAATGAAATAAAGTACAACATTTTTTTTAAATTTTATATAAGATGTGAACACTCTGTGATTGATTGCAACTCTGGTGACGTCACACGCAAGTAAACATAGATTCTTCGAGTGATTTTATTTCATGTTTTATGGGTGATAAATTCTATTGTTGATCTATTTTTGAAGCAGTTTTATGATGATAATTCTTGATAAAACAATGTGACATCACATGTGTCATATGATCAGCGCCATTACAGAAATAGCGTTTTTGCCGCGGTTTTGGAGATTTAAACTTTAACATTGATTATTATTAAAAATACAGTAGATTTCCCGGAAATATCAATATAGTGTGCTTATTATGTAATAAATAATAGTTTTAAATCATTTTCGAAAATTTGTCAAATAGCCTATTGGTGATAGTTAATAGACCGACACATTGTAATGCATATTGCTTAGAAATAATAATAATAATAAAATTTATTTATTTGCAAAAATACACACAGTGGTAGTACATAAACAATAGTAGACTTAAATTAAGGTACATTTTAAATTACTGCGAGCTTAATAATATGGGAGCACCTGTAGCTGAACTAGGAAGAAGAACCTGTATTTCAGCTTACAGCGCTATTCCCCTATGGAAATGTTCTGGTAATACTAAAATGGATACTATAATATTTTACTATTTTTGCAATATGTGTGTAGGTGTCCTCTTTTGTGTATAATGATAGTGTATGTGTGTGTGTAAGAGGGTGTGTAAACGATAAACATAATGTATCTTCTATCAATAGTGTATTAGGTCCAAGACCTGTAACCTAAAATAAAAGGTAAAAGGTTTAGCACATGACTTTAAGAATTTTCTCCGTTTCTTCGTATGATAATTTTTGTAAATATTGGAAAAGTTTTAATTTACACATTGTTTTATTTTGTGGATATATGTTAGTTATTTTATTTATTTTATTATATGTGTGTGGCCCTAAGAATGGGAAGAATCTATGAAAAAATTTTGTATTACCAGGAGGTTCTGCACACACTGTATAACTCCTCCGTTTATCTAGCAGTTTTGGATCAAAGTATAGTTGACTATGCTGTTTAAGAATGATACCCATCAAAAATAATTGTCGAACCGTCAGCACTTCACATTCCTTGTAGAGTAAAGAGGTTGAGTAAAGCATTGGCCTAAAAGTCATGACTTTAAGAATAGCTCTCTGTGCGATTTCAATGGTCTTTATTGTAGTTTTCGATGTTCCTCCCCAAGTTGTTATGCAGTAAGTTAGCAATGACTGACATAGAGCAAAATATATCTGTTTCAGCAGTATTGGATCAGCCACATGTCGAAGGTTTTTAAAAACGACAATGAGTTTGCGTACTCTTCCACATAAGATTTTAATGTGCTCCTTAAAGTTCAAATTGTTGTCAATAGTGACGCCTAAGTATTTTATTCGAGTTACACATTGTAATGGTTTACATGGACAAGTGATTTGTGTATAACAACAGTCGTGTGGCGTTATATTTAAATTATGTCTGGGGACCTGACTCGGACTAATACTGAAACAGACATATTTGGTTTTGTCTATATTTAAAGTCAGTGAGTTGTCTTTTAGCCATTTTCTAACTGTATCAAAACCCTTTTGGGAAGCATCAAACACCTCTTCCCAAGTTTCGGCGGAAAAAAGGAGAGCAGTATCGTCTGCGTATGAGATAATTTCGCCTTTTGGTATCTTGAGGGAAGTTAAGTCGTTAATGTAAGTCAAAAACAGTGTGGGTCCTAAGATGCTTCCCTGAGGAACTCCATAATTAAGTGGTAGATCATTGCTAACCAAATTTCCTATTCGTACGCATTGATGTCTATCAGTAAGGTAATTTTCGAATAGTTTTAGTTGAGTTCCTCTGATTCCAAGTTTTTCTAATTTTTTTACCAAAATGGGCACAGATATCGTGTCGAAGGCTTTTGCTAAGTCCAGAAAAATACATAAACATTTTTTTTTGTTATCTAAATTGGTAATTATAGACTTGATGAGTTTGTTCACAGCTTCTTCCGTCGATTTACCACTCCTAAAACCGAACTGATTATGCGATAGTAACTTACATTTTTCTAAGTAATTAATCAATCTATTATTGATTATTTTCTCTAAAATTTTTGAAAGTGAAGGGAGTATAGCTATCGGCCTATAGTTGCTGAACTTCGATCTCCATTTTTATATATTGGGCGTACTTCTGATTTTTTTAGATCTGTTGGGAATTTGCCAACATTGAAACAAAAATTAAAGATAAAAGTAAGAGGGACAATCAAAATTTCTTTATATTTTTTTAAAAATTTGTTACTTATCTTGTCCCATCCAATTGAGCATTCTGTTTTCAAGCCGCTAATAAGATTTCTGATCTCGCTTTCATCTGTTTCTTCTAGCACAAAAGATTTTAAGGTTGAAGTGATATTATACTCATGTAAGATGTGGTCATGAAATTGTTTAACATTAATCTTTTCAGCCAATGATTTACCAACATTCACAAAATAGTTATTAATTTCGTTTAGCGCTGATTGCGGAGAATGCGACTGTGAAAACAACTCTTTAGGGTAACTAACAGTATTTGTCGTGTTTGTGATTTCCTTAATAACTTTCCATAATTTTTTATTGTCTCCTTTAGCTGCTTGAATTTGATTTTTTTCGTATGATCTCTTTACTTTTTTTAATGTTGCATTACAAAAATTTCTGTATCTTGTATATATGATTTTTGACGTATGATTATCTGGCGATGACTTTGATTTTTTGTGCAATCTATCTCTATTTCTAATACAGCGTAATAGCCCAGGCGTGATCCAAGGTTTAATAATTTTGTGACGTTTCGGCAAAGTTATAGTTTTACTATTCATATTTATGGCAAATTGTAATTTTTTAATGAGATGGTTTAGAGCCTCGTTAGGATTTTGTGATTCATAAATTTGATTAAACTCCATTTTTTCCATATCTTTTTTCAGCGTTTCTTCGTTTACTACAGTAATGTCACTTGTTGCATAAATTCGTGGCTGTTTGCATTTCATGTTAGTTATCACCGGATAGTGATCTGTCAAGGTATTGCATGGGACGATAGTGAGTGTAGGAAATTTAGTCTTTAATAATATATGATCAAGACACGTTTCACTTTCCGGTCGGGTAATAAGATAATGTGCTGGTAGAAGCCCATGTGTCGCTGCAAGTGTAAGATATCGTTCTCCATGGAATGTAATTTTATTATGGTTAATTGGGATATTAATGTCCCCAATTACCATCACGTTTCTAAAATGGTTATATTTATTTAAAACAGCGTCTAGAGATGATAGAAACGGATCAATATTGTTGTAAGATGGGGATCTATATATTGCAATTATGGCTGTACTAAGATTACTAAGGGTAGCTACAAGGCAATTTCCTTCTTGAAAGGGAGGTTCCTCAAAAGATAAGTTTAACAACTCTCTATGGTATACTACGACCCCATCATTCTGTTTATTATTATTTTTTGTAGCACAATAACGATAACCCTGTAAGGTAGGAATTTGATCAGTGTATAGAAGCCAACACTCGGTTAATATTAGGATGTCAATATCTACTGTAAATCTGGACAACTGAACTTCTAAACCAGCAAGATTACAGTTTATGCTACGAATATTCTGTGTCATAACTGTTAGACTATTTTTTGCTGATGATATGATCTCATTACAATTTTCAATATCTGTCGCTGCAATAGATGTAAATATATTTACTTCATCAATATCTGATGATAAATCCTTTAAATTACCAAAAGTAAAAATAAATAAAAGTATATATGTCTAAATAAATTTTTGAATGAAAATTTCATTAACTCTATAAAGCCGTTGTTGTAAACAACAACGACAATAGTAGCCATGTAATATGATATAACAAAATAACTTACTTTAGAAACAATAGTACATTCAAAGACATGTGAAAAATTGTATAATATTAAATTAATAAGTATGTCAATCTTATTGTGTATACAACTATTGTGTGCTTGATTATAAATATCGTTGGTTATAATAAGGAAATATGTATAAAAAAAGTATTTTAGTAAGGTTTTTTTGAAAAGTGTACGAAGTATGTAAGTGACGAAATAATGAGTTAACAAAATAAATCTTAAACTAATCATGATGTTCGTTGTTAAGAAATTGATACTTAGCATTATATTAAAGTTATATAATAAGGTTGCTATTTGTTATATAGATTGTTTCCTTAGTTTTTCTAAATCATCTTTACTTGAAATGTGTATTCTAGGAGAGTTTTCAACACGTCGAAGATATACTATTCCATTTGCAGTCCAACAAAAGTATAGCCATGACTTTTTTGAAACTTTCTAGTATGGTAATAAATTTTTTGTGTGTAATCCGTTAGCGTTTCTGACACAAAAATTGGTTTAAGGAGAGAATTGGAATCTAAGTGTGTAGTGTTTAGCTTTTCTCCATTTTTCTTTGATTTGTTAAAGTTTCTTATCGCGTGCAAGACTTTTTCCTTCATTAAAACAGTAGTGAAGTCAACAATGACGCGATTTGATTCTTGTTTTGATGTCAGTTTATAAGTGTCTTTTATATCGTAGGTTTCAATATTAATGTTTATAACTTTACCCATTTTTATAATTTTGTTACATATTGATTCTTTAGACTCTTCGTTGGTTCTAGGTAAATTTCGAATGTCTATGCCCGTCGACCGTGATTTGCGTTCTAAAACTTCTATTTTTTCTTCTAATTTGAGAATAGTCTTTTTATCTTCCTTTCTCTCTTTTTCAAGTTCAGTTATCCTTGCCAAAAAGTCATCATATTTTTGGGACATAAGCTCCACAAAATTTCGCAGTTCCGCGTTTTGGTCTCTAATACTATTCATAGATAACTGCAGGTCTTCAAAACGTTTATCCTGTTCCTTAGAGAAGTTGTGAAACATATCTTTCATGATAGATGTGATATTTGAATTGTCTTCATTGATTTTTTTTGTTTTTTTACGTTGTCCAATTAGAGACTCAGTATCGGGCGCTGTCGGTTCTATATATAACATGTCGGTCTCCCCGACAGTCTTCGTTTGCTGTGGTGATGATGGTGGGGGTGTTCTCTTTATTCGTGGCATAATTAGCACGTCGTAGTACCAGGATATCAGTAATGTAAAGTAGAGTATTTCTTAAAACACTTATGCCTTTTGAGTAAGATCAGTCTAATCTGGTGGCTATCGAGGATTTAATACATTTAATCTTTCCGTCCAGCTTTAGACGACCTCAGTGCATAAAAATACAAGTGCAATATTTTGCAACTATTAGAAATGATTTTGTCTCTTTTGTGGTTATTTGTTTTAAGAATATATCCGTCTCCTTTATATGTAGATTACTGTTATATTGTACGAGTGAGTGTGAGGCTTTTTATAGTTTACTCACGTACAGCTCTTCGGGGGTGTTACCGCTTTTGGAGAGTGTGCGTAGAGGACAGCAGGCTTCTTCTTCGGTATTGGTAATTTTGCAACTGGGTGACGTTGTATGAATGAAGTACTAGGCGCGCACATATGTGCTGTTGAAATTCACTTCTTTGCTAGTATGCGCTCCTAATTTTTAGGCTCTATTTTTGTGATTTAGAAATGCATTTTAATTTCAAAATAATTATTTTTGCGGTTTAATAAACACGTCTACTCGTGAACGAGATCCGGAGGGGAGAGGCTATATAAATGAGACTATCTAGTGTATAACTAGATCTACTAGATATAGTTTCACAAATGCCAGAATCTAAACCCATTCTATTTAATAGGAAATATGCCTTGTCTGTCGGTCTATATACATATATATTTTTTTATTCTGGCACGGCAAAGTGATCACACTGCACCTGATGGTAAGTGCAGTGCCGTCCAGTTAAAGTATCAAGTAGCGAGAGACAATCTATCCCTCGCTACTCAACACAATCATGCCGGCCTGCTGTGTAGCTTCTTCACACTACACCTAAAGGACCCAGGATCATAGGAAGGAGGGAACACAGGGGAAATTAGGGTTTGCAATGAAAATAACTTTAATTTGGAATTCTAAGATTACAGAGAAATATGTAGATCAGATTTTAGTTCTTTATTACATAAACAAAAACAAAGGTTTACATTATTTATACAATCCGCAAAAACAATTCATGATTCCAACATATATTATTTCATTTAGTATTTTCTATTTTGCTGACTGGTCTGCACACCTGGAAAAGATAATTTTTACCATAATATATGATAGGCCGTCAGCGCAAAAGTGGCCTAAACTTGAGACAATGAGTATGAAAATAATGGGGTTTGTATATTCATGAATTTTAAATCAATGTACATAAATGCCATTTTTGCAATGCCATCTTGTTGTCATCATATTGGCAATTGGTGAAACTAGAGATAGGCCAGTTTTGCATAAAATTTTCGCACATTTTAAATCATTTGTAGTACAGTCAGATTATGAAAAATTGAGGGTTAGGCCATTTTTGCACTGACAGCCTCATATCTTCATTCGTTGAATAAGATTTTTAAATTTAATTTATTTTTAAATTCAACTAATTTATGCACACTGTATGCGCAACGGCTCATAACTGCAAAAAAAGATAATATTAAATATTTGAGAACATCTTAACTCACCTAATTGTTACAACATAATTAATAAATAACACCCAACAGTCATACACATAGCCCTGATCCCACACTAAGATACGAGTCTTGTGTCGAGGGTATCAGGGACCTAGAGAGAAGCACCCTCTCACAACACCCAGACCCCGGATACAAATATCACACACAAACATTTGTCCCGGTGTGGGAATCGAACCCACGGCCTCTCGTTTTACACTGTAGGCTGCCCAATAGCAAGCCACTGTCTGTCTCCTGCTATACCTGTTAAAATCAATAACGAACCTCAACCAATCGTCTTGTTCATTTTCCTTGGCCCGCATCTCTAGTATTTCGTTTTGTATGGACACGCTCAGCTCCTGTATCGGCACGGGTTCCGTCCGCCAGTACACGTTCTGATATTTACTTGTGCGGTTTCTACGCTTGTGTGCCTTTAGATGTACCTGAATGAGATAAACAAATAATCGAAAACTTAACCCGATAATAATGTAGTAGTCATTAATAGTAATGATTTTAAATTGAGAACAATTTAGTGCAAGTTTTGTTTGCAAGTTGCGCTTACATTTTCATCTTGCGTCGTCTGAATTTAAATTTGCAATAATTTAAATGTTGACACAAACGATATGGTCAAGTTTTTTTTATGTTTTTATAGAATTTAGAAAAGCTATTTTTTAAAATATCGATATAATAGCTGTAAATTTTTTTATTAAAATATTATAAATCACCTGAAGTAAACAACAAATTTATGCACTTAAGGTATTTAACATCAAATACCAAAACACTTTTAAAGGAAGCAAAAATTTGTGTAAATCATGGATACAATATTGGACAGTCTGTTTAAAGTTATTGCAATGAACTAACTAGCATCATAGGATTTAATGCCTTATAGTTACCATATACCATTACGTACAACTAGGTTTTGTAACTTAATTTATTCTAAAACAAGAT
Source organism: Laothoe populi (assembly GCA_905220505.1). Lineage (NCBI taxonomy): Eukaryota > Metazoa > Arthropoda > Insecta > Lepidoptera > Sphingidae > Laothoe > Laothoe populi. The sequence continues at coordinate 3,637,643 of HG992173.1, forward strand.
CAAAAATGACTATTGTATACTGAAGTACACATTTTTTCCTTTGTTTTTAGGGGTTAGATTATTTACATCTGATTTCTTAAACTAAGGTTACAATTTGAGAAGTACCGCCTGACGTGGTGTTGTGGATGAGCTATATTAATAAAATATCGATATTTACTAGTTATGATTATCGATTTAAATACAGAATATTCTTAACTCTAATATCGATATTTTTTAAATATCGCTCATTCCTAGTGATATATTGGTGTGTGGTACCTTCTTGACGTGCGTGTTGACCATGGAGCGGAGGTGGAAGAGCGCCGGACACAGCGGACAGCGTCTCGCCGGCGCGGTGTGAGCGCACAGCGCGTGCTGGTTGCGACGGTTCAACGACACGAACGCGCGCCCGCATTCCTGCACGAACAGAACGTATAGTACGTAAAGTACAATAGGCTAGTTGACTCGATTTTTTTTATTAACTTAATCAACAATTTACATCACCTAAAACCTATTATCGAAAGAATTTTATGAATCTGAACAAAAATAAGTAAATTAGACGCCATTCAAATCTGCTGGAAGGGGCAATTGTCAAATGACAGTAAATACTAAATGGATTCATGATATGTCCCGTGGCGTCACAGTTCTCATGATCATTACTGTGCCGTTGTGCGAGGGAGATAGTGATATCTTCCTAATACGCAAGCATTTCTGGCCTTTGAGTATTTGCTCATACCAATATTTAATAAATATTGTGACCTCATTTTCAAACAATTTGGATTCTGATTTCACAACAAAAAAAACACAGGAAACGTTATATACTATACTATCCATACTCTTAAGGCCATGATATCGTATGATATATTTACTTTACCGTTATTCAATTATACCACAAATTAGCATCATATTTTGCTACAGAGTAACAAATCTAATCTAATATAAGATTCCAAGTCAAACTCACTTCGCAAGTGTATGGTCTTTCGTTATTGTGTAACCGCTGGTGCCACAGCAGAGACCTCTGGTCGACAAAGTTCCGTCCACAGATATTACAAGTACAACGGGGTTTATTGCTCTCTTCCTTGGGTGATTGATCTGCCTCGGGAGTTTTAGAGGGTTCTGATGCATTCCTGTAATAATAAAAATTATTTGTATTTCGTTGACATGTTGTTTTTTTTTATAATCTGTCTACATACAAGTACCTACATTATTTTAGGAAGCCAATTTTTATGTCAGCTTAGAACCTGGCATAGATAAATTGACCAAGATTTACTTATAGGCTAACAGCGTAGGTCCAATTTAAAAAAAGCAATAAGAAGACAAAAGCAGAGTGATGTTGCCGCGTATTCATAACTTATAACAGTTAGGTATGAACAAAAAATACTCACTTGATCTTCTTTTCGATTTGTTCATGTTTCTTGATGTGCATTTCGAAGCTGACTTCTCCCTTGTACATCCGGCCGCAGTAGTAACACGTGTACTTCTTGCAATGGCGACTCTCCCAATGTTCCGCCAGGCTGTCCTCGTCTTCCAATATCACACCACACACCTCGCATATGTGAGCGTTTTCCGACTGGAATTTGTAATTAATCAAATAACATTCAAATGGGAACTTTATAATTGAAAAAAAATACCCAACAGTCACACACATAGTTCTGACCCCATACTAGATAAAACTTGTATCATGGCTATCAACTATGAGGGTCCCACATCATCCAGATTCGATATCTACATACATACATACATACATATACACTCACGCCTGTAATCCCCGAAGGGGTAGGCAGAGGTGTAACCAGTACACCCACTTTTCGCCGAATTTCGGTCCCATAATGTGATAGAGGCGAGCCTATCGCCACACCGGGCACCATTCCAGACTCTGGGTTAATACTGAGTATTTCTAGGTAGAAAAACCCAATATCACTTTACCCGACCCAGGGATCGAATGCGAGACCTCAGCACAGCAATCGTAACGCATGCTCAATTACAACTACGCCACCGAGGCAGGTCGATATCTACCTGCCACACAATTGTCTTACAGCGGGAACCACCCATGTCCTCTCGTCTCACAGCTGGCTACTTGTCTGTGAGCCACGCTGTGAAATACAACTTTGTCTTTTTTTTATCTTGGCATGGCAAAGCGACCAGACTGCACCTGATGGTGAGCGCAGTGCCGTCCAATTATTGTATCGAGTAGCAAGAGACCTAGCTACACAATCATGCCGGATTGCTACTTCACACTACGCCATGGGCAAGAAGGAAAGAAGCGGTCGAGGGTCTAGTGTCAGAATACTCAGAAGTCCACAAAACGGCCAAACACTGTACCTCAAATCTGAAAAGAAATGTAGTGACAGTTCACTGTCGCGTTTCGTATGGTAAGTGAGATATCCGGAGGCTCAGATTCCACCTCCTCTCCCCTAATCCCTATTCCTGTCCTTTAAGGCCAACAGCGCATACATAATACTTTCGGTATTGTGGATGTTCATGGGCGGTGGAGATTACTTAACATCAGGTGACCCACTGGCTAGTTTGTCGGACTATGATATAAAAAAAAACCCCCGACAAAAACCGGATGTACACTGGCTGATCCCGGAACGCGACACACTTTCGTGTACCACTATGGCGGGGGTTTTACACCTTGTGTACGGTGGTCGCTATCCGGGCGGATATGAATATCCTACCACCAGCATCAGCTATTAATACGACTGACACCCATGCCATGCCACCTAATGCAGATTAAAAACTTTTATAATTAAAACTATCTGACGTGAATGTTTTGAGTGTTAATTTCATGGTAGAATATGAGTGTAACTGCCAAAAAAAGAGACAACTATAATAACTACTAAATTAAAGTTTCTTTTGTTTTATGTAAATGACAGATTTTCCCTCAGAACAGAACAAATCGAACACAATATTCTCCCGGTCCCTCCAGGCTAAATCTGTTATGTCTGCTTACCTGTCCAATATTCTTCATTTTCTCATGCCATTTAAGATGCGCTATGATCGTGTCGCGTTTCTTGAACACTGTATTGCAATGTGCACATTGATGTATGTTGGTGTGAGTCTTGAGGTGATTGTGGTACTCTAACTCGTCTTCTGTTATTGCTTTGCATACCTGGAACATAAAACATTGCTTATATACTACCGCGGTCGATCCCGGGTTGGGTAAAAGTGATATTCCGTTTTCTATTACAAAATACTCAGTACCAGCCTGGAGTCTGAAATTGTGCCTGATATGGTAGTAGGTTTGACCCCATATCATATCATAGGACGGTAATAAATTTGGCGAAATATGGGCGTACTGGTCACCTTTGCCTATCGCTTCAGCGATTACAAGTATGAATGCATATATGTAGCTTTAATTACACCTTGCAAGATATATCATAGTTTGTGCTATCATATACTTTAACCTGAGATAAATAAAAACACCCAACAGTCACACACATAGCCCTAACCCCACACTAAGATACGAGTCTTGTGTTGTGGGTATCAGGAACTACGAGAGACACACAGTCTCACAACACCCGGAAACAAATGTCTGAATGTCAAACAAACATTTGTCCCGGTGTGGGAATGGAACACACGGCCTCTCGTTTCACAGACGGCTACTCGCCAACTGCGCCACAGAGGCTGTCTAAGATCTGGATAAAGATGGTTAGCAGGACTCATTAGAAGACAAGCTTCTTCTGCTAATATAAGGCATTAATCTACTACACTGGCCGAATGCAGGATTTTACAATTCGAAATTCTTATTTTGAAATCTCAGGTATGTACGTTTTCTCACAATAATTTTCTTCACTCTTAAAGCAAGCAATTATTTACAATAATACACTCAAATCTTTTAATAGTTAAAGTCATAAAATTTTTGTTAGTTTTGAACTTTGAGTTTTGTCTTGGCAGTTTATATCACTCTCAATTAGGCTATTGCTGCTCTTTTGCCTGAATGATCTGAGCTGCAAATCTTGAATGTTTACAACTGCAGTTGATTTGGCTTATTTATGCTGTATTAAGGTAGTTATAGGTCGGAAGTTAGAGCCCATAAATAAATATACAAACCTTACAAACATAAAGATTAATGTTATGCTCCAATTTCATGTGATGCTGTAGTTTTGCCACAAACCGATATTTCACGGGACATAAACTACAAGATTTGTATGCCATAGGCCCTCTTTTCTTCCTCTGTGTTTTCTTACCAACTGCCACAGTTTTTGACATATCATTATATTTCTTCTGTTCAGATTCATCAAGTGGTATTAACTTCCCATTGTCTAGTACGTTATAGAATTTTGATACACCATTCTCTTGGACAATCACTAATACATCATCCTCATTCTTGACTACTGTTTTTTTATTACGATTGATGCGTTTCTCTGTGTGGTCACTAGACCGGATACCATCGAGATCAAAGTTAAATCTGAATGTTTTTGGTGTATATGAAGGTAGAGGTATGCAAAGGGTGTTGGAAACATTGTCTTCAGGAAGGGCATCAACACTTTGGTTAAGCTGATCAGTGTAGTAGTTGAGGATTTCTTCACTTGTCTTGCTCAGTAAAAAGAACTTGTATGATAGTGAAGCATTGACAAAACAATTTAAACACACATTGTAGTTTGCTGTTTCATCGTCAAACTGTAATAAAATAGAAAAGTGCAAATTGATGAAGTGATCCATATAAGAATGTTTTTTTTTTATAGTATAGTCTGACAAACGAGCCAGTGGGTCACGTGATGTTAAGTGATCTCCACCGCCCATGAACATCCACAATAGCGAAAGTATCATGTATGCGCTGTCAGCCGTAAAGGACAGGAATAGGGATTAGTGAAGGGAAGGAGGAATCTGGGCCTCCGTATATCTTACTTACCATACGAAACGCGACAGTAAACTAACATGAGACAGTGGTACTTCCCTGGTCGAGCCGGCCCATTCATGCTGAAGGCAATTATGTCTTCAGTCTGGCTCTACCACTTCCAAGAACGAACAGCGAGAGGATGCTGATGCTATTTTAATCAAAGCTTTCATTTTTCAAAATGTTAGAAACTAAGTGGTCTTAGTAACAACATACACTGAGATGTTTAGAAATATGATCATTAATGAAACATAATTTTATTATCAAAAAATACCTTTATCTGGCAGACATTTTCCAACACGTCGGCTATACAATATTCTTGGTCTTCCTTGCAAATCTTGGTAAAAATATTTTCATATGATTCGTTCAACTGTTCCAAGCAAATGATGCATAAATTCTCTCCCAGAGTGCCATTTACCAAATGTTTTACCAAGACATTATAGTCCAAGGCACTAGCCATTGTTCCCTTGCTCTTTTCTGTAAAAATATTTGAAAATACATTTTTGTTTACAAATATTGTATATAAAGTTTCGACATTTGCACTTCAGAATTTACCACCAATAATTTATTTAAAGATGCGTTCTGTATGTTTGACACAGTGATTTTTACAATAGATCCGTTCACGATTATTCAATAATGTTCGCCATTTTAGTTCATATTTAGACAGGTTTTCTACACGAGTGGATTATAATTTGTAAAATCGACTATTTTAAATTATTAATATAAGGATTAATTTAACATACATTAGTTACATCAGAAAATAAAATATGCAATTTGTTTTTTGGTTTAATTCGAATCTGTGATGCGGTATTGAAATACCATTGTCTAAGCCTATACGATTTAGTCGATTTAGTTACTATATATCTTCAAGATACAAAAAATACGCCTATTAAGTATTATGTCAACGAATCTGTCAAAAAAATAAAAAGAAAGGAGGGGATTTGTTTAGCTTTTGATATTTATTTACTGAAAATAAGTTGAAATTGTACGATTACACGTATTTATTTTGGATATCACTGTATTTTCAGTCGTACTAACCAATCTTAGAGTGCGAGGACATCAAACAATGGTAATATCACTGTGCGATTTGTCGTAATGAACAGTAGTAACTAATTAACGATTCTTAGATGTAATAATGTTGGATATAAACCGCACGACGATACGAAACCACGATTCTTACGTGTCCTACGCATGCAAACGGAAACTGGTTACTACAGTTTTATTATAACACTGACTTACTATAGATTTTGTCGCTATATGGAAAGCTGAAATATTTATTTTTTACACAAAGTTACATTTAAGGTAAGTCATCATTCGAAGGTCAACGTTTATATTATAACATGCTTATATATCATAATAATGAAAATATGATTGTTATTTTCTGCATTTCTTAATTTTAAGGTGTTACAGAATGCATGCCAGATAAAAAATTAAAAAGTAGGTATAATGTATTGATATCTTACCTATATTAAGACAACCATTTTACTTATATTACGTACCTACTTAAAAAAATTAAAACTAATTTTCGATTTTGAATTTATTAAAATAATTCAACTTCATTTAGAAAAGACAAATACAATCAGTTTCACCATCCACAGGAAAAAATCAAATTTAATACAATTTGTAAACTGGAATCTCATTTGACATTATCTTAATAAGCTTAAACATGTCATGAATAAAAGTAGCCACTTGGAGTGTTTTCGATAAAATTAATTTTTGTATTCTTGACGTAAACAATTTTATTGAAGTTATACTTCTTTAGGCACGTTATGAAAAAATTATGACAGTGAAATTTTAAGATGCGCGCGCATTCCGTGACACAAAAGTAACACTATGAATCTGCCCCCTAAACCACTCATTAAGTCTTGAAAAATAGCTACCAACAATATAGAAATAGAACCTCTAAGTTACTTATAGTTATCTATAAGTTATATTCAGTAGTGATTTAAATTGAATATTATTTACTATTTGTAAATATTAGTGAAAAAAATTGTGCTTATATACTTTTTCAAGTGCTCCAATAACATTGAGGTTAACTATCCGTAAGTATTTTTTGTTGATATAAATTAAAATATCTAATATTAATTATAAAATTATTAATATTTGCATGCAATTAAAAACTATTTTTTAATGATGCCAAAGAAGTATAACTTCTCACGCGCGTACATAAGTACACACACCCATTTTTTTATTATTAATTTCTAATATATAATTCTCTACAATAAATCTTATTCATCAATCTAAGATTTTTTTAGTTTAGATTTAATGACTATTAATGGTACTATTCAATTTCTATTCCAGTTTTCAAGATGGCTAAAACAAATGCGGAAAAATGTAAAAACTATTATAATCGGAGAAAAGCTGCCAAGGAAGCTGAAAAAATTCGGCAAGGCTTGTCAGTAAAAAAACCAACAAGAAAAACAGGAGCAGAACGTAGTCGTGCTTATAGGCTGCGAAAAAAAAAGCTTTCGCAAGTAAACGGATCATCCGTGACTGAGATTTTATCTATCCCGTCATCTTCAAATTCACGAATAAGGACTTTTGGACCATCATTTCAGTTAACATCCACCAGTGCTAGTACAAATCGACCAGATGTCTCAACGGTGTCCAGTACTGGTATTGCTGATCATGATGGTGATAATTTACATGATTCATTTTTATCTACTGCAACACACGACAATCGCAACTCTATAATTGTACAAGCTGAGGTACATATGGCTAATTCTCCTGTGCTGTATAATCACTGTACATCAGAAAGTACGTTATTAGCAGACATGGAGCAAAATCGACTGCTTCAAGCCCAAGAAACTATTCAGCAATTAGCTGATGCCCCGAATGTTCATATTTTATCCTCTCAAGACATTGTACATGACCAGGAGCGTGATTTATTAAATCAAGACACGATTATGGATGAGAAATTACGTCCACCAGACGGACAAGCCATTCATTCCAATTCTCCAGAACAGTTTATTTGTAATCAGATATTGCCGTGTAAAAACAACTTTTCCACTTATCCTGTAAGTTTTGTTTGTTTCTAATTTACTTGTACCCAGTGACAATTTAACCCATCAGAGGCTTAAGGTGCTGAAACTAAATGAAGCACTCAGCTTAGTAATTGACTTGTACATTTTTCATATTTAAAGGCCCTAGGACCAAAGACCTGGTACTGGCCACTTGTATACTCTTCCTTAGTCTGCTTTTGTATGCACCCCATTACGTGTATGTACTGATGCTTGGAAAATCATTATATCCTGCAGTTTTAGTATTTTTTATGTTAATAATAGTGAATGTTGAAGCAGAAACACTTTTGAATGGATTGGGAGGTGAATGTTATTTAGATATAATACATATTTGCTTATTGCTAAGCCTAAGTATACCAGAAAGCATGAGTTATTAAATTATGACAAAGTTTGCTTAATGTTAAACAATATTTAGTGGCATACCCTTTTCAAATAAACAAACAGTATTTTTGTTATTATGTGTTAATTCTTTGACAGCAATTAATAAATACAAATATATAAGACACACTATCAAACAAGTTACATTTTTATACATATGGTTAAAATTTTGCTTTTTATCAGTACAACAATTTTAACTGCATTTTAGTATAACTGTCATCATGGCTCAGCTAGGTGTGAATCAAGAGACCAAATATATTTGTTTGGAATCTGGGTGTTGAGACAGAGAGAAAAGTCTCTCTCGGTTCCTTAAACCCACATTATAAGACTCATATAATGTGGCGTCAGAGGGGTATGCATGTGATTGTTGGGTGTATATATGTCGGCGCAAAGTTATAAATGGATCAAATGCTTGTCGGAACATTCATGAATACGGATATTGAATTGAACCTGCAAATAACTTGATATGTTGTAAATTGTGGGTACCGTCAGTTGTTTTACTTTTATGAGGGTAGTTTGAGTTGTTTATCAGGTGACCTTGACCTTAGAGTGGGGATCACAGAATAAAAGGAGCGCCTCGTCGTTTAGCGAGACAGTCTGTGTCCGAGATTCAAACATTTAGCATTTATGTTCAGTGTCCGAATAGTCTAGCGATTTAGAGGTCATGTTGGATTACTGTTTAAACTGACGTTCCCTACAATAAGAGTAAAAGGTTAACGCAATGCCCGTCTCAGTGCAAAGTGCTAAAGTGTATCGATTATTGTAATGTAGTGTTTTGTTAAAAGAGCAACTATGGGTTTTATTACCAGTTCTTTCCCATTGGGTAACCGCCTTCCGAACTGGCAGTAGCTTAATAAACTATAAAGTGATTAACTTGTGTTATTTCTATCGAACTATCATAATGTCTGTATCTGGAGATCAGAGAGGGTTGTAAGCCCTCTGGTCTGCCTCCATATGTTGACCTCCTTCTTAAATATATTAAACTGTTTTTATTTTTAAACGTAATTCATTGTTTATTAATATGTACCTTGCTTTTGAGTCTGGTCATATCCGTCCAGGATTTTGTTCTGATCAGGAAGATCATTTTTGTTTGTTGTGGTATTTGTAATTCTGTTAGTTTTATTTGGTGGAATGTGTCAATATAAGTTCAGTTCAATTTTATTTCTTTTCAAGACGCAAGAGTGTTCTTTTAAAGAACACCCGTTGTCCGTTCTGAATATTTTTATGTCGTAAATTTGACGATCTAAAACATTTGTTTTGTCTCTTTTAGTGGCATATGGGCCTAGTTCCTAATGGGAAGAGATACTAAAAATGCTTTACGTCTGAGACGACGGCGATTACAAGAGAGTGCAAATGAAAGGGAAGAACGATTGAGAAAATGTAGACTCAGAATGATGATTAGAAGGGCTAATTTAAAAGAGTGGCTGCATTCCGTTCATTATCAGGTTATTATTTTATTTGATACTTTAGGTTCAAAAGGTATAAGAGTGTCAAGTTCAGTAAAGTATATTAAGAAAAATATTAACTTTATACTGCCTCGGTGGCGCAGCTGTAATTGCGCATGCGTTAAGACTGCCGTGCTGAGGTCTCGGGTTCGAGCCCCGGGTTGGGTAATGTGATATTGGGTTTTCCTATTTGGAAATACTCAGTATCAACCCATGAAAATAGTGCCCGGTATGGTGATATGCTCGCCCCCAATCACATTACGGGACCGTAATAAATCTGTGCCTACCCCTTCGGGGATCACAGGCGTGAGTGTATATGTATTAACTTTATAATTTTGTGTCACAGCATACGAAATGAGAGATCGATTTGTATCACAATTGAAACTTATCTTTATTATTTAGTATACGGTGCATTAGTATAGCGTGACAAGATAACTGTGCACACGTGGTGCACCCGGTGTGTTTTTAATATCAGCTCTACGAGTATTAACATAAGGTTGTGTTTCAAATGTATCGTCTCTATATATCTACACTAAGTAGGTATATACTTGGACATACATTTTGGACCTGAAGTATCAAATCATCTCTATTCCGCTTGTAATACCATAATTATAAATAACCTAAATCTGAATTGATATATTTTTGTATGTAATATTTTAAAACACAATGCTATATGATATATATGGACGGACCGCGGTTGTTTCATACCATGTCTAATTTTAAATCGATCGTAGGAATGTTTCTCGCATAGTATTTTATACGCATTTTTGTATTTAAAATACTAATGGCAATTAAATTATATAAATGGTATGTAATGGCATGAAAGACGCAACTTGCGAAATGAAAGCGAATGGACATACATTATTGTAAATTGTTTCCACGAATATTTATAACTCAGAAGTTTGCAATTACAGATAGTTTAAACAAACCAGACTTATTCGTGATAAATTCTTCAATTTAACTATTATAGTATCTTTTGTTTTCAGAACATGTCTACCGAAAATATTACATTGGAACTGAACGAGTGCACCTCAGAAATAACAATAAAAGAAGAATTCGACGATGAACACCACATAAAATCTGAAATAGAACCACAGGAGGATGAAGAAAACTTACCAACTGACAATCCTTTTCAAAACATTCAACTGCACATCAAAGAAGAAATAAGCATTGAAAAAGATGTAGACTCACCAGGGCAGACAATTCACGATTCCACACATGATGTCGAAAATAAAATTCACCTTCTATCTGGGAATTTAGATATTAAAGAAGAAAACGAGACCATAACTAGCGATGAGGTAATATCGTATGATTATCCAAACTTTGATGATAGCATGGACAGCAATGAAGCGGTAGCGTTGAGCAATGTGGAGGCTTGCTTGCAAGATGATGGGAATATTAAGAATGAAATGCATGGGAATGTAAGTCAATGATTAAAATATTATATTATGTATTTAATTGTAATAAAGCACGTGCAGACACGAGTCGAAAAAGTCGCAATATTTGAGATTGACGTAATCAGACATATTAACTGCTTTGAAGAGTTGTAAGCATGTATTTGGGCTTTTTAAATAAATACCTTTCATATTGGGAGAGTTCGAAATTGGGAGCAATGCATGGCGTTTATATTTAATTATCGATATTAAACACTTTATGCACCTATAAAAATTTAACTTCCATCTACTAATATACAAAATTAATCACAATTAATGAATTTCTTTTAGGTCAGCCCCAATTTCTACAAAACCATCAAAGATGAAACTGATCTGACAGTAACAGAAACACATTTGATATCAAACAAACTAATCAATACCACTTCGACTATCACCAACCCGCGCGACGGACTCATAGAGTCCCAAACCACGAAGACATTAGTTATGGAGATACGGCCCATGACAGAAACAACTATACCATTAAAACTAGGAAATCCAGAAGAAATCTTACCAACCAGCGAACATTCTACGAACTACGACGCTTTCCAATTGAATTCTATCACCGGAAATGTTTTGTCTCTAGAACAGCAAGCCTATGGTTTATTACAGACTAAACCTAAAAAGAACAGAAAGGTTAAGAAATACGCGTGTTTGAAATGCCCTAACGCGTACATCAGTAATTCGCAACTACAAAAACATTTGCGGGTACATGAGACCATAGAGAAACGGGCGATGGGGATCCTCAAAGGAGTAAAAACTAGAACAGAGAATCGTAATAAAAAACTTAAGTTAGACGAGGAAGACAAAGAAGATGACCAACCAATTTTGAAAAAGGAAGGATATGAGTGTACCTGTGGTAACGTTTTTCGACGGCGAAGTCGTATGGAGACGTGTCTGAGATCTCACAACTTGTTCGATGAAACCAACTCTTACCCCTGCATGACTTGCAGCAGACAGTTTAAAAGCAAGGAAGAACTCGCACAACACAGAAAGAGGGTACACAGAAAAAGGTTTCCATGTAAATTTTGTCCTACAGACTACAACACCAGGAAAGAATTGTTCAAACATTTACAAATACACCAGAAAGTTCAGTTAATGGAATACAAAGTGATATCAGAGGTTGTGAAAAGTAAACAAAAGTTGAACTGTTTTATGTGTTCCAAATCATATAACGAACTGTCGGATCTGAAATCACATGTGATGGACGATCATAAGGAACCGTACAGTTGTCCAAATTGCAAACGAACTTTTCCTAAAATCATAGATTTTGGACACCATACTAAAACTTACCACCCAGAGGTGGAGTGTCAGTCAGTGCTCGATGTCTTGGAAGCGTTCTCGAAGTTGGTTCAAGCTTGGAAATGCGAGGAATGTGGTTTACAATTCCACGAAGCTGACAAACTTGCGCTACATCAGATAGAGACACACAGCCCGGAGTTGAAGGCCGATCCCCAGCTACAATGCGAAGATTGTCGAAGAGTTTTCTTCACACAAAAAGGTTTAACGTCTCACAGAAGAATCCATCACAGTACGGAGAGTGTAGAGGAAACACCACCCGAAGAAATAGGGGTTATGTGTTTAGAATGTCGTAAGATGTGCAAAGACATTACCGCTCTCACTTCTCACATGCGACTGCATTCGCCGGATAGAAAGTATCCATGTAAATTCTGCGACTTTCGCTTCGCGACACAAGAAAAACGCAAATCGCATGCTGAAATACACACTGGTGTAATGAAATACGTGTGTTTTATATGTGAATATCAGTGTAGTTCTGAAAATAGACTTAAGCTACATAAATTTTCAACGAAACATCTCGACATGAAGGAGTTTTTGCTAACTGGCCCGAAAGTACCAGACGAGCAGTCCCCGTCGGTACCGAAAAAAGAAGAGAAGGCAGTGAAGAAGAGAAAAAGAGAGAGGGACAGGAGTGAGAGTGTGTCGAAAGATACGCAAGTACCCTGTGATATATGCGGTGATATGTTCCCGACAGAGAGTGAGATGTTAGAACACAAACAAACGCACCCGTTCATAGAGTTCCCCAATGATGATAAGCCGAGCAGGATATTCTTCAAGTGAGACTAGAGACCACAGTATAAGTTCAGATAGAAGCTGTCGCTGACATGTATATACTTAATACCACTCATTATTTTGACCTGCGTGTAATTTAGGCATGAATAAGAAAAATGATTTACGTTACTATTATTTTTTTTAGTGCCTGGATAGGCAGACGGGCCACCTGATGGTAAGTAGTCACCGCCGCCCATAGACTTCTGCAAAGCCAGAGCACAGCAGAGCCGCTACCTACCGTAAAAGGAGTATTTGCTGTTTTATCTATAATTTTTGGGTTATTTTGATCAATTTTGTATGGATGATACATACACGCGGTCTAAGTTACTCGCTTAAAATGGTAAAACAACAGTATTACTTGAACATTCACAAATATCACAAGTTATTTCTGGTCACAGTCTCAATTCACAAATATAATATAGATTTGATTGGAAACAATCATTCAAGTGCATATAGAATGTTATATGTTAGAATTTATTCAGTGTTTTCAATAAATACTTGGAAATTATTATTTAAGTATAGATTTATTGGCTTGGAATTAAAATTAAGCGGCTGGTCTCTTAATTTTAAGTGAGAAACTAAATAATATATTATAAGATTTAATGAAAAATGCCAGTTACGTAAGAAGCGTGGGATATTGCTGTGTAAGTAGTTAATGCTCTTGATGGTAGATAGAACTAAACTTCTAGTGGCAGTAGTTGAATAGTATTTTTATCACAAAAAAAGAGATATATGTATATCTATGCATTTTAATAAAGACTAATAACTATCATTCAATTTCCATTTTTTCTGGTCCTTCGAACCCACGCCTACCTTGAATTGACATCAATTTCTCTAAATTGATATATTAATCTAGATTCAAGATAATTATTCCAAAAGACGCCACATAAACTATAACATCTATGCAAATGTTTAATAAAATGCAGATAGATTTATAATAATCTATTATAGAAGACAATTTTTTGGTCCTCGAAGGTATTTTTTTGGTCCTTTGAACCCGCACTTTTTGTGTCTGATTTCTAAATAAACGAATGCTGGAAACTTGTGTACGGTCTATTATTCTGCTGCTAGAGGTATTGGTTTTTGTTAATAAAAAATATGTATTCATGAATAGTGAAAAGAATAATTTTGAAACGTTTAGAAAAATAATATTAAAAAAGGCTATAGTACGCACCGGTTTTATGCATCAAGTTTTCAAGTCGCAGTAACATTTCTTATCTGTTAAAATGCTTGATGACAGTTGCAAAACGACAGGGTTCAAAGTATTTTCTGTGTTAAATACAAGTCTAGTTTTATGCTTAAATGGGTTGTAGTTAAAAATTACAAAGCTAACTTTTGTATAGTGTATTTCCAAGGTTGAGTGCGGCGCTATGATGGATTGTTAGCCAGCCTTGCTTCGCTATTTATGTACCAGCACTATGGTGATTTATACATGTATAAACCAGTGGTTCCCAACCTTTTATTGACCATAGACCACTTTGTTATTTTTTGTCAGCGGGGACGACGACTTACAAGAAAAAAAACTGAATCAATCCGAAAATAAACTTTAATCAAATATTCAATAGTATCATTCATTAACAATATTATTTAAATATAATATTTTTAGTAGAAAGCTAAATAGGTAAATTTTGAATCTATGTGATTTTTAGCTTACATCTTCTGCACAAGTTCAGCAAGCCTGGGACTAATATTATTGCATAAAGCTACCGGAAATCATTACTTAATTTGCGATGGCGATGTATCGCTCGCGAAATTTTAAATTTTTCGCGGACCAAATTTTGACTCTTGCGGACCACTGGTTGCGAACCAGTGGCGTAGACAATACAACACATCTAAAGAGCATGGGATTTTATGGACATAATTTCGTCTTAACAAAATTTATACACGAATGCGAGCCCACACACTTATGTTTTCGCCAACGTTTCAATGTTCTTTTGATCATAACACAGCGCTGGGTTATGCGGTGTCAAACACACAATCGTATGAAAAACGTCTTGAATGGTCTCTTGTTTCGTCGCAGTATGTGTCAGCGGTGAAAGGTAATCGTGAAGCTGCGTTGGAGCCGCTTATCGCAGCGTTATGCGTTATGATCAAGAGACCAAAGCTTAAGGCAGCGCCAATTATACGCGACCTGTGTAGACGTTAGTGTTTACTATGCGAGGGTGGAAAATAGAATATCGAGTTACAAGGCTAGTTAGAATCCATTATGGTGATCCGCAGAAAGTGTAAAGTAGGTTTTTGTTACTCGTTTTGCACCTTGGTTCCTAATAAAATTCTATGGAATTTAAGACGCTGAATTTATTTAGAATTAATTTTTGTTTCAACTCAATAATAATACTAGCCATGTATTAAACATTATCCCATTGCTGGGCACAGGCCTCTCTACTAATGAGAGGGATTAGTCCACCACGCTGGCCTAATACGGGTTGGTAGAATTCTCAGGTATGCTATGTAGGTTCTCAGGTAGGTTTCCTCACGATGTTCTTTCACGGTTCAAGCAAGCGATAAACAACATTAAATACACATAACACAAGTCAGAGGTGTATGCCATTTGGGTTTCGAACACACGACTTTCGTCTTGACAGTCCGTACCGCAACCTACTAGACTATCGCTGCTATCTAATCTAAAAAGTTTTTGTTTTAAATCTGTACTCGTGAGATACAGTAACAATAAAAGCTTCGATGGACAGGTTCGGATTTAGTGGGGGGTCTGGAGCGTTAAGCCACCCTGAAACATAAATAAATAGCTCAGTAGTCAAATAATGAATATCAATGACAACCGAACATTGTTGCGCTACCTTACATATTCTAAACTTACGTACTATGTTTGTGACTTCAATGTTTCGGGTGCAATATGAGACCGAAAGTATCTCACAGATACCGACGATACATTATTGTATCTTAAATGGGTGAACGTGACCTGTGAATGTTATTTTTAGCAATTTGTCCATATGTACTGGATTTAGAACTTAACTTTAACTATAACCTGGGTATCTTCAAGTCAAGAGTGAATAGGTATCTTCTAGACAAGCGTGCTCCACCGTAGACCACATCATCACTTACCATCAGGCGAGATAGTGGTCAAACGCAAGCCTATTTCGGTAAATTAAAAAAGATGGTCCTTCGAGCCGGATATTATATATTACCGTTTATCACTTAGTAAAAATTCAACTAAATAAGTGTACAAAATAATTCAGTGCCTAATTCAAGCATAGTATTGTAGTTTTGGCTGAGTGTTGTAGATCCGATATTTTTATAGGTGCTAAGATCATTATGAACACCATTAGAATCTAAACAGATAGAAATATGTACGAACCGTCTATTTTTATTTATTTATCCATTTTTCCATATTAAATCTATGGGAAATTTTTTAAACTAATATTAAGAGCTCAAATGTTCCTTAGATTTTTTTATGGCATAAGTAATTAGAATTTCACATATATTTGAAAAAAAAAGGTAAACATAAATATTTTAATATTTATGTTTAACACTAAAAAGGTTTTCTAGACATCGTTTCGAGATTTTTTGTGTTTTTTTTTATCCTTGCAAAATGACCACACTGCACCTGATGGTAAGTGCAGTGCCGTCCAATTAGAGTATCAAGTAGAGAGAAAACCGATGATTTAGAAAATAGATCTTAGTCTATTGAAAACAGTAGAAAAGTTTTACAGATAGTGAAATTAATTAATCCATAGACATTAAAATTTACAAATCAAAGAGAAACAGTAAAAAAATATGACTATATTTTCTGATGATATCAATTTGGGTCAATAGAATTATTGAACATTTTTATAGCTTAAGTTCAATTTCTTTACCAGTGAACATTTTGTATTAAAGTTAGCTCTTAAACTAGGTGACTGTTGGAACATGGCTGATGTAAAAACTATAAATAAAACAAATCAATATTAAAATTGTATTTTATTATCACATGACAATGATAAAATGTTTCTTACCCGTTGACACCTTTACTCCCTCATACACTGATATATCATGATCCATAGAAATTTTGTTTCAAAAAACATATTCATGCTTTTATTGTCATAACCAGATTTCAGTTTCACCAATCCTTGCTTAACTGTAATTAATAACTAGCACCCCACATACATATGTAGGGTTATATTATTTTGTATCGTCATAACTTTGCCTTAAGGGTTAACTAAAGTTAAGCATAGATCGATGAAAACGGGTATTGAAAGGTAATTTTGTATTCTGAACATCTAGAGGGCACAAAATTATCAAAAATTGCATTCACTGCAATACATATAGTATTTTCACATACCGATAAACCTCATAAATTAGGTACTTATAGGACATAAATTCTGTCACGACACAAATCAAAAACAAGTGTTTACAAAGTCGATAACCGTTTTCACATATATTAGCTTAACTTTGGCAGTGAAGTGTTTCTAAGTATCGATAGTAATATATAAAAATTGTGATGTTTAATTCCAAAATTATTACAAGACTGCAATGCCATCTCGTTTTTGATCATGATATGTTATCGATACTGTCTTAGCACTACGTGTTGTGTTTTTAATTGGACCCTGTTAGGAAAAGATCCAACTGAAGTTTTCATACTTTTGAGTAAATGCAGTCACTCGCGTATCAAAAGGATTAAAAAAGGTAGTACGGAGTAAATAGAAGCCAAAACCAATTTTATTATCATAACATTAAAGTTGAAAATAGCATGTAAGAACGGCGAGTGTGGCAGTATTTTTAGCGCGTCGGCATACCATTTGATACGTGACTGGTTAAAATTTGACAGCGAATTTCAAATAATACAATGCAGTAACTAATTGAATATTCGTTGGGTAGAAAAACATGACAAGTTTTTTAGGTAAATGTCATCAAACTGGCTGGATGTTTTGTGCACATATGGTACTTGACTAAGAGATTATGGCTATGTATTTAACTCGATTTCATTAAAAAATGGTCTTTTTTTGCCTAACAGGGTTCAAATATAGTATAGTTTATCGACTTTGCAAAAACATGTTCTGTTATAACCACAACAGTATCACCAACACTGAATATATCCTTATTTAAATAGTGTTCATATTCCACTGGAGTTTGGTTTCACATCTCCTTACAACATTAATATAGCATAATGCCCACCGCCACTCGATTTTGAATCTTACAATTGAGAGGCGATGATAGACTGTGTCTCAAGATATAAATAATTCATATTATGATATTAAAAAGTGACACATCTTTAACAACCAGAGACTAAAGAGCACGATAGGTAGCCATTTTGTACACCATATTAATTTCGATAGTTCTTCGAATTTATTTTGGTATATTGTATTTAGTGACCTAATTATTTTTATACATATTTATTCAATATTTGACAATTGCCATTCGACAAACCAGCATAACAGAAACAACATAATAGTGATGTTCTATTATCGATAAGTATTTTGGTGTCTAATACTCGATAGTTACAATCCGACTACAATCAACTTACGACAAATTGAGACGTAAACCAAACTCGAATTATCCTATTTAATAACTAAATGCGATGCTCCACGGTTGTGCCATGCTGGCTCCGGGTTTCCTGATTACGAGGACATCGTTGCCCTTGTGCAGGGTCATCTGTAGGGCGACTTGTTTATCCCCCTGGTTGAGTTTGGCAGTTTTTGGCGGTGCTTTGATGCCCGCTATGACTATACGCTCAACCCAAGAGCGGGTCGGGTAAGTGGCGCGATCGTTTACGAACCTGTAAGAGAGATTTTAATGTTTATGTTGGTTGGCAACTTTTGTTGTTGTATAAACATCTGGCATATTCATCTTTTATCGATATTTTTAAGTGATGCTATCCTAGGTTACAATTGGTAATATAAATTTATAGGATTTTTTTTATAGTATAGTCTGACAAACGAGCCAGTGGGTGACCTGATGTTAAGTGATCTCCACCGCCCATGAACATCCACAATACCGAAAGTATCATGTATGCGCTATCGGACTTAAAGGACAGGAATAGGGATGAGGGAAGGGAAGGGGGAATCTGGGCCTCCGGATATCTCACTTACCATACGAAACGCGACAATAAACTGTCACTTTACATATCTTCGAAAACTCTTATGAGAATTCTCAGGTAAGGTATGCAGGTTTCCTCGCGTTTTCCCTCACCATTATATCAAGTGATAATTACATTTAATACACATGTCCTTTATAAAAGTCAGAGGTGTATGCCACTTGTGTTTCGAACCTACGACTTTCTTAACAGTCCGTACCGCAACCACCTAGGCTACTCCTGCTTCTGCTGTATACTAAATATGCCAATAAGCGAACTCTTTTTCTTACTATTCCATTAATTATACTATACTCACGTATATGTCATGACGTTAGGCTCGAACGCGATCTTGCCGTATATGTACTTGTTACTGCGGTACTCGAAGGTCTCTCCGTCATCGATGTACACAGACCCGTGGGCAGTTTTCTGTTAACCAAGAAAAAATATAGTAAGAAATTTTACTCGACTTGTTCAAATGTTGAATAATGTAGAATTTTTAATAACCTCAAAAATACTGTTATATTTTATGTAACAAGTTTTATTTGTGGTAAATATTATTATTTTATTGTTTAATCCCAATAAGCCATATAAAAAAAACGGTCCTTAGAAGGACCGTTTTTTTTCGGCTAGAGCCGGATGTAACAATTTACTCTATAAAACTATTTATTTAACACACACATACACTCACGCCTGTAATCCCCGAAGGGGTAGACATAGGTGTAACTAGTACACCCACTTTTCGCCGAATTTCCGTCCCATAATGTGATAGGGTGCGAGCCTATCGCCATACCGGGCACATTTTCCAGACTCCAGGCTACTACGGAGGAATTTCTAGATAGAAAAACCCAATATCACTTTACCCGACCCGGGGATTGAACCCGGGACCTCAGCACAGCAGTCGTAACGCATGCGCAATTACAATGCGCCACCGAGGCAGTATTTATTTAACATTAATATTATAAATCGTCAAATCTTATCAAAATATTTATTTAGTAAATTAGGCTACTAGGGGCCCTTTTTCAGGATTATATTATATTAATCTACCGTTGCTTCGGAAATGCCCACTGGTCTTAGAAGAAACATGAAAAAACTCAAGCTTCGTGTTGTGTATATTTGCTGGTTAACTTTGCTGGTGATAGAATCTTCATATCCACCTGAACAGCGACCACCATACACTGGGTGTAAAACCCGCCATAGCCGTACACGCAAATGTGTTGCGTTTCGGGATTAGTCAATGTACTTCAGTCTTTCTCGGGGGTCTATAGTTTGGGATGTTCTGAGTGCTTGACACTAGACCCTCGACCGCTTCTTCACCTTGCCCATGGCGTAGTGTGAAGAAGCTACACAGCAGACCGGTATGATGTGTTGAGTAGCGGGGGATAGATTGCCTCTCGCTACTCGATGCTCTAAATGGACGGCACTGCGCTTACCATCAGGTGCAGTGTGTTTGCCGTGCCGGTATAAAAAAAGAGTACTTACATTATGGTCTAGTGCGACTATGAGGGTGTAGGGGTCGTCCGCCATCAGTGCCGAGGACCGACGCACGCGCTCCTTGCGGGGGATTATGGAACCACCGCGCTGGTACACCGGGATCTATACAAAAAATATATTAACATAAGATAATCTGTATTGGAAACAAAAGAAAAACATACAAATAACACATAATATCAATTAAACCAGTAATAAACAATAAAAAAGTGTGTGTGCAATTCACACACGGTAGAAGTTAAACTTCAAAAAAGTTACCTACGAGTAAGCTTTGTAATACGCAGGCACATACACGCGTATACACACACATACTAAGTACTAACTACTAAAATATTTCAAAACCATTAAAGAACTACGTTAATAACAGTAACCGATTACATGATCCCACTCACTTCCACTCGAATATATACATTCTATCTCATTCTCTCGTAGGCTTAGTCCTTGAGATTTATGTGTTTGTCTCTTTTACTGTCGCTTTTTCGTTTCATCTAGTTTCAAATCACTACGATGCTAAAGAAGTTTCACTTCAAAAATCTTATAAGTAGAGTAATGCTAAATAGTACAGCGATGTGTTTGATTGAACTCTGGTGTCCAAATAAAGATCTAACTTGTGTTATGAACACCAGGTATTCATATCGTACATTATATCTGACATAAAATTAAACTTAATACAGGCGTGAGAGTATATGTATGTATGTAAAATTAAACTTAGAAGATAAAATAAAATGCAATCCAACCAAAAGACTGTATAGGGGCAATCTTCGTGTAGTTGCTATGCTAATCCGTGTGCAATAATCAACGCGTGTGAGCGAATGTTATTTGTGTGTGTATGTATAACTTATAAATATTGTATTTGGTAAGATATACGTTTGTATGGGGAAAATTCTATCAGATTCCCGTCATTAGAGTAAGCCGGAATATTACTGGCTAAAAATCCCATAATTGCCTTCATCTACATTACCGAAGAGTTCTGGGATATCATAATTAGAGAGAAAAGTTAATATAAAAATTTCAGTTCCGACATTTTTTACATAATTTAGTATTTTGCACACACAGTGTAAATAATACATTTACTGCAACAGGGTAGTTTCCTGTGTTTAATTTTGTTCACTATTCGATATGCAACCGTATATAAAACGCAAAAGAATTCCTTTTCCGAAAACAGAATCAACATTGTTTGAAAATTGAGGTCACAATATATATTTTAAATAATGGTATGAGCAAAAATGGTTGCGTGGTGGGAACATATCACTATCTCCCTCGCACAACGGCACAGTAATGGACATTCTGCATTGACGTATATTATATGGACAGGATATTTGATCCGCGAAAGTGTGCCTATTTGATTTTCGCCATATTGGCGCTGATAGCAGTGCAGTCGAGCAGTGAGCGTCCGCGGAACTAACGATAGAGCTGAGACACGAAGGATGATATATCGACAATGATACACAACAGTCGATGGTTTACAAATCTTAAAAATAATAAAAACATCGCCTTGGCAAAACATATTTTCAGTTACGATCATATTTTTTAATGGGGTCTTAATTTACAATCAAATATATTATTATAACTAGGTTTGATGCTGTTTTGGGACTATAAATTATATTTAAAAAATAGCACGCTTTAATAGCTAGCCGAACTAAAAAGTAGAAAATAATATTAAGTTCATGGCAAAAAATGATAATTTAAAAAAACTAAAAAATATCACGTTTTAAGGTGTCGTCAAATATGATTCCAAGATCTTTGAATCGAATAAATTAATTGGCGCCCCGATTCACGAAGAAAGGATGTATGGCGTCAGGACCAGACCCTTAGACGAGTCAAAATTTTTAATAAAAATATCGATATTTTTTTCGGATATATCAAACTCCGATATTGATATATTTAAAAATATCGATATATCAAACTCCGATATTGATATATTTAAAAATATCGATATATCGGGAATCCGATATTTTAAAAAATATCAACATCCCTATTATATGTCAAATTTAGTTTCAAATACACTCGAGAGGGGCGCTTCAAATAGGTCAAGAAAATAGCTGTCATTTTGTATTAGATATCCTGTCCATATAATATACGTCAGTGACATTCTGAGATGTGACGTCAGAGCTCATATCATGCATCCTTTTACTGTCATCTGACAATTACCCCTTCCAGCTAATTTGAATGGCGAATTTTATTATTTTTGTTCGGATTTTTAAAATTCTTTCGATAATAGGTTTTAGGTAATGTAACTTGTTGATTAAAATAATAAAGAAAAACCTGTAAACTACCCAATTGATAATTGATATAACTAACTTACTTTAGATATAGTGACAGGCTGCGAGTACCAGCCTGAAGCCTGGTGCGCTTGGTAAGTGTCCACGTCGTACCAGAGGGTGTGGGAGTCAGCTCCCGGGAAGTACACCTTCACGCTGGTCACACCGGCCTCCACTACCGGACGGACCAGCAGCTTGTCACCTGTACATATACAAATGGATCAGTGAGCCATATATTAATCTTTCACGCAAAATCGGGTAAATCACTCAAATGTTCTTTATGTTTAATGTTCATTATGTTATGTTCATTATGTTTAATGTTCTTTAAGTTATGTTCATTTTGTTTAATGTTCCTTATGTTATGTTCATCATGTTTAATGTTCTTTATGTTATGTTCATTTTGTTTAATGTTCCTTATGTTATGTTCATCATGTTTAATGTTCTTTATGTTATGTTCATTTTGTTTAATGTTCCTTATGTTATGTTCATCATGTTTAATGTTCTTTATGTTATGTTCATCTTGTTTAATGTTCCTTATGTTATGTTCATTATGTTTAATGTTCATTATGTTTAATGTTCATTAGTAATGGTGGGTACTTACCTAACAGATACTGATCATCGATGGTAAATGTGTCTTGTTCTTTGGGGTACTGTTGGAAGAGCGGCCTCATCACGGGCAGTTTGTCTATCGAGTGCTCGTAGAATAATGTGTACCTGTGGATAGAAACATTATACAGGGTGATGCAAAAAGGTGGTATATAACACGATGTAAAGGATGGGTCCTTATTAGAGACACTCTGAAATAGTGTTTTTGGTGTGTAACATCTTTACTATCGATTTCTGGGCGTGATTTCGTGAAAAGGGACGGAAGTGTATAACAGGAAGTCAGGGAAGCGCGCGCAATTTGATTTGGCCGTCAGATGGTTTAATTTTGGTTTTCGAATGGAATCGAATAGAATTAAATATGTGTAATCGAATGGAATAAAACGATATCGTATGGAATCGGAATGAACCGGAATTGACTGAAATCGAATGAAATTTAATCAAAATTCACCCTGTTTATACGTTTTATTGTAATTTTATCAAATGGATGGCACTGCGCTTGTCATCAGGTACAGTATGGTCACATCCCCGCGCCAGGACAAACAACAACCGCTTGACACATTGAGTATAGTTACCAGAAGTCTATGAGTGCGTATCGTCGTCTATTGGCGTCCCTCAGCAGTGCAGTGGTACTGGGTTCATACAGCCACGGCTCGCGGCGTTTGGTCTCGATGTGCGAGTGAGCTCGGAAGAAAGCTTGGAACGCGCCCGCCTGTACACAAACGACAATAAGGGAATAATTATATAGGTTTTTTTATATTTATTTTTATCCTGTCACGGCAATTTGACCACACTGCACCTGATCGTAAGCGCAGTGCCCTCTAAATAGAGTATAGAGTAGTGAGAGACAATCTATCCCCCGCTACTCAACACACTACACAATGGGCAAGAAGGTGAAGAAGCGGTCGAGGGTTTAGTGTCAGAGTACTCAGAAGGCCGCAACACGAACAAACATCGCATCCCAACACTAGACCCCGACAAAAACCGGATGTACACTGGCTGATCCCGGAACGTGACACACTTGCGTGTGCCACTATGGCGGGTTTTACACCTTGTGTACGATGGGCAAGGAGGCTATTCGCTATCCGGGCGGATACGAATAGCCTCCTCGCTCATGGCCTTTGTTATACTAGGATAAAAAAAAATCTATAGCTGTCTATTCTGTAGTCTCACCTGGTACCACCTGGTCATGAGCTCCGCGTCGGGGTACTTGAAGAACCCACCCACGTCGGAGCCGCAAAAGCTGACACCAGACGCGGCGAGCGACAGGCACATCGGCACCGACACCGCCAGGAACCCCCACTCAGCCGCGTTGTCTCCTGTCCATACCGCTGCGTACCTGACAGAGAAAATTTTTTACACCATTACATAGTAAAAAAAAATTACGTGTGCGTCTCGGGACGCTCGACAGAAGTGATAACCTTAACTAATCCAAGTTAAACTATTTAATATTGAAATTGTTGAACTTGAGAAAAGCTTAGGTTATTACTTAAACTTTATATATATTAATATGATAATGTGAGGAAAGGTTATTTATTACTCGATCCCACTCAAATCAAATCAAAACCTTTCTAAAGAAGTTTCGCTTCAAAAAAATATAGCACAGAGATTATGGAACGACAGAAATAGAAATGAGGAAAGAAGCCAGAGTGGCGCCGTAACGCGTTACGTTACGAAGCGGTTTACCCTCCCATAAGAAGTTATCACTTCAAAGTATCTTATATTAGCGGGACCGGCAGACGTCGTCCTGCCCGGAAAAGCACCGCCACATTAAATATGATATTTTAAAGATCACAATCTTTGGCATTTCACCCACAAATCCCAGCAAATCGAATTTGGTGACATACGGGTAGTAGCGTCACCTACCGGGTTTGGTTGCCTTTTTAAACCTTCCCTGAACTTTCACAAATACTTCAAGATCAAAATTAGCCAAATCGGTCCAGCCATTCTCAGAGACATATAATTCACGGACTCATCTGTTTAGCGAGGTCAATGACCGTTGATATTATTTGTCATTATTATGTACATTTCGTTGAAACCGACAGCAGTAAGGACTATGTAAGTCGGCTCGTTTGTAAATGATTACTACGCGCAAAGCGAGTGTCCACACTTATTGTTTTTAGTAGATAATAATTAGGTCAAATATTAAGTATTTTTTATTCTAGCGCGGCAAAGTGACCACACTGCGCCTGATGGTAAGCGCAGTGCCGTCCAGATAGAGTATCAAGTAGCGAGATACAGTCTTTCCCCCGCTACTCAACACAATCATGCCGGCCTGCTGTTTAGCTTCTTCACACTACTTGTAAAGGAGCCAGGATCATAGGAAGGAGGGAACACGGTAGCTGGCAAACTGTTCCACAGCTTGATGGTGCGACAAAAATACGAGTTTGCGAAACTCTTGGTTCGGGCCGGGGTAGTAGACACCACGAAGCTGTGGCTCCGTAATCCAGTACGCGTGGTTCTGGTATGGAAGGGAGAAAGTACCGGAGTCGAGGAAGTACCTATTTTGTTACATATATGACACAATCGAGTACCGAGTACCCTGCATCAGTATGTCCGTTGTCTTACAGGATATGTTGTATAGGGATACATGCCTAGTATTATATTACCCATTATATGTTAAGAAAAAACGTTTATACGAAAATAGACCGTACTATAGTAATAATAAAGGTGGTTACCTCTGCGTGCCTGCGAAGGCAGACCTGGTGAGTATGAAGGGCCGGTACTTGGAGTCACTCCTCGCCAGGACTCCGTCGTGGGTAGCGCGGATGTTCCACAGGCCATACTCGTTGTGGATATGTCTGATGAAAATATTATTATTTATTACACTTCATTTTTTTTTATATCTTAGCAAAGTGACCACACTGCACCTGATGGTAAGCGCAGTGCCGTCCAATTAGAATATCAAGTAGCGAGAGACAATCTATCCCCACAATCATGCCTATGGTAAGCGCAGTGCCGTCCAATTAGAATATCAAGTAGCGAGAGACAGTCTATCCCCACAATCATGCCAGCCTGTTTCTTCACACTACGCCATGGGACAAGAAAGTGAAGAAGCGGTCGAGGGTCTAGTGTCAGAGTACTCAGAAGGCCGCAACACGAACAAACATCGTAAACTAACTTGTTGGTCTGTAAACCGGATGTACACTGGCTGATCCCGGAACGCGACACACCTGCGTGTGCCACTATGGCGGGTTTTACACCCTGTGTACTGTATGTGTGATATGAATATCCTACAACCAGCACTAGATACTACTGACTGTAATAAAACGTGTCAACTTTTAAACAACCTGTCCAATATTGTACTAAAAGTTGTACACGTAATTGTTATTCCTGTATAATTTGTAAATTGGAAATTCTGATAGGCACAGATACAGTATTTCATAATAAAATCTGTAATTACTAATTGTGAGAAATGTTTACAGCGTGTTATTACCTGTGTTCCCAGAAAGAGGCCAACCCGTCCTGTCCATCCTGGGGAGATTTGTAATGCCTGTTGTCTTTGGGCATTGTGATCTCGGGACCGTTGAACACCTGACAAAATATATTATTAGACATTTCTTAACATTAGCAGCCATAGTCTTGTTGGTTGCGGTACGGACTGTCAAGAGGAAAGTCGTATGTTCGAAACCCAATTGGCATACACCTCTGACTTTTCTAAAGTTACGTGTGTATTCATTGTGAATTATCGCTTGCATTAACGGTGAAGGGAAACATCGTGAGGAAACCTGCATACCTGAGAATTCTCATAAGAGTTCCGAAGGTATGTGAAGTCTACCAACCTGCATTAGGCCAGCGTGGTGGACTAAGGCCTAATCTTCTCATCAGTAGAGGAGGCCCGTGCCCAGCAGTGGGACAATTTTTAATACAGAGTATTATTATATTATAATAATATTTATGTAATTTTTTTTCATTTAGTCACATTAGATCATAAACTTCTGTTCTGATCATAAACTGTTTGAATGACTTTATATTCACAAAATGATAACAAGACATGAACGCAAAGGAAGGCTTATGTAGAGTTTTGATGTGTTGGACATTAGGGATAAATAAAAATAGCAAAACTACTTCGGGCTCATTTTCACCGGTCTATGATTAACTTTAGGTGAAGTTAGGGGTCAACTAAAGTGGCACTTCAGTTCGTGTAAATGAGAGCAAGACTAGTTTTTAAGAACACTTACACTAGGTTCATTCATGTCGTTCCATATGTGTACATCTTTGCTTGTGCCGGGGAAGTTTTCAAACTTGTACCGCTCTGCATAGTACTTGCTCACTTCTGGATTGAAGAAGTCCAGGTATGATGACGATCCTGGCCAGCACCAACCTGGTAAAAAGATTGCATTGGTTAGCATAGACAATATGAACTTTCTCCCATCCATTTACTAAATACCGTTATGAACATATTTTTTGAAATATTTTAGAAGTGATGTAGTAAATGAGTGTAGTCTTTAGATCTAACTTATATAGATAGCAAAATATGGGGTATGATGTTTGGCCGTTTCGCGACCTTCTGAGTACTCCAAATAAAGACCCTCGACCGCTTCTTCACCTTCTTGCCCATGGCGTAGCGTGAAGAAGCAGGCCGGCATGATTGTGTTTGAGTAGCGGGGGATAGATCGTCTTTCGCTACTCGATACTCTAATTGGACGGCACTGCGCTTACCATCAGGTGCAGTGTGGTCACTTTGCCGTGCCAGAATAAAAAAAAAACTTTTCCTTATTGTAACTTATCCTTTCATTTGTCTTTTTGTGTTTTATTCACGTCCCCTTCCCTTCCCTTTTTTCCCCTTCCCTTCCCTTCTTTGGGGGAGTCCTAATACCACTTCTTTACCTTATCCTAGTCCTAACTTTTTAAATTTCTATCTCTTTGTTTTACTTTACCTTCATAATCCTTGCCGTCTTTGTCCTTAACATAGTACCCATTGTCAGTGGCTTCTTCATGCAGGAAGTACCCAGCCTCCCGTTTGATGTGTGGGTCAATGATGACCACCAGCTTGCGACCCTTGGCCGTGAGGTTAGCCACCATGTCTGCAGGGTGGGGGAACTTCTCGGGGTCCCATGTGAAGTACCTTTGGGAATATAAAAAACCTGTGTAGTCATTTAAACCTAAGGTTTAGGGTAGATCAGATATATTTTATCTTTATATATATATAATTCTACTGTATGTGTGTATGTCACTGAACACCTAAACGACTGGACCGATTTGAAAGATTTTTTTTGTATGCGTTTGGGTGGCGCCCTGGATGGTTTAGATTCACAATTGGACCCGGTAGGTGGCGCAGCTGTCAGTGTGACGCTTTTCCGGGCAGGGCGACGTCTGCAGGGCCCGCTAGTAAAATATATTTTACCCACTCTATCCCACTCGAACTCACTCAATCCCACTCAAATTAAATCACAACGATTCTAAAGAAGTTTTACTTCAAAAAAATATAGCACAGAGATTATGGAGCGACAAAAAGAGAAATGAATGAAGAAGCCAGACAGAGCGGCGCCGTAACGCGTTACGTTACGTAGCGGTTTACCCTCCCATAAGAAGTTATCACTTCAATAATGTGCAAACTATACATACATCTTCCTGTTGGTGTACTCGATGTCCAGCCAGATGACGTCTGCGGGGATGTCGTGAACATCGAAGTTGTCATCGACAGACCTGACGTCCGCCTCGTCCACATAGTTCCAGCGGGACTGGTGGTAGGCCAGCGAGAATTTCTAACGACAAACACGCTTATTAACCGACTTCGAAAAAAGGAGGAGGTTCTCAATTCGTCGGAATATTTTTTTGTATGTATATTCCCGATTAATCGAAGACCTACTGGATTGATTCAAGAAGTTTTTTCAAAGTGTGGCAAAGTGACCACACTGCACCTGATGGTAAGCGCAGTGCCGTCCAGATAGAGTATCAAGTAGCGTGAGACAGTCTATCCCTCGCTACTGAACACAATCATGCCGGCCTGCTGTTTAGCTTCTTCACACTACGCCTAAAGGACCCAAGATCATAGGAAGGAGGGAACACGGTACCTAGCAAACTGTTCCACAGCTTGATGGCTTCTTGCCTATGTCGTAGTCTGAGGAAGCAGGCCAGCATGATTATGTTGAGTAGGAAGGTATAGATTGTATCTCGCTACTCGATACTGTAACTGGACCGCACTGCGCTTACTATTAGGTGCAGTGTGGTCACTTTGCCGTGCCAGGATGAAATTAAAAAACTAAACAAATATCTGTCACACACACATTTGTCTCGGTGCAGTAATCGAACCCACGGCGTCTAGTTTCACAGCCGACTACTCGCCCACTGCGGTACGGAGGCTGTGGGCGACTGTTGGGTGTACTAACCAGCTGTTCTGGAGTTGCCGGTTATAAAACAAGAGGTCGGGAATTAGATCTCTATTGAGACAAATGGATGGAGTGATCAATTGTTTCTGGTCTGCATATTGTGGACCGAAGTCCCTCGTAATACAGGTATGGATATATATATTGTCAGGACTATGGGTTGGTAAAATTATTATTATACATTGCATTTAATAAATAGTCGATTAATCGATTTCGTTAAGCGATTTTTTTAATCGAATATTTTGTTATCTATAATTTAATTTCATCGATATTTCTTATCGATTGCAAAATAAAAAATAACATTTTGTAAATGTAAACGAACTAGTTGGTCACCTGACTATAAAATGACTTCTACGTAGTTGATAACTCAGTTGATTAAAGAGTATGACTTACAGGTGGCAGCGGTGCAGGTCCAGTGAGTGTGGCGAACTGTCTGAACACATCTGCAGGAGAGTTCCCCAACATCACGAATATATCCACGATACCAGACTCGCTCATAAACCTGGGGGTAGTCCAAAAAAATAGTGCTAACTTTAAAACCGCTAGCCAATATCGATAATATTGCATGGGTATGCCCAAGGTATAGCAAGCAGCGATAGCTTTGCAGCAGGGTAAGTATAACAGCGATAGCCTAGTTGGTTGCGGTACGGACTGCCAAGACGAAAGTCGTATGTTAGAAACCCAAGTGACATACACCTCTGACTTTTCTCAAGTTATGTGTGTATTAAAATGTTAATTATCGCTTGCTTTAACGGTGAAGGAAAACATCGTGAGGAAACCTGCATACCTGAAAATTTTTCGAAGGTATGAGAAGTCCGCCAACCCGCATTAGGCCAGCGTGGTGGACTAAGGCCTAACCCCTCTCATTAGTAGAGGAGGTCCGTGCACAGCAGTGGGACAATGTTTAATACAGGGCTAGTATTATATTTTATATAATATGCCCAAGGTGGGGCACCTGCCCCGTCCACCCCCTCCACCCCGTCTACCGTGACTTAATACTAACTATGTGGGTTATAAAGCGTATATAAAGGATTATATAGATGTGAAGGGTTCTGGAAGCGCAAAATAAATGTGAAAACAAATTGTAACAAGATTCTGCCAGAAATCTCACTAATTATTTTATTTTTAGTGTTTAGTCACGACTTTTTTGTAACTTCACAGCCTCCATAGTCTGTCTGATGTATATGTCGTCACGAAAATATAACGTTACACGTTAAAATAACAATCAACAAATTCAAACTAATGCCTGTATTTTTTTTTATAACATAGCCCGACAAACGAGCCAGTGGGTCACCTGATGTTAAGTGATCTCCACCGCCCATGAACATCCACAATACCGAAAGTATCACGTATGCGCTGTCGGCCTTAAAGGACTGGAATAGGGATTAGGGAAGGGAAGGGGGAATCTGGGCCTCCGGATATCTCACTTACCATACGAAACACGACAGTAACCTGTCACTTTACGTTGGTTTTCTGTGAGACAGTGGTACTACCCCGGTCGAGCCGGCCCATTCATGCTGTGGACAAATATGTCTACAGCGTGGCTCTACCACTATCACCCTACCCTACCACCCTCACCTGGCATCGACCCTGCTCTTGTGTCCGCCGGTGACCAGGTTGACTAGCGAGGATACGACGGTAGAGTCAGCAAAGTTCACAACATCCACCCAAGTCTCGGCAGAGTTGTGCCAGAACACAGCGGCGCTGCGTTTGGTACTGCAAAAGAAAATATTTATAATTTACATATACAGTAATACCCCGGACTTACGCGATAGGTGGGACCGAGCGGTAACCGTGTAAGTCGAATTCGCGTAAGTCAGGGTCTAATAAAATGTTAGATATAAAACAATTTACATTGTTATGAATAAAACAACATAAACCGACTCATTTTGATGTCGAAGATATAGTAATATATTTAAAATTTCCTCGTAGCATGTTAGTAACCGATATTATCCTGTTTTGCAGTAGAAACGCGCTCTTCATTAGAGTCTATTGTTTCTAAAAACTGTTCTGTTTAGTAAACTTTTGTTAACATATTTTTAAAATATTAAGACGATTATAATAAGTAACTTTGTAATCTATCTGCGGTGGCTCGTAATTGGCTTAAGTACTGTATTCATTTCGTCATATATTTCTCTGTTCGATAGCTGTGAGCCATCCAAATAAAATAAAATAAAATTTGTAATATGACATAACCTTTTCACATGACTCATTTTTTGTTCTTTTGGATGACATAATTAGAGGTCATCAATAAAACGCACTGCGTACATAAAACAATTCCACGCGGAACACGTGCGAATCTGTCGTAATAGGAACACTAACAGTGGGAGTGGGAGAGCTGATGTGTGCGGACATTATAAAGAAAAACCGCGTATCTCCGAATTCGTGTAACACGAGGTAGTCTGAGTCGAGAAATTACTTTATTCGACTTTTTAATAGTCAAAACTTAACATAAAGCATGAAATCAAGGAAAATTATATAAATATAAAAATTACATAATAAGTAATAATAAAAACCCCTAACAGTCACACACATAACCCCCCCTAACCTATATCATGGGTATCACAACACCCAGACCCTGTAGACAAAAACATTTGTCTCGGTGCGGGTATCGTACCCACGGCCTCTGGTTTCACAGCTATTAGCGCACTACGCCACGTAAGCTGGTTTGTGTTTTGTTATTCGACTTTGTTTTTTTTGTAACCAAAGAAAGGCAAAAGTTCTCCACCACGCAGCTTTGTCTGTGGTTATTTATTTATTTCGAAAAAACATTACAATTAAATTTAACAATATAGCATTAGGCTGCGCACTAAGTTTTAAACTTGTGTCGCGCAATATTATAAGTTATACAGAAACTTATCATAAACAGTTTAATTTTACAGCAGACGCCAGTTCGGAAATAACATATATGTATATATAACAAAATCTTACTGCCTCGGTGGCGCAGTTGTAATTGCGCATGCGTTTACGACTGCTATGCTGAAGTCTCGGGTTCCAGTAGAAATTCCCAGTATTAGCCCGGAGTCTGGAATCTGTGCCCGGTATGGCGATAGGCTCGCCCCCTATCACATCATGGGACCGAAATTTGGCGAAAAGTGGGTGTACTAGTTACACCTCTGCCCACCCCTTCGGGGATTACAGGCGTGAGTGTATATATGTATGTAACAAAATATTCAAATAACGAAATAAATTGAACAATGTAAAGACTAATCACTCTATGGCTTGCATGAACGATTACACAATCGTAGGTTAGTCTGCAAAATGAGATCAGTGCTTAACCAGTTTGCACTCAATTGTTTTTTTTTTTACTACTCTAAATATCATTAAATTTTGTTGCCATGAACAAAAATATATTATTAAAATATAATGAAGTGTGTGTGCGTGTGTGTGCGCGTATGCGTGTGTGTGTATGTGTGTGTATTTCATCACATCTGGACATAAATAGAAAAGCCGTCGAATTTTCCCATACAAAAGACCAAAGCCACGTCTGAAATTGTCTATTTGTCACTCACCCGTGTGAGTACATGACTGGCACGGCCCCGTACAACGCCATCCGAGAGTCCAGCTCGTATTCGAACACGTCCAGGTTGTATAGGCGGTATGGTTCACCAGACGTGGTGGTACGGAGGGCAAACTTATCCGTGTGTTGTGGGATACCTGTAACAATGTACGTATATATGTATAACTGTAGTTAGTGTAAACTAACTATTATTGAAGTAATTGTTTTACTGGTGGTATGATATTCATATCCGCCCGGATAGCGACCACCGTACACAGGGTGTAAAACCCGCCATAGTGGCACACGCAAGTGTGTCGCTGAATCAGCCACTGTACATTCGCTTTTAGTCGGAGGTTTAGAGTTGGGGTACGATACTTTGCGGCCTCCTGAGTACTCTGACACTAGACCCTCGACCGCTTCTCCATTTTCTTGCCAGCTAGAAGAAGCTACACAGCAGGCCGGCATGATTGTGTTGAATAGCGAGGGATAGATTGTCTCTCGCTTCTTGATACTCTAACTGGACGGCACTGCGCTTACCATCAGGTGCAGTATTGCCGTGCCAGGATAAAAAAAAGTGCCCAACGTGGCTAAAAATCTTTTCAAAAACTACAAGTTGGCTACTGTCTTAAACACAAATAACTTGTATACCATAAACATTGTCTGCATCAGGGAATGACACGTCCAAAGACACAGCTTCGTTGCCTCGAGGCTTGCTGTCATGATGGGACTTGAAGTTTTCGCTCCAAGCAGACTCATCCTCCTGTGAATATAAACATATTATTTACATACATACATATACATATACACTCACGCTTATAATCCCCGAAGGGGTAGGCAGAGGTGTAACCAGTACACCCACTTTTCGCAGAATTTCGGTCCCATAATGTGATCGGGGGCGAGCCTATCGCCATACCGGGCACAGGTTCCAGACTCCGGGCTAATACTGAGAATTTCTAGATAGAAAAACCCAATATCACTTTACCCGACCCGGGGATCGAACCCGAGACCTCAGCACAGCGGTTGTAACGCATGCGCAATCACAACTGCGCCACCAAGGCAGTCAAACATATTATTTATTTATTAATAAAGACCAACTGTATATACTGTTGCTGCTGGGCCTGTTTTACTGATGGAAGGAGAATGCCTAATGGCGACAAATGCCGAGCGCGTAATATTAGCGTAAAAAACATAATTCGACGTCTGGCGGGCTGTTTCATAGTGAGATTATAACGATATTGAGTTATAACTATATTTATTATTTATTATAAAGCGTTTCGCTAGTACATTTATCATGCGCACCGCTAGAGAGTGGAACTCTTTGCCGGAGTCTATATTTCCCGAAAGTTATAACCTGGGTATCTTTAAGTCAAGAGTGAATAGGTATCTTCTAGACAAGCGTGCTCCACCGTAGACCTCTTTATCACTTACCATCAGGCGAGATAGTGGTCAAACGCAAGCCTATTTATAGTAAAAAAAAACTGCATCTTTTGAGCCTAGTTTCAATATTTTGTGAACTTTTCCGAGGCTGACAAAAATGGCTCTTTTTTACGGCATATTTATTTTAGAAAATAATGCTCATAAGCATGAAAATAATACAAGTAATATATTATTTCTACTAAAATCCACGCAATAGATTTTTTTATGTGATATTTTTCCGAAAAACAAAATACTTTAAACCACAGTTAAAACAGAGCAGCTGCATGTATTGTGCGGGAGTCAACATATCAAGGTAGTCCGTGTAAGCTACAAAACATCACGCTACGGTACAAAGGGTAGGAGAAAATGGTTGTCTGGGGGGCAACCATAGCATTAAGTCTCATTTTTACATATAATTGCAATAAAAAAAAAGCTATCAGATGTGCTCTAAATTTGAAAGAATCTCTCCGTTTCAACCTGTGAAAGTGTTACGAGTCAATTAAAATTAAGCAATAGTCGGTGAAAACACATAATTCCGTCTAAATGAACATCACATAAACACCGGAAGTAAGAAATTACCCAATTAATTAACATTAAAACATATTTTACCACTGTCCCAGTTCAAACATGTAGATCATTCAAAATATAATTAATGCCAGACATGTACAACTTACAAACAAAACACACATCTATAACCATTAACCCAGTTAAACTCATTTGTCAACGATTTGTAGAGAAACAATGGCCGGTCAACACTCTGTTTTTTTTATACTGGCCCGGTCCAATTAGAGTATCGAGTAGCGAGAGACAATCTTTCCTCCGCTACTAAACACAATCAGGTCGAGGTCGAGGGTCTGTTCTCAGAGTACTCAGAAGGCCGCAAAACGGCCAAACATCGTACCCCAACTCTAGACCCCCGTCAAAAACCGCATGTACACTGGCTGTGTGACGACACTTGCGTGTGCCACTATAGCGGGTTTTACACCCTGTGTACGGTGGTCGCTATCCGGGCGGATATGAATATTCTGCCACCAACACTCATATTATAAATCTTACAAACTATGTATGTATTTGCTACACATATCCAACCTGACGTTGGGATGGCCTTTTTGGAAAACGTTTTGTCACCGCCCGCCACGGGGATATAAAAAAATAAATACGTCAACCAATATAAGTTAAAGTCTATTGTGTTTCTGTTTAATATAAGCATTTAATATTAAGTACAGTTAAAATTTTGTTTCTTAATTAGATAAATATGTTTTTTTTTTCTTTTATATTATAGCTTTAAGATTGTTAACGTTATGATATATTTTAATAATTGTTTTTCCCATTATTTCAATGCATGCCGTGGCAACTAAAGGTAATGAATGCATTTAAAATATTGTTAGGGATTTGTCAGGTTTAATTGATTTTATGTAATGTCATGGCGAATGCAAGAAGTGAACTAGGGTACTCCTTTGTCTTTAATTTTATCGAACGTATTTTTATATCATTCGCAGTGGTTTTGGGCTTCTATCCTGGGACGTCAGTGGCCACAGTTCACCTGATGGTAAGCGTAGTACCGACCATGAAAGTATCAAGCGAGAAACTATCCCTCGCTACTGGGTACAATCATGCCGACCTGAGTAGCTACATTCAAAACTATCCGACTATCAAAATATATAAAACAAATGCAGTTGAACCTCGAAACCCGATTGCCGATTTAATTAACATCAATACTGTAAATGGTGACATAATTAATGCAATTAAGATTATAAACAAACACGAGCGACCTCGCCAGACCTGACGTCGGTAATTGAACGTTTATGATGCATGCAATGGAAGATATAAACATTCATTGAAATGATATCGTGACCCTCTATCATATACATTATACTATTTTTGATGCTAATCATAAAAGATGCATCAAGTTCCAAGAAATAGCTGCTGATAGAGCTGGTGATAGGATATTCATATCCGCCCGCATAGCAACCAACCTACACAGGGTGTAAAACCGGGATCAGCCAGTGTACATCCGGTTTTTGTCGGGGGTCTAGAGTTGGGGTGCGATGTTTGGCCGTTTTCCGGCCTTCTGAGTACTCTAGACCCTCGACCGCTTCTTCACCTTCTTGCCCATGGCATAGTGTGAAGAAGCAGGCATGTTTGCGTTGAGTAGCGGGGGATACATTGTCTCTCGCTACTCTATACTCTAATGGGACGGCACTGCGCTTACCATCAGGTGCAGTGTCGTGCCAGGATAAAAAAAAATACCTGAGGTGTCTGCTGGACCAAACGCTATATCTTACTAATTGTTAGCTGTTTGTTACTCAATTACGACAGAACAGCTGAACGGATCTGATTGAAATTTAGCACAGAGATAGATTATAGTATGGAATAGGCACATAGGCTATTTTTTTATCCCGGAAAAATTACTGTTTCTGAGGGATAGATTTGTTTTTCACAGAGACATCGACATATTTTTTGGAATAGTGATAGTTTAAGGGTCCGAGAATGACATAGGTTTCTTTTTATCCCGGAAAAATGCACTGTTCCTATGGGATAAGAAAATATAGAACTCAAAATATAGACTTTGTCTCATTAGAAGCTCTATAAGCGTTCTCAGAAATTATACAAAATATTTAAAAAGTACAGAATTTTAATACAGATTGTCTGGGACACTACAAAATCTATTCACATGAATGCTATACTCCATAGTATTATGATAATTGGTAGGGGGAGAGAATCCGAGGCTCCGGAAATCACAATGAAATGAAAGAGCTATCTGTTACAGTGGTAATACATCGGTAGACATTCGTGGTGTCGAAAAGTAATGACTTTACTTCTTTAATACTTCACTGTCATGTCTTTTCAATGCACACTACGCTTCGTAAAACGCAAAGTCCTTGCGAACAAAGTAACAGCTGGCGATAGTAAACAAACATGGCCGGATCACAACCCCACATCACGAAGCTAATTAATTTACACATATAATACCGATAACATAGTAAACTATATGTTTATATTTAACAACTATGTTATGGTATATGACATGGAGGCCAACCTGCGGCTCGCGAGCCACATGCGGCTCTTTGAAGGATTATTTGTGGCTCTCGATAAATATTGTTAACCCAAGTTGCCTTTTCATTTTTGTGCTATTATATTTAAAAATGTTGTGGTACGGACTGCCAAGACGAAAGTCGTAGGTTCGAAACCCAAGTGGCATACACCTCTGACTTTTCTAAAGTTATGTGTGTATTAAAATGTTAACTATCGCTTGCTTTAACGGTGAAGGAAAACATCGTGAGGAAACCTGCATATCTAAGAATTTTTCGAAGGTATGAGAAGTCTGCCAACCCGCATTAGGCCAGCGTGGTAGATTAAGGCCTAACCCCTCTCATTAGTAGAGGAGGCCCGTGCCCAGCAGTGGGACAATGTGTAATACAGGGCTAGTATTATTATTTAATAAAAAATATTATCGTTCCGTATATGATTCAAAATGACTTTTAAATTACTGACAACAAATATGCAAGACTAAGTGCAACGTTGTAATTTTTTATATTTAAACTAGCTGTTGCTCGCGGCTCCGCCTGCGTGGAGGTTATATTCGGGAGCAGAAGTATACAATGCAAGGAGTTGTCTTCTGCACTGAGGCACCTGTAGCGATTGTCCAGCCTCTCAGGTGTTGTGCCTGAATCTTGAGATTGCATCTAAAGAATACCCCATAAGTTTAACCTCACTTTTCCCCTTTTAGGGATGATTTTTCAAAAACGTTGAAACACGTATTTCTTTATTTCCTACCAAAAGCCTAAATATGAATTTACAGATCCCTAAGTCGAGGAATTATGGATTTCTCATACAAATTTTGAACTCCTATTTGACCCATTTCAAGGTTGCTTTTTGAGAAAAAAGATAGCCTATGTCCTTCTCCAGGATATAATCTATTTCCTTACCAAATGTCATTACAATCCGTTCAGCCGTTTAGTCGTGAAGAGGTAACAAACAAACAAACAAACAAACAAACAAACAAACAAACAAACAAACAAACAAACAAACAAACAAACAAACAAACAAACAAACAGAGTTACTTTCGCATTTATAGTATTAGTATGGATTCAATACACATATGTTGTACTTTCATTTATATGTTTTCAATAAATATAATCTTTGTAAAACAAAAATTTATGACTTTTTTGCATAAATACGTATTTAATTCAAAAAAACTTCAAAAAACTTCTTGACTATCAAGGAGCTTGGTCACCCCTGGTATAAGTTATGCTTGAATCTTGATCTAGCCGGTTTGCAACGGAAGAATGGAGTAAAATTTTACATATTATTAAACAGTTTCTTTGTTTGGTGGGAGTTCGATTATAAACTGGATAGCTGCACAAGGATACTGTTAGTCTAAATTACTCGAAACATTTTCCCGGTGGCATTTCTATTGGCCTTATTAGGCCTACAATAAGCTAGTTTCCTAAGTTTAATTTTGTACATTATTCGATATGCAACCGAAAATAATACACAAAAGAAATGGAAACATAATCAAAATTGCTTGAAAAATGAGGAATGAATCTCTTTGAACCTCCGTGAATGTCTTTCTCTATAATGATGTTCTTTGACTTCTTTGACTGTAATGGAAAGGTTGTTACGGATTTGGTAGCACCAACGTTTAGGGTTGCGACCACTCTCTCTTTTGCCCTCCA
Organism: Laothoe populi; assembly: GCA_905220505.1. NCBI lineage: Eukaryota > Metazoa > Arthropoda > Insecta > Lepidoptera > Sphingidae > Laothoe > Laothoe populi. The sequence continues at coordinate 3,677,087 of HG992173.1, forward strand.
CTTTGCCAGTGACAATGAGTTTTTCCAGATTGTTATCAGACTTCCTGGCAATGTGGCCGATGAACTCAAGGACTCTATTATACATATAACCCTTCCGAAATTACTTTGTTTTAATCTATTTATTGATATAGATTTAAAACTCTGTAAATATCATGCCGTATCCGATCCAATTAACATCTTTTGTAACTATCGACATACAAACGATATTATGGCGGTCCACCAACTCAAACTGAACTGCTGAATAAGAGACGTTTGTGAATCAACGGAACATTACAGTATATAAATAAGTTATTTAAAAATAAATAATAAATGCAACCAACAGTCACAGGCATAGTCCTGACCCCACACTAGGTCAAACCAGTATTGTGGGTATCAACAACTACGACTACGGTGCCACAACATCCAGAACCGAAACAAATATCTGTCTGACACAGAAACATTGGCCTCAGTGCGGGAATCGAACCCACAGCCTCACGTTCACAGCCGGCTACTCGCCTTCACCACGGAGGGCAGGCAAATGGGAGAGTTATATTAAAGGATCATAACCACCGTTTGTCGAAATTGCATTAAAAACAAGATGTCTATATAACAGTATAATATCTTCTATAAAGCCTATCTTTTGACCTCATCAATTAGCAAATACGTGTAAATAAATACGAATTTAGGTTAACCCCGATCAGAGGCTAACAAATCCGTTTAATTGGAGAAGACATTAGTTCCCATTATGAACTACTAGATGTTGTCCGCGGCTCCGCCCGTGTGGAGGTTATTTTTGGATGAAAAGGTGTACAATCCATGGTAGCATCTTAAGCTATTACCTTTCTTTATTTTACTATCCCATAGGAATTGTGCATTTTTCCGGGATAAAAAGAGGACTTTGTAATTTTCTAGTTCTTAAACTGCCACTAAGCAAAAAATCATATCCATCCTTGCTCTGCGAAAAACTAAACTATCCCACGGGAACTGTACATTTTTCCGGGATAAAATATAAATTATGTGATATTCCAGACTATAATCTATCTCTGTGGCAAATTTCAACCAGATCCGTCCAGCCGTTGTAGCGTGATTGAGTAGCAAACATCCATCCATCCAAACATTCGCATTTATAATATTAGTAGGATCTAAGGTCCTATTGTAGTCATTGACTATTGTTTTTTTTTATAAGTATAACCTTATCGCATAGTAGCACTTATAGAGGTAGGGCCGTCAGTGTTCCTCTAGCGATGAGAAGATCTTCAGTCGGGCGGGTGTTGTTAAACATTGATATCCGGAGCTTCTATACACAGCGTCGCGCAAACTTTGCTACCGCGATTCAGGGTTGATCGACGTTCTATTTGACAATCATGCTTTGTTATGTGCCGCCACTATAGACACAGCGAATAGACTATAGACCGATCCACCCAAAACTAACCACTTTGTTAATAGAGACAAAGTGACTGTGCGGCCAATACCTATCTTTTTCGCTCCTGCCAGTATGTGACAGTGCTCTGGCATTGCAGAAGTCTATGGGCGGCGGTGACTACTTACCATCAGGTGGCCCATCTGCTCGTCTGCCTATCCATGCACTTAAAAAAATGTGACATAGACCAACCAAAATTCTACACCTGCTGGCCGCACGTTCGCTTTATCTCTCTCACATTTTTCTGCCCGTATTCACATAATAGCTGGATAGAGAGCACTCAGTCCAGTCTCTATATCTATGGCCGCCATACACTTTTCTTGTGACTTCTAGAAAGAACACTCAAATTTGACTACTGAACAACGCGATGGTCTTCAAATGTTTTTGAAGTGATAACTTCTTATGAGAGGGTAAACCGCTTCGTAACGTAACGCGTTACGGCGCCACTCTGTCTGGCTTCTTTATTAATTTCTATTTCTGTCGTTCCATATTATCTGTGCTATATTTTTTTGAAGTGAAACTTCTTTAGAATCGTTGTGATTTGATTTGAGTGGGATCGAGTGGGTAAAATATATTTTATAATCAATAAAGAAATGTATTAATAAATAACCTTTCCCAACATTATCATATTAATATACATAAAGTTTAAGTAATAACCTAAGCTTTTCTCAAGTTAAACAATTTTAATAGTCATAACTTGACCACGGTTGCAACAATACGGCTTAAGAAAATAGCAATAATATGTTTAAGTAACGCATTATGAATTTAGCAGCAGCGATAGCCTACTTTGGTTACGGTACGGACTGTCAAGACGAAAGTCGTATGTTCGAGTCCAACCCAAATGGCATACAATAGATAACGAAAAAAATAAGCCCGGAGTTTCTTTCTGCCTTTCTTCTTCGGGTCGTCATCGCTTAGATAGTTAGTGAAAGGCTAGTTAGATTAGGGATTACTTTCCTTCCAAATTCGTCCAGTTTCAACTTCTCCCCTCCCATTCCTGTCCCTTCTCCTAATCATCATCTTCCGTCACTTCCTTCACCGAAGATCATGATTCCTTTCATTTTCAGGTCATCCTCTTTTCTCCTTTTCCAGTCCTATCCTCGACGTTGTATCCCTGCCTACCAGCCCTTAACGGATTCCAAGTTCCTACGCCATTAACCATAATTACTCATTCCGTATGGAGAATTTCCATTTGTATTTTGACCTGACATAAGTACCTTTTATATGCCTTCATGATAAATACAGATTTTTATTAACCGACTTCAAAAAAGGAGGACGTTAACAATTCGTCGGAATCTTTTTTTTTATGTATGTTCCCCGATTACTCGAAGACGCTTGGACCGACGCGAGAATTTATTTTTGTTTAAAAGGGTATACTTTCCAGGTGGTCCCATTGGCACTAAAACAGGATCTGATGATGGGATCTCAAAAAAATCAAGGGTAACCCTCAAATTTTATAGGGACGCATAATTTGTTTTGTATTGAAGTCTCGTCCTTTTATGAATAAAAAACTTTTACTTATTTTATTATTATATTTATATTATCAATACACGCGTCAGATTATTCACGCACTGTCATTGAACTTGTCTACATCTCGTACGTGACTGATAAAGGCGGTTATTGTAGTGGACAACAGATCCGCGTGACGTTAAAGATTATGAGTAGTACCGGTGTTAGCGACCTGAACAGCCAATTCGACATTTGAAACTAAAAAAATATATAATAATAATACTAGCCCTGTATTAAACATTGTCCCGCTGCTGGGCACGGGCCTCCTCTACTAATGAGAGGGGTAAGGCCTTAATTCACCACACTGGCCTAATGAGGGTTGGTAGCCTAGTTGTTTTCGGTACGGACTGACAAGACGAAAGTCGTATGTTTGAAACCGAAATGGCATACACCCCTGACTTTTCTAAAGTTACGTGTGTATTTGTTAATAATCGCTTGCGTTAACGGTGAAGGAAAACATCGTGAAGACACCCACATACCTGTGAATTCTTAGACGAATTTCAATAGTGTGTTAAATCTACCAATTGGATTGGCCAGCGTGAAGTGGTAGAGCCACGCTGAAGACATATTTGTCTACAGCATGAATGGGCCGGCTCGACCGGGGTAGTACCACTATCTCACAGAAAACCAACGTAAAGTGACAGTTTACTGTCGCGTTTCGTATGGTAAGTGAGATATCCGGAGGCCCAGATTCTCCCTTCCCTTCCCTAATCCCTATTCCTGTCCTTTAAGGCCGACAGCACATACATGACACTTTCGGTATTGTGGATGTTCATGGGCGGTGGAGATCACTTAACATCAGGTGACCCACTGGCTCTGGTTTGTCGGACTATGCTATATAAAAAGTCTACCTAGATTGGCCAGCGTGATGGACTAATACCTTACCCTCTAATTAGTAGAGGAGGTTCGTGCCCATCAGTGAGAATATTAGGGCTAGTATTATATCATAGACTGTTGAACAGTGTGTAACATTACGCGGTCACTGGGTCACCAGTATATATGCTTATCGCATCAGATACCGGCCCAGTCGGTGCGTTATCAAGTAATACATTTATTGGACGAGGAAGTCGAATTTATTGTCTTTTTTAAAAAACCTGTTCCTTTATACTACTGCATATTATAATACCGATGAATGGCTATTATTTTTCCAGATTTGATTTTGATATACACAATTATCTTAGATTGACATATACCAATTTATCTACACTAAAATTATAAAGAGGAAAAAATCGACTGTTTGTTTGTAATGGATAAACTCAAAAACTACTTAACCGATTTTTTCGAGAAATTATTAGACCTATATGGAAAGCTTCATTCCGAAGTAACCCTACGAAAATAGCAATAATGTAAAACAGGGTTTACGCGGGTGGAGCCGCGAGAAGAAGCTAGTTTATTCATAAAGAACCGATTTTGCATTTGCGATTATTTATAAAGGTCAACATCGTGTTGAAACCCCGCATACCTAAGAATTCAGGTCCTAACCCCTTCTCATTAGTAGAGATCCAGCAGTGGAACTGGGCTAGTATTAATATTATATACTAGCTTTTGCCCGCGGCTCCGCCCGCGTGGTAGTTATTTTTGAAAGAAAAGGTAAAAATTCCATGGAGTCATCTTAAGCTATTACATGTTTCTATATTTTGCGAACTATCAAACGACTGACAGTTATGTCAAACGCGCTAAAGTTCCATTAGTTTTTATAGTTGTTAAGATTTCATAAATATTCTAATTTTCCGCGCATCTTTCTTAATTTTTTCTTTTATAAAAACCTTCTCCTAATAATAACAATCACAACCCAAAAAAAAAGTTAGCGAAATCGGTCCAGCTGTTCACGCGTGATGCCGTGACCAAGGGAAAAAGGGATTCATTTTGACAGCCTCCGAGGCGCAGCGGGCGAGAACCCGGCTATGAAATGAGAGGCTGAGGGTTCCATTCCCACACCGAGACAAATGTTTGTGTGACAGACAGATATTTGTTTCGGGCCTGGGTGATTTGGGACCGTTGTCCCTCGTAGTTGTTGATACCCACGATACAGGTTTTACCTAGTGTGGGCTCAGAACTATGTGTGTGTGACTGTTGGGTGTATTTATTTTTATGTATACAACATGTAACATGATTAACGCACACTCTGAAAGTAGTTTGTTCAGAATAAGCGACTGAATTATTTACCTGAGTGTTAATTATTTTCCAAAAATAATTAACACTCAGGTAAATAATAGTCACCCTTTAATTCAACGCAACAAGACAAACGAAACTGAGACATAACTCGATGCAATAAAGTCTTTTATAAATGCAATAATAAACGAACATTTAAAAAAATTAAATAATTTAAATTACGAACTTTATGTCGAAAATTAGTACAACTAATTTCATAAAAAACAATATTTATATTCATCGCAGTCTAATTTCAATACATTGGGGTGTCTGAGGATGTGCGTTATTCCCGTTACACGTAGTATAGATATACCCTCGTATTCCGTGAGAGAAAAATTACAATCTCCAAATTACAAACGTATTTAAATCTTTTTATCAGATACAAATCTCACGTAAATCGATAGCGCCTGTATAGCTGTTCGAGCTTGATAAGCAATTTTCAAAGTATATTAGAAAGAAAGAAAATTATTGCATGGAATACATATAATCGTAATCCTTCAGAAAGTAAATTTATGTATAAGTATCTTGTCTAGTACACTCTTGTTAATATATTATTTTCCGTGATTAATACACCTACATTGTCTCGTCTCTGCATCATCCACAGGTAGACTGGCAGAGAATGCCTACGGTATTAAGTCCGCCTTTACACATGTTGTGTGTATGAAGTTTTAAATAAATAAAAAAAATACATGTGCAATATGCTACAATAAAAAAAGACAAATAACAGATTAACCTAGGTAGACCTATATCCAATAGTTTTCCCCGCGAAAAAAAAAACCTAATTCCGAAAACTTAAAAGGTGAATGTTCGAATTGAAAAACCATCAAATTTAGATTTTTCGGTCTAACATGCTCGCCACGAGATGATTTGGTCTACTCGTTTTTATGCAATAACCAGTTATAACCGGTTCTTAATATATGTATAGCAAAGCTTACATGGTTACAAACGAGAATCGTTGTCAAAAATAAGTAAAATATTTTTAATTAATAAAAAGTACACAGACTACAATAAAAAACAAATTATGCGTCACTATAAAATTTTAGGATTTCCCTTAATTTTTCTGAGATCCCATAATCAGATCCTGACTTGGTGCCAATGGGATCACCTGGGAAGTATACCCTTTACCTTTACCTTAAACAAAAAAAGAATTTCTCGAATCGGTCTAGGCGTCTTCGAGTAATCGGGTAATATAAAAAAAAAGATTCCGACGAATTGTTAACCTCCTCCTTTTTTGAAGTCGGTTAAAAAGGTGAATTTTTTTATTGAAAAACAAACACAAATGTTATTATTTCAGTCTAGCATGCTCGCCACGAGACGATTTTGTCTACTTGTTTTGGCCAATAACCAGTTCTAACCGGTTCTTAATATTTATAGCAAAGCTTACATGGTTACACGAGAATCGCTGTCAAATATAGTAATAGTAGTAATGTTTGCTGCGTTTTTGTTTTGTTTTTTAATTTGTTTGACGCACTTAGCTGAGATTTTTATCGTGGGGTACATACTGGCCCTGGCTAAAACTAAACCCGGTTTAATATCAGTCACTAAACTAGAGTTGCCAACCGTCCTTTTTTTCCAGGACATGTCCTGGTTTATAGAGTGTCCTGGGGTGTCCTGTATAGTTTTTAAACAGAGTCCTGGGTTTTTAAAGCGTCCTGATAAGGGTTTTTTTAGCCTGTATAGGTCCTGTATTTTAAAATTCGCACACCACTTTTGCAATCCTTACTTTAGGCGCGGCGTCTCGGCTCGCAAGTGTTCACGCTATATTAAAACAAAGATGCGTCCTGTTTTTAACTGAATTGTCTTTCTAACTGGTTTTCTAACTTCAAATCCTGGTATTCCAATTCCGGGGTTGGTAACCCTTCACTAAACGAATAAGGTGACATTAGTCAACATAATAATATTACTTTTGATATGATGTACGGAAACACAAGACAAAGAAATTAGTCATTGATTCAGAAACAAAGGTGTTTGTTATTGACTGCACTATTATAATTCTTATTGATAGCTTTGTTGCGCAGCGTGTGTTGGGGTGTTTAGACGGGTATAAAGGACATAGGTTCGATCAACGCACTGAGACAAACGTTTAGGTGATCCACAAATAACGTTTTTTTAGTGTCTCGATAGGCAGACGAGCAGACGGGCCACCTGATGGTAAGTAGTCACCGCCGCCCATAGACTTCTGCAATACCAGGGCACAGCAGAGCCGCTGCCTACCGTTGATTTAGGTGTTGTCAGACCGAATATTTTACGGAATCCCTTGTTAGACAAATATTCCTATCTAGTGGTATGTAAACGTTGGGTGGTAATTTTGGTTACTGTATAATAATAATAATAATAATACTAGCCCTGTATTAAACATTGTCCCACTGCTGGGCACGGGCCTCCTCTACTAATGAGAGGGGTTAGGCCTTAGTCCACCACGCTGGCCTAATGCGGGTTGGCAGACTTCTCATACCTTCGAAAAATTCTCAGATATGCAGGTTTCCTCACGATGTTTTCCTTCACCGTTAAAGCAAGCGATAATTAACATTTTAATACACACATAACTTTAGAAAAGTCAGAGATGTATGCCACTTGGGTTTCGAACATACGACTTTCGTCTTGACAGTCCGTACCGCAACCAACTAGGCTATCGCTGCTACCGTAGAGGTTAAATATGTATTAAAAAATTTAGATAAATTATAAAATTGAGAATCAAACTCACGCCTGCAATGCCCGAAGGGATAGGCATAGGTGTAACCGGTACACCCACTTTTCTATAAAAATCCAATAACACTTTACCCGACCCGGGGATCGAACCCGAGACCTCTGCACAGCAGTCGTAACGCATGCGCAATAACAACTGCGCCAACGAGGTTATAAAATAATGTCTTATTTTTTTTAACCGCTTATTTTAGTGCTCCGACCATAATATTGTTTACTTCGAACAAACACCGACCAACCTTTTTATGAGTAATTTTCATAATCACTGAACTAAATGGTACTTATTCGATTTAAAATTATTAAAGCCAATTAATATCGATAAGAAACAATAAGCATATTTCCAAAATTTATACAATTACCATATCCGAATGTAGAGCATGATCGTATTTCCGTCAAAACCCACTTGAATTTTTTTTTGCAAAAGGGCCCTTACGGCTTGAACTTAAGATACATTTCCCCTTGCACTATTGTTGGAGTTATTTTTATACTATTTGAGAGTTTTGCCGACCTTTAATGTTATAATTAAACTTGACATTGATATCTTTAAAGCCCGGCGCACACTGAGACGGCAAAAACATGACAAATATGCTATATTATAATGAACATACGTCATGGCTCATGATTATTCACCTAACATAATATAGTTTTTTAACTACATTTAGAGAGCGTGGTCGTATAGTTAATACTAATTTAAGTTAGGATACTGCAAAATATTTTTGTTGTTTTCATCCAGTTTACATATTGATATTGATTGATTATTGATATTTAACACTAGCTGTTGGCCGCGGCTCCGCCCGTGTTGTTCTTATTTTTGAAATAAATGTAAAAAACCATGTCAAGCGCCTGACAGTTATCTCAAACGCGCTAAGGTTAGGTGGAAAAGTTTATATAGTCGTTATTAGTTTTCTGTTCATTTCCTTAGGAACCTTGTCCTGACTATAAAAAACACAACAAAAAAACAATTAGCGAAATCGGTCCAGCCGTTCACGCGTGATGCCGTGACCAAGAGAAATAAGGATTCATTTTTATATACATACATAGAATTATATAAAAAACCATTTTACAAAATTTTACAACCAAATGTCTTTTGCGAATTCTAACCTCAAATTCATGTATTAAGTAACTGTAAACTTTATTTTTTATGTTACGCTACTGTATAGGAAATACAACTACAATATATATCTACAAGTTAGTTAGACTATAACTCTTGGAACTCTAAAATAAATGTGTGTGTTCACGTGTACACGCACACACACATAACTATAGGCTAAGCTTCATTATGTAAGAGGCCAACCAGACGCACTTTTTATACGACCTTCAACGACATATCTGATTCAATTAAACAAACATGTTGCTGTATGTGCAAAATATCTGCTTGTGATACAATTTCACGGTCAATGTTCAAGTGTTACGAATGTAAATTATATAAGTTAATAAAATGCACCAAATAAGAGAACCAGCCTGTAAAAGTAGTTATGTGGTAAATAAAGTATTTTTTTTACCGACTTCAAAAAAGGAGGAGGTTCTCAATACGTCGGTTTTTTTGTTATCTATGTTCCCCGATTACTCGAAGACGCCTGGACCGATTCGAGAAATTCTTTTTTTGTTTAAAAGGGTATACTTCCCAGGTGGTCCCATTGGCACTAAGTAAGGATCTGATGATGGGATTTCAGAAAAATCGAGGGCAACCCTCAAATTTTATAGACACGCACAATTTGTTTTTTATTAATTAGTGCATCGAGTAGCGAGAAACAATCTATCCCCCCGGTACTCAACACAATCATGGCGGCCTGCTTCTTCACACTACGCCATGGGCAAGGAGGTGAAGAAGCGGTCGAGGGTCTAGTTTCAGAGTACCCAGAAGGCTGCAAAAAGGCCAAACAGCGTACCCTAACTCTAAACTCCCGACAAAAACCGGATGTACACTGGCTGATACGTGACACACTTGCATGTGCCACTATGGCGGATTTTACACCCTGTGTACGGTGGTCGCTATCCGGGCGGATATCCTACCACCAGCTGAAATTACAAAACCTATTGCCGTACATGACCCTCACGAACGCATTCAGATTCCATATCCTCAGGACTTTCACCAGAATCAGCAGACACCAAAAAACCCAAACGTTTAGCATAAACAATAACAAAAGCAGAAACAACTCACGACATCCAAAGCGTTCGGGTTCCCTTCATCTTCATCCACCTTCTCTCTCCTGACCCTGAGGGGTTCCACCAGGAGCTGCGAGTTCTCGTTCAGCACCACGGCCACATCTCCAGCAAGGTCTAGGAACTCCAACTTGAGTGGTTCAGCTGTTATGATGACCTTATGGCCTTGCGTGTTGGTAAGGGTAAGCTTGCCGTTTTCATTGGAGATTAGCTTCAACCTGCAAAGATATAAAGTTTAGTTTTGTTTGAGGTTTATTCGTTAACTTATAAATTACTAGCGGACCGTGCAGATGTCGCCCTGCCCGGGAAAGTAGCGCCAAGCCGACAGCAGCACCACCTACCGTGTTCAATTGTGAATCTAAATCATCCAGGGCGCCACCCAAACGCATACAATAAAAACATTCAAATCGGTCCAGCCGTTTAGTAGGAGCTCAGTGACATACACACGTACAGTAGAATTATATATCAAGAAGATGTGATATTTAGATATGAACCTTTATTTTTTACTTATCACTTCGAAGGGTTGCAGAAATGTAATTAGAAATATCAAATTACTTTCACTACGCATACCATACCAGTCTCTGTAATGCAGTCAGGGATCTGGCTTTGAAACGAAAGGCCATGGGTTTAATTCCCGCTAGAGACATATGGTTGTGTGATCCACAAATATTTGAATAGTGAGGTGAGTGGGTGTTATGAGACCAAATGTCCTTCACAGTTGATACAAACGATATAAGACATTTTGTCTTACTGTGGGGTCGGAGCTATGTGTGTAACTGTTGGATGCTCTTTTACTTTAATCATCTGCTCATGTTCGAATCTTTAATTTATTTTTTGCAACTCCTCAGGATCAGACTTTATAATCTTTATTCAAATAAAGCCAACATCAAATACGGTATTAATTACATAAATTAAAACAATGGCGTCTACTACCACCTCCCACAAGACTTTCGTGTCAATGTCACTAAGTCAATTTGTTGGTGTTGGGATATTCATATCCACCCGGATAGCGACCACCGTATACAGGGTGTAAAACCCGCCATAGTGGCACACGAAAGTGTGTAGCGTTCCAGAATCAGCCTGTGTACATCCGGTTTTTGTCGGGGGTCTAGAGTTGGAGTAGGATGTTTGGCCGTTTTGCGACCATCTGTGTATTCTGACAATAGACCCTTGACCTCTTCTTCACCTTCTTGCCCAGTGTGAAGATGGCCGGCATGATTGTGTTGAGTAGCAGGGGATAGATTTTCTCTCGCTACTCGATACTCTAATTGGACTGCACTGCGCTTACCATCAGGTGCAGTGTGGTCACTTTTCCGTGCCAGTATAAAAAAACTGCCCTAATGAAAGGAATGCTCCATGTGATGAAACGAAGGTGGAGGAACAGGGGCGTAGCTACCGCCGCGCCGTATCATTGATACGGGGCCCCCGGGCTACAGAGGCGCCGAGCCTCTCTACAAAAAAATCTTACCCTTACCCGCCACCTCAACAAATTTTGATATAGGGCCCGTCTGACGCAAGCTACACCACTGGGGAGGAGTCACATGTTTATCATTCATTCATTCTTCATAGCAATCCACATCAAATATGAAATGATCAGATATGCATGTGAAAAGTATATCATACTCCTTGCCTCGTTTTAGAACTTTCAGATGGGTTTGTCATCAAGCTGTGTTTTAGTACGTGCGAATACGTAATCATGTTATCGATACACACAAACTAATTACACACTATTAACGACGTCACAATATATAAATTTAATAAGGTTAAACGTCATTACGCTTATCAAAGTAGTCAGGACACAGGTAAAAATCTAGATTTTTGTGTGTACAGCCTGACTGGAGGACTGGCGAGGTAGCTGACTAAAAAAACATGTGCGTCTCGGGACGCTCAACAGAAGTGATAACTTAAACTGATCTAAGTTGAACTATTTAATATTGAAATTGTTTAACTTGAGAAAAGCTTAGGTTATTGAAGTGAAATCTTTAGGCACGTTGGGCACCTTTGGGATGGGGCAAAAGCACTGAACTGACGTGACTATCACGCTCAGATTATTTTACTTTTAAAACAAGCACGCCTATGAAGTCCTACAATTATTAACAAGCAATCATAAACAAAAAGTAACTACTTCATGAACGCTGTTTCAGAAAAGAACAGTAATTCCAAATTTTAGCTTTCATTTCTGTTGGTAGTGCCCATGAACTACCTATGTTTTTTTTTAAATCTTGGCACGGCAAAGTGTCCGTCACACTTGACCTGATGGTAAGCGCAGTGCCGTCTAGTTAGAGTATCAAGGAGCGTGAGACAACTATACCGTGTGTTAGTATTATTGAGAAACAGATTCTTTGTAAAGCCAAAACTGATTTGTATTTTATGAAGATATAAGAAATGTCATCTGTCGATGTATACTTGAATATGTACTTGTATGTCTGCCGTGACGATATTGATTGTAACTAATAATGTAGCTTCCAGAAAATATGAGTAAATGTATCAGTAATTCATGGATTTGTTTATATTTATATAAGCTCTGCCTCGACTGGACTGCCTCGGTGGCGCAGTTGTAATTGCGCATGCGTTTACGACTGCTATACTGAGGTCTCGGGTTCGATCCCCGGGTCGGGTAAAGTGATGTTGGGTTTTCTATCTAGAAATTCCCAGTATTAGCCCGGAGTCTGGAATTGTGCACGGTATGGCGATAGGCTCGCCCCCTATCACATCACGGGACCGAAATTTGGCGAAAAGTGGGTGTACTAGTTACACCTCTGCCTACCTTTTCGGGGATTACAGGCGTGAGTGTATGTGTGTGTGTTATATAAGCTCATATTTTAACACCATGCTAGTCGAGACAATCATGCCGGCCTGCTGTGTAGCTTCTTCATACTACGCCATGGGGCAAGGAGGTATAGAAGCGCTCGAGGGTCTGGTGTCAGAGTACTTGACAATACTGCCAAACAAATTAGTTTCACTGCAATCCCTACAATAATGGATTGTAGGGACTTGATTGGTGGATGGATTGTATTGTCACAAGGATATGAATAGCGGATAGCGACCACCGTACACAGGGCGAAAAACCCGCCATAGTGGTACACGCAAGTGTGTCGCGTTCCGGGATCAGCCAGTGTACATCCGGTTTTTGTCGGGGGTCTGGAGTTGGGGTACAATGGCCATTTTACGGCCTTCTTAGTACTCTGACGCTAGACCCTCGACCCCTTCTTCACCTTCTTGCTCATGGCGTAGTGTGAAGAAGCAGGCCGGCATGAGTGTGTTGAGTAGCGGGGATAGATCGTCTCTCGCTACTCAGTACTCTATTTGGACCGCACTGCGCTTACCATCAGGTACAGTGCGGTCACTTTGCCGTGCCAGGATAAAAAAAAAAAAAAAAAGGATGTAGATGTATTGATTTGTCACAAGGTGGTGCAGGGATCAAACCCGCGGCCTCTCGTTTTACACCAGGATACTCACTGCCTGCCTGTCTGTCTAATATCAATTATTGCGAACAGAGTTTAAATCCTCACCCGTCAGCCTTCGGCTCGCCGTCCAGTGCCAATTGCGTCCTGTATCTAGGATAAAGTGGGTCCGCTTCATCTATCTCAACACGGTAAGTCCCGTCAACATGGGCAGTCAGCTTGAGTGCGTAGTGCCACTGTATAAAAAAATAGTAATGTAATGCTTGCTTTGCTGGTAGGATATTCATATTATTCTTAGGATATTCAGGGCACTGGACCATTCCAGTTATTCCAGGCCCATGCCTATTTTAACTTCTTGCGAAACAAACATTGAAAGAAAGCAAAAAGCTTATTGCCATTTTTCATTATGCCTGTCATTCAACCCATTTTTTAATGTAATGGCTATTAATACAACATATGGATGGAATTACTATATACATTTTCGACTGTTTAAATAGTGAGTGTTTGCACATTTATAATATGTAATTGAACAATGTCATTACGAGGCCAATTCGACAAAACATGTTTACATCTGTTTATTTAAATTAGTTGCAATAGATACAATCTTGGTTGATACATGTACCGGGGGAGCCAAAATGGCCATTAGACCCCTAATCGATAAAAACTTAAAAAAAAAATTATTTTATCACAGTTTATTTTTACTTTTACAGCCTCCATGGTTGCAGGACGGACTGTCTTCTACGTCGTTATGAAAGGCACTGTGTCATCATGTCAGTAACAAGTAAAAATAAACCAGGATAAAATACATTGTTGTGTTAACATAAATAATTTATACTGAAATAGTAATTCCTGCCATATAGAGAACAAAAGTCAACACAACACCCCATCATTCTATGTAAAAAGTTTTTTAATTCATAAAAAGTACTCCAACTTCAATAAAAAACAAATTATGCGTCACTATAAAATTTGAGGGTTGCCCTTGATTTTTCTGAGATCCCATCATGAGATCCTGACTTGGTGCCAATGGGACCACCTGGGAAGTATACCCTTTTAAACAAAAAAAGAATTTCTCCAATCGGTTCAGGCGTCTTCAAGTAATCGGAGAACATACATAAAAAAAAAAGATTCCAACGAATTGTTAACATCCTCCTTTGTTTGAAGTAGGTTAAAAAGCCTGTATTTCTCCTGGTTTCTTCCACAATAATGATAAATATAAAACTGTTTAGTATGTATAATATATAGTATTTATTAACCACAATTCAACTTAACAGATGTTTTCACTAAGTCAAATAGGTTTCGCTTTTAAAAAGTTACTTTTATATCTCCAAAAGTGGATTGATTTTGCAAATCATATTCAACCTCTACTATTAAATGTGGGGACTAGTAAAATTTTATATCAGGTACTGTAAGAATTATGTAAATGTACAAAGAACCTGTGTTAAAACTTAGACTCTTTATGTATTAATTCATAAGCATCCTTGTCAATCAGCATAGTATATTTTGTACCAAATTTGTAAAGTGCAACATTTTTAACCCAGTATAACCTAAACAAAGAGATGAGGTATAAATATACCTCATTCAAAGTTATCTTGATGCAAGTATTAAAATATAACTTAACAAACTAACATGTAACTTGATAGTATCTTGCTAGAAACCACAAGTCCAAATAGATACGAAATATCATATTGAATTACTACCAATATCTGTATTCACTGTTCTGGTACCATATTAATAGATTATTTAGCAATGTGGCTTACTATACTTATAAAACACCCAATCACAATAATAGTAATAACCTCACACTATTTAGTTCAATTTTTGTTAAATATTCCTTCATTTTAAACTTAATTTAAGAAACCATTTTTTTATCTAATGTAATTAAACTTAAATAGTATCAATAATAATTGTGTGACCAAATATTGTTAACAGGTGTTCGATAGAGCACACAAAAGTGTAGCCAAACTGAATTCTGAACAGGTGGTAAAGCAAAAAAAAATACTGAATCTAAATAATGTATAACATTTCATGGATTCAATAAATATTTGATTTTAGAAAATTCATATTCTCCAGAAGCAGATTTCAGCTGATTTACCTCTAATTTAAGACCAATATATAACCAATGTCATGAACAAATATGTTCAATGAGTATTAATAATAACAAATATTTATGGATCTCACAAACATTTGGCTTATGAATTAAATCTACAGTTTCTAACAGCTACTCTCACACTGTACTACAGAGGCTGTCAAATAACATTAGTAATAGACACTGTGATTGTTTGATGACACTAAAGTAGAAAAAGTGGTAGAGCCATGCTGTAGACAGTCTACAGTCTACAGCATGAATGAGCCGGCTCGACTGGGGTAGTACCACTGTCTCACAGAAAACCAATGTAAAGTGACAGTTTACTGTCACATTTCGTATGGTAAGTGAGATATCCAGAGGCCCAGATTCCCCTTTTCCTTCCCTAATCCCTATTCCTGTCTTTTAAGGCCAACAGCGCATAAGTGATACTTTCGGTATTGTGGATGTTCATGGGTGGTGGAGATCACTTAACATCAGGTGACCCACTGGCTCGTTTGTTAGATTATGATATTAAAAAAAAACCTGGCATATTCCAAATATAAAGCATATTACATGTTTTTTTTTACTACCTGGATATACAGACAAAAGACGGGCCACCTGATGGTAAGTAGACACACCCGCCCATAGACTTCTGCAATGCCAGGGCACAGCAAAACTGCTGCCTACCAGTGATGATTGACCACATATGGAAATTATATGATAAACCAGGTGTGTCTAGCACACTTAACAGTGATCCATTCAAGCATGATTTGCATCCCAAGATGGTAATTATTTTAAAATATTACTATTAACAAAACTATGAGTGCCATTTTATGTTATATTTAATATGCAGTTTATATGACATACTGGGTTGGCGAATATCCAAAAACTAAGGTTATATATAAACTTAGTAAATAAAAAACATAGGAATATACTCACCAAAACGGATTTCTTGTCGGATTCGGTATTGACGGTGACCACTTCCGCAGAGAACACATTTCCATGCACTATCACAGTGTCTATGTTCAGGCTATATTGTGATTTTTCCGGCTTGAAACTTCGTAGCCTTTTACAAAAGCCTGACTGATCGCATGTCTTGAAATTATTCCTGTCCACGCCGGAAATACCGCCAATAGACAGCACTGCGACCAGAAGAAGCCCCAAGGTCTTCATCCTATAGCAGTTTAGAATAATTTTTCATAAATTACCTTCGGTACACAAAGACCGGCGACCTCCGAGTAGTTAATAAAACACCATGTTTTACCACTCACCTGGTCAATTTTTTTATTAAATGCGCCTAAAAGGTGTAGTACAGACTGCTGGTTAATTTTCTACACGTTCATTGCCGTTAATGGACGTTAATGTTATATTATTAGGACAATTTTGCGATATAAATACATGCACGTTACGTGGAGATATCCCGTTTGACAACTACCTGACGCAAAGTTGCCAGGCACAATCCAATATTATGAGAGAAATTAATTTTGAAAATCAAGACACGAGACGATAAATACAGCAGTTATTTAGGGTTTATATTATTGAATGATCTCCTATGTCTGTGAAATAATACAAATATAACTCTCTGTACACCAAAAAGTAGGTGATGCGAAGATCTAGTACAATAATAATGAGTTATTGTATTTTTCTTGGATTTTACTGACTAGAAAATATGGAGGTATGGCAACTTCACCCAGGTTTTACAAGAACAAAGATGTTCTACAGAATAAATAAAGGCATACTTGGATAAATCTATTTTATTATGTATATCGGAGTGTGAAGAAAATAAATTAACCCCTCCAGCCGGGAGGCAAATTTTGACAATCTAAATATGTACCATAGATGACGTAAGCGTAAAACGCGGGAATCTCAAACTTCGGAGGCAGTATTATGGTACATAATCCATAAACAAGTTATACTGTATGAAACTTCGTTCTCTAAACGGCATAAGAAAACTGAAGGGTATTACTAACTACATTGTATTGTGATACCCACAAAACAAACTCGACATTACGACTTTTAGTAAATTGCGAAAATTTCGGAATTGCGTAATCGTGTGTTGAGCGACTTGTTGTTGGAATAATATAAAATTATAACTATATTTTTTATGAATAGTCTTATTGATTTCATGTACAAAAGACACGCTAACGAAAAAACAAACCTTTCTTTTGTCTTGCTCGGGTTATGTGAGCAAAAAAAGGGCCTTGAAACAACCACTCAGTCTCAGATTACGTCAAGTGTTTACGATTTGTAAACATTTTTTTGTTATATTGCGAGCGGGGACCGACCCTAATAATCAAACAAGAGACCATTATTTGACATTGTTTTCTATAGTTGTGAAAGAATTATCAACATTTACTAAGTAAAAACGGATAAATTATGACAATTTCAAATGTCTATTTTCAAGGCCTAAGCTACCTACATACTTTACGTAAACATTATATTTTCATAATAAATACTCAATATAGTATATTTATAGTAAATTGCTATAATTTACACTTAGAATAAATAACTAAATCGTTGAAAATAAAAATATAGATTTTCTTCGAACACGTACTTTATTTACGACTAGTAATGTGCCGCTGCTGCCCAAGTGTCTTATCGATGCTTATCGATAAATCAGAAAAAAGTTTAGGTGTAACTTTATTATTATTTTGTACAAAATAAAAAACAGAGTCGTTGTGTATATTATTTTATTAACATTTTTTGTTGTTGTAAATGAATAAATAGATGTTGAGAACGGAAAGTTTGTTTCAATTCGTGTTCCCAAATAGTGCCTTACATCAATTACACAGGTTTACATAATTTGAAACATGTACATAGTGGCAACATATAATGTCTTGAGTTGAAAATACAGAATATTACTAAAAACAAAAAAAAATAAACGCAACAAAAACAATCTGCATAAAGGATACCTATTGCCAAGCAGCTTGTAAAAACTAGCTAAATCCTCTCTGCGCCGTTGGACTAGGAATGGTAAGCCTTGAAACAATTTACCGCACACAGCGGTACATGGCAAGACTCACATTGGAATGGTGTCGTTTTGTTTCTGTGCCCCGCCCGCACGCACATGAAACATTTCTTCCTGACTTGGCGATTCCTCACCGGCCGGTGAGGAATCGCCACTATCTGTAATTATATATTTAGGCCAGTGTGAGGACCACGTTGGTCACCACCTACTCGATGACGACGTCCACCCCGTAAACCACGACCCGGACGCCCTCGCCCACGCCCACTCGGGCATCAGTCATACGGCCTGGCATACGACTCATTCTTTCATCCCTTGCATTCAGGACATGAGCGTCCGGGTCATAAAACTCTTCCTGGTCTCCAAGCGCCGGCGTATCTTCTGCCACGATGAGCAGAATCACATCATCCTCATCTTCTAGAAGTAGCCAACTGCTTGGAGACCCCGGTGATCTGAAAAATAATAGAAGAGACACATAAAAATTGAATAAAAAAAAATTGCAGTTGTCTCCTGTTGAAATTTACTTACTTTCGTAATTAGGTGTAATAGATAGAATATTGAGAGAGCGGTATAAATATTTCGAGACAAAGCAAACGCTTCGTATACAGTAAAGAAATTTTAGCTACAATAAAACTCTAAATGTGTTCTGAAGGTATGTGGATGAAAAATATAAAGCTTACGAATTTGACTGGCGAGACAGCGGTAGAGATCTCGACCGGGACCTATTGACGCCCGCATCGTCGCCGTCTCGCCGCTCCGAAGATCTTCTGGTGCAGAGCGGGGGAGGATGCGGGTCCGGTGTCTCGTACTATAAAATAAATAACCAAAGTTTGCTACAAATGAGTTTACAATTTACATTGAGACATACAAATAACCACATCAAGAATAGGGTGAATTCTTGAAAGATACTTCATGCATGAGTCAAAAAATTAAACCAAGGTAGATAAATTCCACAGCACCAAAGCTCTTAGATAAACATTAGATACTTCTTGTGAAGATTCTGCAAGGTGTAAACATCTGGTATACATATTTTTAGATGCTTTTCTAAAAATTATACCTTACATAAACATCAGTAACAATCAATTGCAAATACCTCGTCACTATCGGTCTGGTCTTCGGAGTCCGTGAGCTCCTCAGAGTCCGTCTCATCCTCCCCAAACAGCTCCTCCAGAAAGCGCGACGATGGCGGCCCGTCGTTGATTCTCCACGGTCGAGACACGGTACTGTAATATAAAAACAAAAATTGCAACTGTAATAACTTCAAAAATGGTTATTTTTCCTGTACAATCTAATAGGTCCATTTCGCCATATTAGCCATAAATTATAATTCCGAGCAATTTATAAACGAATGCCGACTTCGAAGTACAAATAACAATATCGTATCGTACAACGGTAAATATTCTAGAACAGCACTATTAGAAACACGTTACCTAAACCGGTTGAATGCTTCGCTAAAAAGAAAACGGTCCCTAACTTCATAGCAATACAGCTCAAAGTTATATGCAACAACATTTTCGTGCCGATGCGTCGTATTTTGAATTTCACCAACCGATATTATTGAAAATAATTTTACAAGTTTTATCAAAATTACATGCAGATATTTACTAAAACAATCACTGTATATGATTATAAAGCTTATTTCAACGTTATTATGTACAAACTAATTGTAAATAACCGAAAATTACGAGTCACATAGTCTCGTTTTCGAGATGCAAAATTTACTCGAAAACCAATATATTTATTTACATTTATTGCATGGATCGACTAACCAATTATTATAGTTCAACTCACCTTGTAATCACAACACAAAACACACAAAATCACAAGAAATACACAATAAAATCACTCCCGGTCAATGGCCGCGCGGCGCAAACACTAAAGTTGTCGCAATTATTATTTTTTGATATTGGCATATATGCATCTTACTTTATTTGGTTGGCAAGGCTTCCAAAATATTTATGGTAAAAAGTAGTGAGTAAAATACAATCAAAAATGAATTTTATTTCGATAAATATACAATTCAAAATCACTCGTCAATAAGGGCGACTTTCGCCTGTTTAGTTGCGCCGCCGGCATATCCTCCTGTCACGACAGTTTAAATTAAATAGAACACTAACGCCATCTATGGAAAATAAATATCAATTGACATCGGACAGCGCGCCCTTTTTGACAAGAACAATGTAAAAATTATTATTTAAAGGCTCGTGGTCGTTGTTATTAATTATTGGACTGAATAAGTAAAAATGTAATGGTGAACTTATGTAAAGTGATATGTTTAAAAGAGCAACTCTAGGTTTTATTGCCGGCTTCTTTCCTAGTAGATAACTGCATTCCGAACCGGTGGTAGCTTCAAATCTTTCAAATAGACTCTGAAGTGTTAATCTTGTGTTTTATTACCGAACTATTACACGCTATGCATCCTGGCTGTATCTGAAGATCAAAGAGGGATGAATAACCCTCATAGACATGGCCTACGATGACGCCATGACCTCTGCCATCTGACCACAACACACAGTCACCCGGATATCAGAAGTGGGATTGAACTCGACATCCACTATCGTAAATCAGGTGATGTAACTCCTACAGTCTCGTACCATGTTATTTTTGTTGTTTGAGAGTTTGGAAAACATTAATTATTAGTTTTATGCACTTTTTTTGGGTTGTGCAAAAAGTTATAAATTATTGAAATTCTATCATCCGAAATAAAATAGTGATGGTATTGTAAAGTGTAATATGCTACTGCTTTACATGTGGTAAAAAATGCTCAATGGTACTGTAAATTTGCTAGTCTCCAGTAAATTTCAATGTTGCGAATGTTGAGAATCATTTAGATGTGCTATGTTTATAAATTATAGTAAGTCCCTTAAGTTTTGTAAATCATTTTGATTTATTTTATGTTCCAAACTAAATTGTTTAAACGATAGTCAAAATGAAGTGTCGATGATTACTGTGTTAATGATTTTGATGTTTCAAATTCCATATGCTGTGGATGGTGTTCCCTGGCGCTGTGGAGTTGTTGAGGCGGTTCTCTGACAGTGCAAGTACTGAGATAGCTGGTTGTTTGCCTGCCTACCTACATATGCCATTTTCTCATGGATGTATTTGAAATTTGGTGAGCCGCTTCTGGTTTTAAAATTAACAGGACAAGTTTTAATTTTGTTCATTCTGATAAACTAAACAATTCATTAAGTTAAAAATACCAGGTTCTATTTCCTACCTTATTGATTTTTATTTTAATTTCTGGTGTTAAAATCTGATGGTAATTCTTCTTTTAGTTTTATTAAAACTGATGGTACTTTAATTAATATTTGAAGTTTTTGTTTAACTGCTAATTAGGCAGTGATATTATGGTTACAGATTTAATGTTACTGTAACCACAACAAATATTAAAATTTTCTCAAATTTACAATATAAAACAAATCTTAATAACTACTCTTAGGGCCTCGTTCACCATCTCCAAGTAAAGCGTTGATTAGTTACTTTCTGATTAGCGTTAACTGGCAAGTAAAAGTTACGAGTATCTTCTGTCAATTTCACGAGCGAAAATGAAGCTTCAAGTAGCAACTTACTGGTTAAGTGAATGATTTAACAAATCATACGTCATATTCGTTCAATATTACGTCAAATGTCACTCATCCCACGTCCGATAAACTTAATTGTGGTCGTCAATATATAGTTGTACATATTTTAATATATATACTATGGATAAAGTTAAAAGAGAAAGAAGTGCAAACTTTTCTTTACCAGAGAAATACCTTTTTCATAAAAAGAATAGTTATTTCTAAAAAAATTAGAATTGATTAGTTTATGATTGAGTTACTTGACTAATCAGGTGTAGAGTGTTACTAACTTAATAATTTGATTTTATATGTTATTTTTTCTATATTATAATTAATAAATAAAATACCACCTTTATGATTTAGGGACTATTTTATGTTTTATAATATTATGCATTTGATTCACTGCATACTTTAACAGTCGAGTCGAGTCTAGCAAAAAAAAAAACAGTTTCGTCTAGATCCGTAAAATAATCAACACGGAACCTGAATACACGAATCCTCGGTATCTTTTGCATCGAATAATGTTCTAATTCATCTAATTAATGATCAACTAAATCAAATAAATCCATTTGTGCACAAAATATTAATACTTTAATTATACTTAATAGTTTAACCGTCAAGTAAACACGTTAATTGGTAGACGACGTCGCAAGTAAGTTACTGGACAGTTTAATCATAAGATGAGCGCTACTCGGACGTCGTGAAATTCACACGTGCAGTTACGGGTGACTTTAACTGGCGATTAGCCTACTTGACACTTTACTTGAGGGTGGTGAACGAGGCCCTTAGTCAATACAGAAAGTTAATCATGTTGTAACACTTTGTAAATTGTATTGCAGTTTAAATAATAGTTTATTTCAATAACATTGTGATTGTTAGTACTTATGTGTTCCTAGATCATAAACTGACAATTAATAATTAAACTGAAAATAATTGTTAAAAATAATTTTAAATCAGTTATTGGCCTGTCTTTGTTGACTGGTTGATACCATCATAAACTACAAAATAGTAAGACTGTACAATCCATATTCCCCACTTCCTTCCTAACTCTTTTCAGAGCCTCTGGGGACCACGGTCATAAATATAAGGCCTAGGCCCCAGCATCGCCCTAGTTCCCATTTCCTTTAGAGCCTCTGTGGACCACGGCGTTCAGGACCGCTCAGCACCACAGCATCATCCTTGTCAACGAGAAATCAAATCAGGCATTAATGTGTGGAGCATTTGCACTGATAAAACAAAAATATTAAAAAAAAAAAAATAATTCATTCACTTTCCTATGTACAGCAAATCTTACTTATTTACTAGTCATTTTTAAATATTTATCTGTGGTCACATTGAGTGAACAGAATACTAAGAATAATAATTTGAAGGCTACAATGCATTCTAATAATTGTGCTTAAGTGTTCTGTGGAAATACCTAGGCTCGGTTTTGATTATAAATCTGTTTCATAATCTGTTTGAGAAAGGGCCTGCCAAGCGACGCAGAGCACGCATCGCATTTCAGAATGGCCGTGTTGCCGCAGCACCTTTCATGGGCAATGATTACACGGGTCAACATGAAATTTGACTTTGATTGCAAAGCATTAAATTTCGGTAGTTTAGGTCTTAATAAGACGGAAAAAAAATATATGGCATGAAAAACTTTGCTTTTGTGCTTAGAAGACTGATTGAACGAAATTTTTAAAAATCTCGGATTTTAAATTTTGATTGAAAATAAAACTATTGAAATAAAAATGTTTATTATTTTTATTAAGTTTTACTATCAAATTAGCTTACAGAAAAGTGGAAAATAACTTAAAAGTGCACACTTTTACTTTTTCTTTTATGTTCATAGCTACTTTCTCTCAATAAACCCCAAATATAGTCGCCCATCATGTTTTCATTGTATTGGCCTTGGTAGCGTTGTTCAAAATTCATGATGTCCTGATGGAAACGTTCTCCTTGCTCTTCGGAATAGGCTCCCATATTGTTTTTAAATTTATCCAAATGAGCATGCAGCATATGTACTTTTAATGACATCCTGCAGCCCATGGCCTTAAAATTTGTAAGCATATCCTCAACCAACTTTTCGTAGTTTTCAGCTTTATTATTTCCTAAAAATCCAGAAACTACTGCTTTAAAACTGTTCCAACTTGCTTTTTGAGTACGATTCAGCAACGTTGGAAATTTTTCATCGGCGAAAATCTGTCTTATTTGCGGACCAACAAAAACCCCAGCTTTAACCTTTGCTTCCGATAACTTCGGAAAAAAAAATTTAAGTATCCAAAAGCTTCTGAAGTTTCATCCTGATGGTTGTTTATCACTCGGGTGCCATCTAGCGGCACAGTGTAAACGTTAATACCCCACTCTCACCGCGCGGTCTTTTTAAAAATATTAAAATCAATTAAAATTTAAGAAAAAATTGAATAATGAGTATTATTATTATAACTATCACAAAAGCAAACTTTATACCGAAAAAAGGTATTTTCTTTTCGTTTTTGTGCATAACTAACTGGAAAATAATAGTATAAACTTTAGGACAAAGAACGAATTTTTTTTTGTAGAGTCGTGATTATTCGAATAATCTCAAAAAACAAAACGAAAAGAAAAAAAAAAAATAACCTGTTACGCTGTTGTCACGTAGAGTGGACAGTAACATATTTTCTCGCAAATCATGCTATTGTGTGTACTCTCATGATATTTTAAGTTTCAGAAAGGATCTAGCAAGTGATGCTGAGCATCCATCGCACTACAGAATAGTCGAGTCGGAGCGCCACGAAGTATTTTGAAAACCTTGCTGTCACTAGTGAAAGGATCTAGCAAGTGATGCTGAACATCCATCGCACTACAGAATAGCCGAGTCGGAGCGCCACGAAGTATTTTGAAAACCTTGCTGTCACTAGTGGTAAGGACCTGATATCTAACCAACATGCTGATACAACGGGACAGTAAAACTGGGTGAGCAACTTTCATATTGTTTCATATCTCATTTGTGTACAACATAAGCTACAAACTGCAAGCTTAAAAATGAGCTGCAAGCTTAAAAACGAGCTGCAAGCTTAAAAACAAGCCGCAAACTTAAAAACAATTTCATATTGTTCTCTTTTGTGTAACACACATATACACACATACAAAACGCTAAAGCTAAAGATCTTAAAGCAAAGAAAAATTTAAAAACTAAAAAGTCTAAATGCTAAAAAGCTCAATGTTTTAGGCTTAAGGTTCAAAGCTAAAAAGCTGCAAGCTATAAAGCTGTAATCTAAAAAGCTGTAAGCTAAAAATAAAGCTACAAGCTATAAAGGTACAAGCTAAAACGCTGCAAGCTAAAAGCTAAAAACTGAAAGCTATAAACAACAATTATGACTATTGACGTGTAGCGGCGTTCAATATGTCATTCTTATCCTAGTCCCCTGTGTACCACGGTGTGATGAGCCACCCAGAGCACAGCATCGACCTTTCCTATAATTCCTTAGGACCTCTGTTGAAAAACAGCTACGACCTCTAACCGGCCTATCCTTCCTTTAACACTGAACATTACACATTGAACTAATGCCACGAATAGTGAGCATACATATTGAACTGTTGTCACATGTCGTGAACAGTAACATATTTTCTAACAAGTTAAGCTAGTATCACATAGTAACCAGAAATGAACTTTTTAACAAATGATATCACGTACCACTAACAAATTTTGCTGTTGGCATGATGAGCCAACAGTTAAGTTTTATTAACATTTACTCTGATCATTTTAAAAGAACAGTGGGTACTAGCTAGCATCTTTACTATGTCTGGTGGACCATAACTGTAATAAATTTTAACAATGTTGGCAGAGGGGCACTATGAGTGAACCCTAGCCTGTGTATACTGATGATATTTTAAGTTCCAGTAGGGCTCTAGCAAGCAGTGCAGAGTACTCGTCCCACTGCGGTATCGCCGTATCAGGACGGCATTACAGAAGGGATTGAGCAAGCA
Source organism: Laothoe populi (assembly GCA_905220505.1). Lineage (NCBI taxonomy): Eukaryota > Metazoa > Arthropoda > Insecta > Lepidoptera > Sphingidae > Laothoe > Laothoe populi. The sequence continues at coordinate 3,702,957 of HG992173.1, forward strand.
ATGCAGAGCGCGCATCGCACTGCAGAATGGCCGTATCGGAGTGTGAAGAAAATAAATTAAATTAAATAGAACACTAACGCCATCTATGGAAAATAAATATCAATTGACATCGGACAGCGCGCCCTTTTTGACAAGAACAATGTAAAAATTATTATTTAAAGGCTCGTGGTCGTTGTTATTAATTATTGGACTGAATAAGTAAAAATGTAATGGTGAACTTATGTAAAGTGATATGTTTAAAAGAGCAACTCTAGGTTTTATTGCCGGCTTCTTTCCTAGTAGATAACTGCATTCCGAACCGGTGGTAGCTTCAAATCTTTCAAATAGACTCTGAAGTGTTAATCTTGTGTTTTATTACCGAACTATTACACGCTATGCATCCTGGCTGTATCTGAAGATCAAAGAGGGATGAATAACCCTCATAGACATGGCCTATGATGACGCCATGACCTCTGCCATCTGACCACAACACACAGTCACCCGGATATGTATATTCGATAAATATATCTGACTGTAGTAGTAATGGGCACAATACCTGAAATACATCAGTTAACTAAGGATCGAGGCATAAAATCGTATCATTACAAAGTAAACTTATGAAACAGTGACAATATAATGTTTATCCGTTATATCTTTATATATATAATTCTGTACGTGTGTATGTCACTGAACTCCTCCTAAACGGCTGGACCGATTTGAATGATTTTTTTTTTGTATGCGTTTGGGTGGCGCCCTGTATGATTTAGATTCACAAATCAGCCCGGCAGATAGCGCTGCAGTCGATGTGGCGACGCTTTTCCGGGGTCTGCCGAGCCCCAGCTTTGACATATTTTATAAATATGTCAAAGCAGTAGAGACTGATAATTTGTTCGTACAGCGCGTAGGAAACTTTCAACGGCTTAGCGAACTTCGTTGCAAGCTTTCTTAGAGTATGTTAAATACTCTAAGCAAGCTTTACTTGTTATGTTGTTGATGGAGGGATGGATGTTTGTTACTCAATCACCCCAGACTGGGTCTGGTTGAAATTTGGCACACAGATAGATTATAGTCTGGAATAGCACATAGTCTACTTTTTATCCCGGAAAATGTACTGCTCCCGTGGGATAGTTTGTTGTTTCTCACAGAGCAAGGTATCAGCATGATTTTGTGCATAGCGGTAGTTTAGGGATTAGAGAATGACATAGGCTATATTTTATCCTGGAAAATGATCCGTGCTCCTGGCGCAAAATGCTCGGTTCTTATGCGATAACAAAATGTAGAAAAATGTAATAGCAAGATGACTCCATGTATTTTATTTCTTTTATTTCATAAATAACTACCAATTGTGCGGAGCCGCAGGCAAAAGCTAGTGTTAAATAAAACTTCAGTACAAAACTGTTATAAAATCTCAGAAGAGTCTTAAAAGGGCTGCTGGTGGAGTATTCCATAATCAAAGGCGGAGCCACAAATAAAAAAAAATATGAGAGATTTATATAATCGACTAAGATGATAACACACTGACGTCTATTATATGGACAGGATATTTGATCCGCAAAAGTGTGCCTATTTGATTTTCGCCATATTGGCGCTGATAGCAGTGCAGTCGAGCATTGAGCGTCCGTGGAACTAACGATAGAGTTGAGACACGAAGGATGATATATCGGCAATGATACACAACAGTCGATGGTTTACAAATCTTAAAAATAATAAAAACATCGCCTTAGCAAAACATATTTTAATCTACTATATTATGTTTAAAACGCTTAATATAATATTAAACCCACCGGAAAATAATGTGGGCACACTGCCCTTTTTTTAACTGGGTCCGTGAAACATGTCTAATAAAACAATCTTCCATAAAATGTTTAGAACATAAATAGCTATTTATGTTCAAACAAACTCTACAAATTTTCAACATTCATGTTTCTCAGCCATAGTTTTTATATCACCGAGTCAGTTGGAAACCTATAATGGACATTTTATAATGTAATTTTATGATTTGAAATGAATATTTCCTATTCCTTAGACAGAATATATCGATATGTATTGTTGAAATTAAACTTGGGCAACCCTACCTAGATATAATTTATATATAAATTTGCTATTACAAAACAAATTAACATAAAAATATGTCTTATTAGAGTTATTTTTTGCTTACAAATTATAATTTCATCTTTCAAATGACTAGTTACAATATACATAGCTAAAACATGATGCAAGTTTACTAACTTGTGAAATGTTACTCCACTTCCCGTTTGGTAACGGGTCATACAAAAAACACAAACTCTCATGGTTTATTAACAAAAACCACACACAAATAATTCTTCAAATCCAGGTCTTCAACGCAATAATCAGTTAAAAGCCACTGTCAAGACAGACGCACTCGAAACAATAAAACGGCCATATATATATATATATATATATATATATATATATGTGTGTTAGGAATGTTGATAAAATATCGAAATATCGATATTTATTACTAATATTTTTTGGACGATATTTTGATATTGAAATATAGATATCGGAGATAGATATTTATACTCGTAAATTATTGAAACTACTACATAATCATCAACTTAATCTTGTTAGGTCCATTAAAACCATTATAACATATTGTAGTAGTATATTAGACAACCAAGAACGGAATAGCAAAACAAATCACATCGAGTAAAAGAACACTGTCAAATAAATAATTTCAAATATAAAACTATTATAAACAGCCAGCTTCAATTTACAGAAAGATAGTTTTTAATCTTTAATACGCCCCTTTAAATTGAAGCTACTAAAACAGAATTCAATTACAAGTATTAAGAAGCTTTAATACCTAAAGCACTGACACACTGAGCGTGTTTGACTCGAGGTAATGGTTTAGTCAATATATCAGCGACCATATCGACAGTAGGTACATGTCGCAGCTCTATGTCATTATTATTTTTTAATACGCCCCTTATAAAATGATGTTTAATATCAATGTGCTTACTACGAGCATGATTTAAGGGATCTTGTGCCAAAAATATCGCACCCTGATTATCGGCATGCACAGTAACTTTACTATACCTTGAAAGTCCTATTTCATTCAGTAAACTGTTCATATAAACTGCTTCCTTCATAGTCTCCGACAAACTGACATATTCAGCTTCGCAACTCGAAGTAGCTACTGTTCGTTGTTTACGAGATTGCCAAGAAACACAAGTGCCTCCTAAAATAAAAGCATATCCAGAATATGAACGTCGGTCTATCAAACAATTTCCCCAGTCTGCATCCGAGAAACCTTGTATATGTTTACCTGTTTTTCTAAACATAAGCCGATAGTTTAAAGTTCCTTTCAGGTAACGTAAGATCCGTTTAGCTGCTTTCCAATGACACACTTCAGGACAAGTTGTAAATTGGGCCAACTTAGCGACGGAATTGGTTATATCGGGTCGAGTACCAATACTTATATACATTAATGAACCGATCAATTCCCTAAATGGCCATTTCTCCCGAGTCTCGACACTACTACTCATTTTCATCGTACTAGTTTTTGTACTATTAATCTCCATTGGGGTTTTACATGGTGAACATGAAAACATATTATATCGGCGTAAGACATCACGAATATATTTTTCTTGAGATAAAAGAATGACACTGTCATTGTCAAGTCGAGTGAAATCTATACCAAGAATATACTTTGCCTGCCCGTAATCTTTTAGACTAAACTCCTTGGATAAATTATTTTTAAAATTTGATATCCAATCTTTTTCTTCTGAAGCAATGAGAATATCGTCGACGTTAACTAATACATATAGATGTTTTCCGTCCCTTTGCTTGAAATAAAGACATGGTTCGTTCAGGCTCTGCATCAACCCCATTTCTTTGAGTTTTTCATCTAGTCGAATATTCCATTGGCGGCCAGCCTGCTTTAATCCGTATAAGGATTTTCTTAGCAGACAAGTATCACACCCGTCTTCTATTTGTTCTAACATTTTCTTTGCTCGATTTACAGTCATTTTGTCCTCTCCTTCAGACTTTGTGAGCTTGATTAGACATTCTTTTAACAGCTTCGGAGTTTTCATGTAGATTTCTTCATCTAAAAAAACATTCAAATACGCCGTGTTTATATCTACTTGGTGTATTTCCATTCCCAGTTCAACAGCCAAAGCAGCCATTAGTCTAATTGACTGTAGTCTGGCGACTGGTGCAAAAGTTTTTTCATAATCTACTCCAAATCGTTGACTAAATCCTTGTGCCACTAATCTTACCTTTTTCTTTATTGTTTTGTCCATCTGAAGCTTGTTACTCAAAATGTATCGACAGCCCACGACATTTATACCTTTCGGCCTCTTTACTAATTCCCACGTCTCTTTTTCTATTAAGCTTCTTATTTCTGTTAATATTGCTTCCTCCCATGTTTCTTTTTCCTCACCATTTAAAGCATCTTTTAGAGAAATTTCGGTTATTCCTATAAAATCAGTACAATCCGCAAAAGAATCCTCGGAATTTTCAGAATCAATATCACATGCCTCATGATTCAATTCTAATTGCCGCGGTTGTTCCGCTTGCACTTGCATAGGCTCCACTTCAACCATTTTGTACATTTTCTCAGGACGGCCGACATTTCCAGTACGCAATAATCTTGGACGACCTTGGGCTCGTTTCAATATTGTGGGTCCTTCAATTTGTGACATCTCTGTTTGATTCTCTTCGCCTATATTTTCACTGCAATTATCTAAATTTCCTTCTTGAAATTCTTGCCTTCTCTATAAATGAGGTACGAAAGTTACGTGATTGCAATATTTGTGCTAAAGGTAAGATGACTGCACTTCCATTTTCGAATTGTACTGAACTCTCTAATGAAAAATTAAAGATTATCTATTCTGATATAGTCGGCCCTATGAAGTGTGAATCTAGAGAAGGGTCAAAATATTTTATAACTTTTATAGATGACTGTACACGATGGTGCGAAGTATATTTTTTGTTATCAAAAAGTAAAGCTTTGGATGCTTTTAAAATATACAAAAGTAATGTTGAGAAATTGACAGGTTTCAAAATCAAATACTTCCAGAGTGATAATGGTGGTGAATATTGCAATAAAGAGTTTGATGAATTCTTGCGTCAAGAAGGAATATCACGAAGGCTCACAGTTGCTTATACACCCCAGCAGAACGGAGTGGCGGAGAGAATGAACAGGACGCTGGTGGAAATGGCCAGGTGCATGTTATTTAATTCTGATCTTTCCAAATGTTTCTGGGCAGAAGCGGTGGATACAGCATGTTATGTCAGAAACCGTTGTCCAAACAATAAACTTGGAGGTGGTATTCCGTATGAGAAATGGTTTGAGAAACCAGTTAATATCGAACATATTAGAAGATTCGGAGCCAGAGTACATGTTCTAGACAAAGAGCCAAACAAGGATAAATTTGCTGCTAGAGGTATATCAGGTATGTTCATTGGTTATCCAAAAATGAATAAGGGATACAGAGTATGGATACCGGAGAAAAGAAAGTCACTGATTGCTAGAGATATTAAATTCCATGAAGATGTGCAATCAGAGACTGGAGCTCCAGAAGAACGTGGCTCGTCGGACAACATCAATGATAAAGAATTTATAGAAGTCATTTTTCTGAAAGAGAAAGAACACGATACATTAGAGAGAAGGCAAGAATTTCAAATATAAAACTATTATAAACAGCCAGCTTCAATTTACAGAAAGATAGTTTTTAATCTTTAATAAATCTACGGTACTTTAGGTACACTATAATATGTGTTTCCTCTTTCCCTATTTAATTTAGTTGCTTAGTATAGTATTCACTTAAATTTAGTGGATTATAAACTGTGTAGCTAAATAATTTTGTAGTTCATTACCATTATGATTGTCTTTACACACTTTATATTAGCTACAATTGTATCTAAGTAGACTAAGTATATATGTAACGGAATCTTTCAACGCAATGTTCACCACCTTCAAGACATCCGATTTACTTGAATATTTACATACGTATCAAGGACCTATGATCTATAGGTTCACCAAGATAATAAAAAATATTTTTTATCAAATTTTTTATGGGGTCTTAATTTACAATCGAATATTTTATTATAACTAGGTTTTATGCTGTTTTGGGACTATAAATTATATTTAAAAAATAGCACGCTTTAATATCTAGCCGAACTAAAAAGTAGAAAATAATATTAAGTTCATGGCAAAAAATTATAATTTAAAAAAACTAAAAAATATCACGTTTTAAGGTGTCGTCAAATATGATTCCAAGATCTTTGAATCTAAGAAATTCATTGGCGCCCCGATTCACGAAGAAAAGATGTATGGCGTCAGGACCAGACCCTTAGACGAGTCAAAAATTTTAGTAAAAATATCGATATATCGATATGTTTTCGGATATATCAAACTCCGATATTGATATATTTCAAAATATCGATATATCAATCTCCGATATTGATATATTTAAAAATATCGATATATCGGAAATCCGATATTTTAAAAAATATCAACATCCCTATTATATGTCAAATTTAGTTTCAAATACACTCGAGAGGGGCGCTTCAAATAAGTCAAGAAAATAGCTGTCATTTTGTATTAGATATCCTATCCATATAATATACGTCAGTGTGATAACATTTATAGTTGACAAATGACATTTCTGTAATGTGTCCAACACTAGCAAGTATGATATCACCGGTCAATAAAATATTCTCTTTCAAAATTCATTTGCCTTTTATCAAAAATAGTCTTTATCAACACCGTCTTTATTCATTAATTAAAATGACTACACAGGCCACGTGGGAAATTGAGAAGAACCGAATAATTGCAATGCCTTTAGTCGATAAAAGGAAATTGTATAAATCTTCCGAATATATTAATTTGGATAAAGTCGACCCGTGGAGTAAATATTTCGTTAACAATAAAAATCTCGGCTCCAAAAAGCCTACCGGAGATGATTTTGTGGAATTCAAGAAAATAACATTTAATCCAACGAAGAACAAGGAGTTAGCTGAAAGAGTTTCTATATTTAGAGGAGACATTACTAAATTGGAGGTATGTTTGAAAGTTACTGTTCAGAGAACTTAACCAAAACAGTTAAAAACTTTATAATACACACGTATACCTATACACTCACGTCTGTAAACCTCGAAAGGGCAGGCAGAGGTGTAACCAGTATACTCACTTTACACAGAATTTATTACAGTCCCATAATGTGATAAGGGGCGAGCCTATCGCCATACAGGGCTCAATTTTAGACTCCGGGCTGATACTGAGTATTTCTAAATAGAAAAACCCAATATCACTTCACCCAACCAGGTCATAGAACCAGAGACCTCTGCATAGCAGTTGTAACGCATGCAAAATTACAACTGTGCCACTGAGGTAGTGATGTAATGAAACTTTATAGTCGCAGATAAATTTTTATATGGATAGGCTATATACCTGATTCTGTCTGAGTAAAATATATTCTTTATATAATGTAGTTTGATTATAGACAGGTTTGTCTATAGCATTCAAGGGCTAGCTTGTCTGTGATAGTATCACTTTCTAAAAAATATTCTTACATTTAAAAAAAATACCAACTAGGTTATTGCTGCTTCCCATATATTTTTCTTCTGTTTCAGATTGATGCTATAGTGAATGCGGCAAATTCAATGTTGAGAGCTGGAGGTGGTGTCGATGGTGCCATACATAGAGCTGCTGGGCCTCTACTACAGGTAATACTAGCGCCCAGTTTCTAACATTTTCCCACTGCTGGGCTCGGGCCTCCTCTACTAACGAGAGGGGTTAGACCTTAGTCCACCACGCTGGCCTAATGCGAGTTGTTAGACTTACCTTCGAAATTCTTATGAGAATTCATTCTCAGGTATGCAGGTTTCCTCAGGATTTTTTCATTCACTGTTAAAGCAAGTGATAATTAACAATAAATACACATGTAACTTTAGAAAGTCAGAGGTGTATACCGATTGGGTTTCGAAGATAGGACTTTTGTGTTGACAGTCCGTACCACAACCAACTAGGCTATCGCTACTTTTACTGCAGGTAAATAGACCAAAGGGTAATAATATTTCAAGGCCAAGAGAGCATAGTATTGTCGAATGTTCCTGATCAAAAGTGCAATGCCTATGGCATTGTCTTCGGTACACTGCATCTGCCATATTATCATCAAAGATATCAGTATATCCTGAATTTTGGCAGTGTAATTAGTGTAATGCTCCATATTCTAAAGAAGCTCTTAATAGTTATGGGGGATAGCAGCTGGACATGCTTACCATGAGAAAATTCTTGCCCAGGTGGGAATTTTCTCATCTTTAGAAGACTATCACTTGGTTTCCATGAAATTCAATAAAAATGCCATATTATAGTACTGGAGTTACTTTAGATAGCTCAGTGGTGCGATAGTCTTCTATAAGGTCCACTACAGGAAATAAAGTGAGCAACACCCAACCTGTAATACTACTACATCTCAACTTTTTTTTTTTAATTCTGGCGCGGCAAAGTGACCACACTGCACCTGATGGTAAGCGCAGTGCCGTCCAGATAGAGTATCAAGTAGCGAGAGGCAGTCTATCCCCCGCTACTCAACACAATCATGCCGGCCTGCTGTTTAGCTTCTTCACATTACGCCTAAAGGACCCAGGATCATAGGAGGGAGGGAACACGGTAGCTGGCAAACTGTTCCACAGCTTGATGGTGCGGCAAAAATACGAATTTGCGAACCTCTTGATTCGGGCCGGGGTAGTAGACACCACGAAGCTGTGGCTCCGCAAGCCAGTACGCGTGGTTCTGGTATGGAAGGGAGAGGATAGGATAAGATCAAACAATTCTTCAGAGCATTCGCCATGATACAGACGGTAGAACACGCTAAGCGAGGAAATATCCCTACGCAGCTGTAGCGGCTCCAGGCTGTTACTCACGTCTGCATCATTCACAATGCGGATGGCCCGCCGCTGCAACCCATCCAAGGCATCGAGAAGGTACCTTGCGGAACCGTCCCAGAGTTGCGAGCAGTATTCCATTCCCGGCCGCACCTGCGCTTTATATAAGCGCAGGTGTCATCTGTCATCTGCTTATAGTCAACATAACTGATCGCAAGAGATTAGTGATAGCTGTAGATAGCTAGAAGGAGACTCCAGTGAGCATTCTTCCTGTTGTATGCAAGCCAATCTGAATATCTAAGGGAGCAGTCATTTTATCTGTCTCCTGTAATGCCACAGAGACCCAAATTTATGGTATTATGAGATGTAAATTATGGGGCTGATTATTCTCATAATTACGCATATCTAAGAAAATCACTAAGAAATAAGTATAAATGCCGTAAATACTAAATCATCTGTAAATACTCTAAAATTAATATTTATCTATAAGTTAAGTGCTATATACCTTTTTTTTTTTTTTCGCGGGGAAAAGCGATTTATCACTACCGCTCCGCCGGGGGGGTGGCGGGACGGTTATGTTGGGCTCGCCGGCCTTACGACCCAGCGTTAAGCCGTCCGGGAGAGATGTTAACATCCGGACGACCGCTGGGCCGAGTCCCTAACAAATTCCCTACACCGGCAATACCAACTAAAAACCCTGCGGTGGCCCTCTTCGGCGCATAAGAGACGGTCCCGGGCTCACGGGGCGAGATGCGCCCCATTTTCGACCGGAACCGCCCCTGCGCGGTGCCGCCTTGCGGCCCGTCTCCAAGTGGGGGGGGGGCTCAGAAGCCCCCGCGCACCAAAGGACGCCCTCGGCGTCTACGGCAGCAACGAGGCCAACCACCCGCGCTGCCGTTCATCCCGGGGTCGCCCGGTGTGCCGACGAAGTATATACAAAATAAAACTATGTACTAACAAATTTTGACACACCGGAAAGGGCACTACGACAGCCCCCCGCTGCGCGCCCGCGACCCCCGATGACCCCTATTAGTCGCCTCTTACGACAGGCAGGGGATACCGTGGTGGGATTCTCCAAACGCCCCCAAACCACAGGGCGGGAGACGCCGGTCAGTCGTCAACCCGGCGCCTCCTCCGTCTCGACTGGCGGCGGGAGGGATCGGATCGTTCCCGATCTATAGTGTATATAGAAGTGCTATATACCTAACTACACGATAATAACATTACTCCGTTCCCTAACATACCGTTTTTTTTGTCTGCCTCGGTGGCGCAGTTGTAATTGCGCATGCGTTACGATTGCTGTGCTGAGGTCTCAGGTTCGATCCCCGGGTCGGGTAAAGTGATATTGGGTTTTTCTACCTAGAAATACTCAGTATTAACCCGGAGTCTGGAATGGTGCCCGGTGTGGCGATAGGCTCGCCCCCTATCACATTATGGGACCGAAATTCGGCAAAAAGTGGGTGTACTGGTTACACCTCTGCCTACCCCTTCGGGGATTACAGGCGTGAGTGTATATGTATGTATGTATGTACAGAAAAACAATTGATTGGTGAACACGTAACTTGAGGATGGGTGGATCATTTGGTATTTCTTTTAAATGATCGTAAAAGTCCGAATATAGTAATATCTAGAAAAATATTGGAAAAGTTGTCTGGAACATCGGGTTTTTTTTTTCCTTCTGTAAGATTTCAGTATCCTATACTACAGATAGACGTAGTCACGAATGCGAAACTGCGGGAAAAATATAGGCCGAGAGGTCAAATAGCAGTATATTATGACCACAAGTTAATTATTACTTTTATACCTACTGGTTTTTCCTTAAAGATAAGCAGTTCGAAATAAAATGATAATAATATAATAACAATGAGATTTTTTGAGTAAACAACAGTCATATTACTAGCCTTTTTGTTCATTGTTTTATTTCCTGTCTTCATATTATAATTATATAATATTTAATCGTATTGAAAAGGTTCAGAGAACTTGCCTTAAGATTGTTTGTTTCAGATTTAATTTGCACCGAAAGTTTAAATCATACGAGGACCGGTTGGCTCATTTTCATGCGCTTTCATTAGAAACCAGACGCTCTTTAAGTGATTTTGTGTACTTATACAAAATTATTCATTCGCTCATAGATTCTCCGGCTTTGCTGTCTGATTTAAATATTAATACTAATTACAGAACCCGTAAACCAAGCGTTTCCTCCCTCAAAATATTCCGCAATAATACATCCTATTTCAATCCTATTGTCCGTATGTGTCGGCAATATAATGAACTAGTAAATAAGCAGGGGGGTGCCACTTAGAATAAACCATAGACAACTGTCACAGCCGTTCTTTATTTAAAATAACTTTGGGGCTTACCCATTTAGATGACATTATTATACAAAAGATGAAAATTATAAAATATGATACCACATTATAAAAAAGTAATTATATTTTAGGTGATTTGTGGTTTTTTTAATAATATAACTAAAATAAATTAATATACTTTTTATTTCCAACTTAATTAACTGTTTTAGGTACCATTCTGCGTATGTCTGAATTTTAAATAGCAATTGTACTTACGGAAATGTCATCAACGACAAAACATCTCGAGTTGCCAAATTTTATGAGAAATTTTAATAGTAGTAGAATTTAAAGTTGTGAATAAATGACGGAATATTAGTTGAATTTACATGTAATTTTATAATAAGTCTATATTTCTTATTCATTTCATAAAAATAAAATAAGTGTATACTTCCATATATTTATTTTATTTTTATTTACTAATAGAACAGACTTTGTAAAAATATGGTAGATTAATTGTAATTTTAAGTAGAAACTTTGTGCGTTTCATAAATTCTGTTGCAAAATTTTCAAAAACTTGTCAATTGTCATTGTGGGTTTTATTTAAATATGAAATATATAAATAATCGTTGAAATGAATTTAAACTACAAAAATGATTCAGATTTTCACGTAAACTATGTTTTCAATGTATTTTATATTTAACGAGAATAAATAAAAAAGAGCAGAAGTATTTAAATTGTATATATAACGGTAAGTAGCCATTTTTAAAAATTCTCAGATTTCGTATGACTTAACTGGTCTTTGTATATAAAAACATACACATATTATATAATTTATTTCAGGCTAGTCTGACTCTCGACACCCTCGAAACTGTTTAACCATGAAGTGTCTCGGGAATATTACTTCAAGTAGGTATTATTATACTTCTCACTAATTTACAATATCATTATCTATTTAATAATCTTAATTCTGCCTGCCTTGGTGTTACGTAGTTGTAATTGTAGGTGGTACGACTGCTGTGCTGAAGTCTCGGGTTTGATCCCCGGGTCGCGTAAAGTGATATTGGGTTTTTCTATCACGTAATGCTCAGTATCAGCCCGGAGTCTGGAATTGTGTCCGGTATGGTGATAGGCTTGCCCCCATCACATCAGTTAGTGTATATTTATGTATGTAATCCTTATTCTATATTTATTATCATGTAAATATATATCACATGAATTTTCGTTTTGTTTTAGAACAACATATAGGGATGTCCAGAAACCTTGTGTCCGGAATTTTATTTAATGAGTTAAAATTTCCACTAATTAAATATTGCCATTACTTTATGAACAACTACAATTATTACACCAGTATACCAAGACAATTATCCTGATATAACCATTAGGTTTTATTAAATAATTGAACTAGTCAAGCCACCTAACCCTTGGCTTCATATAACAATGCAGTTTACTTTACATTTATGGCTAGACTTTCTTACAATATTGAGTTACACTGTTTTTTTGACTAATATCAATTGGATTCATTTTTCGATTTATATTTTAAAATATTCATAACCTTTCAGGTGGCGTGTAAATATTACTCAGGAGCATAGTTATAGTCTCACAAGTAGACCAAGATGGAAAACGGCGTATGATACGTAAATAATATTAAAAATCCGGAGTGAGATATGTCGCTTATGTTTTTTTAATCACTAACTAAAAATGCTAATAAAGTGAGTAATTATGCAGCGTTTTAAAGGGACACCTAAAATATTACAAAGGTGACACTGTTGTTGTAACTGTTATTGCGATACTTATTTCCTCAATAGAATTTCTGTTAGTGTTCTCAAATAACGTATAAAATAACTCTGTAAATAATTTTAATATTACTTATTGCTTTTGATACAGTTTATTGGCAAAGATTATCGAGAAAAGAAGATCAAAATTTATAATGTTACTAGGAAGACAAATAAATGTTGTAAGAATAATTTTATTTCAAAGAAACAAAATTAAATATTTTTGATGCAAAATATTTTTAATAATCATAAAAAGTGTATTGTTTACATATACCATTTGTATATCACGTCTTTATTATATAAGTATCAGCCAATCTGAACATTTTATCATTTTATTGTGGTCTGCAGCATATAATATTAAAACTGAAATAAATTATTAGAAATGACTTGTGTTGAATTAGAAATAATAATTTACAGTTCGCCAAGTTTTCCCATTCTGTACCTACTCTAACACATTCTGTTTATAATGTTAAATAATGATTATTTATTTATATATTTACAGTGATGAATTGTTTTTTATTATGCCTTAACTTACGTTTTATGTCTAAATTGGGGGATAAAATAAAATTTACTACATTTAAAAATAAGGGTTTTAAGGCTTTGATCGTTGAGTATGTACCATTACTATGGGACTATTGGAATAAGGGAAGATGTCATTTTAGTAATTAAAGTTAAGCTTGCCACCATTAAATATTCTTCATTCATCCAATTCTTTAATTTATTTTGGTTCGATGATAGAGAAAAATACACCCGATAGTCCCACACAGCAAACCTACGCAGACACAACATGCAGACTCGAAACGAATAATTGTAGCTCACAAAGGCTTTGTCAGGCTTTGGCAGATTTGTCTTGGTGCAGATATCGAAACCGCGGCCTCTCGTTTCACATCGGGCTACTCGCCCACTGTGTCACGGGGGCTGTCATTCAGAAAACATACATAAGATTATCATGCGAATTAAAATAGACAAGCGTTTATGCTGCCATCTGCTGATTTTATTAAGAACTAAACGTCAACAGCTCCATCCCTCTTGGCAGGCCAAAGACCCTTATAATTTGACAAGGATTGTTGATTGGCTGAAAATAGCGTGAAGTTGTATCTCTATTTCCGTATATAGTATAATACTCTTTGGTAAATAAGAATCCCTCTATAGATTTATTTCATAGCAATAATATCACTACATATAAGAATCTGATCCGTAATGTCCTTAACGATTCTTCTTCTTTTTTAAAAAAATATATGGCTCCACCATAATGACAGTGATTTTGCCAATGTCAAGAAGTATAGATATTGTCCCTTGACAGATAGCGTTTAGTTTTATGATTTCGGCCCGAAGTAACTTACAGTTAACATTAAAAAGCAGAAAAACAAACAACTATCTCAGGCCTTAACGATTTATCTTAGCTAAGTTTAATGTCAATTTAACTATGTATGTCATACACTAAGTGATTTTTTTTTCTCATTCGTATTCCACTCCACTGACTTAAAAATTAACTAGTTGAAATTAGCATTATATTAGATGTTTTTCACTTTGTTATCACGTTAACACTTAATATTAATTCCGGAACACAAATTCGTGGGTTATAATTATGTAAAAAAACTTTAAACAATTTTGTATACTATTTGTACCCGATTGTAACCTGTTTTGTGTGTAATAAATAAAATAGTTAAATAAATTTACTAACGCGACAAAGTACCAACTCAAGTATTGAGTTGCAGTTTATTATTCATTTTATTTATTTCCCTAATGTCAAAAGTAAAAAAAAAACAGAAATCTTAAATATTCAAAATTCAAGATTATCTAGATTACTCTGTCACTAATCCTATATCCGTTAATGAAATCCCTGACAAAATCGGTTCAGCTGATTGAAAAATATTGCATATTTGGGTGTATCTTCTTTGCTCCTCATCGAGTGCCTTATGTCCGTTTGCAGAGAAATTTTCAAGCTTAACAGCAGACGGTCTTACTAATTTTATATTCTTTAATTGCTTACATGCAAGCCTTACTGTCGAATTATTGTTACTTCCAAAATATCAGGTTAATATGAAGTTAACCGTGCACTTTGTATTAATGCAATGCATTTTACTTACAGGAAGAGTGTAATACACTTGGCGGATGTCCCACGGGAGATGCGAAAGTATCCGGTGGATATAACATACCAGCTAAATGTAAGTTATTGTGTTTTTTTTTTAGTGCCTTGATAGGCCGACGAGAAGACGGGCCACCTGGTGGTAAGTAGTCACCGCCGCCCATAGACTTCTGCAATGCCAGGGCACAGCAAAGCCGCTGCCTATGTTCTTTAAAATTCATTTCTTGAAATCACAGCAAATTATTAAAAGTTAATTATTTTGTTTAACATCGGTAAATTTTTGTATGTTTATGAATTATACACATCAGAAAGTGGTTATATGATATTAATATAGGTGTCGGTACGTACGTACAATAAAAATAAATCGACTTTTAACCGACTTATACACGATAGTTATGGGTGTATACGTATTGTTACTAGACTCTTTTTTATCCTGGCACAGCAAAGTGACCATACTGCACCCGATGGTAAGTGCAGTGCCATCCAGTTAAAGTATAGAGTAGCAATCCCTTGCTCGTTGTAAAACAAAAACGAAGCTATCCCACAGGAACTGTAAATTTTCCTGGGATAAAAGTAGCCTATGTGCTATTCTAGACTAATCTATCTCTGTCCTAAATTTCAACCAGATCCGTGTAGCCGTTCTGGCGTGAGTGAGTAACAAACATACATCCATCCATATATTCGCATTTATAGAATTATTGATAAACCCCCAATATAACAGCTGAACTGTATTTCCTGTAATTTACAGTTTTGTAAGGGATACGTCATGCCCTTTTATTTGATACCCCAACCAATATTTGAAAATATTCGATTGTTCATCCCCATATTCACCCCCCCCCCCCCCCCATATCCCCTTGAGTCAGGAGTTAAAAATAGATTTAAGATAGAATTGACTGAATCTAAATAATGTATAATTGACTGAATCTAAATAATGTATAACATTTCATGGATTCAATAAATATTTAATTTTGATTTTAGATAAAAACAATCTTTGAAGCTGGTTGTATATCGTGTCATAATTTTAGCTCAATAAATGCAGTACTTTTTCATAATTTAATAAACTTTAATACATACATATACACTCACGCCTGTAATCCCCGAAGGGGTAGGCAGAGGCAGTGGCGGCGTAAGGGGGGGGGGGCGGTGGGGGCGGTCCGCCCCGGGTACCAAGCACCAGGGGTGCCATCGTGGTGATAACTCACTCGAACAGCTCAGTAGCCGTTGGCGCATCTCAACATGCTGGACTAAGATTGCCAGAAGAGCTGCAGAGAGCTATTTTAGAACGTCTTAATAGATTTCACGGAGACCTAGATCATAGTTACAAGACAATGAATGACATTCTCATATCATTTGGTGTTGTCCAGCCTTAAGTTCTGCTCACGCGAACTTCGTGGTACAGTTCCAATTCTGACAAAATTTATGATGAATTTTCTGCACTGGAAATGATTTTGGAAGTTTTACGACTGAGGCTCCACTTGGAAGCTGCTAGAATTTCTTTTCAAGAAGCGGTCCAATGGACCGTGAAGGTGGTAATGAATGGGGGCGACAAATAATAGAGCGCATACAACATGTGATGGACTTGGTTGCTGTTAAAGAAATATATCATAATATGTCGGCACAGAAACGAAGATATGGGCCTGCGATGAACGTTGACGACGCGCAGTGGTTCGAAAATCGGCCTTTGAAGACTTAGGAATCCGATGTTTTAATTGTGATGATTTTAAAAAAAAAACTTCCGTAGCATTTTCCGTTATTTTAAGTATACCAAAAATCATGAATAAGTACTATAACTGTATGCGAGAATGTTACGGAAAACCGTGTGGTTCCCGTGATATCTTAATTTTATATTATTAGAAGTTTATTCTGTTTATTAGAAGTAAGAAAGAAAAGATTTTTTTATTTTTGGAACGTAAACAAGAACTAACACATATATAAGGGTAAACTCAGAAACGTCTGAACAGATTTAAATAAAATTAGGTACAAGTATAGACCATGACCTGGAGTTACATATAGGCTACTTTTATCCCGGGTATTTGCTTCCGTGGGAAATAGTTTGACTGTTCCATCAAATTTTTCAAATAAATGGCATCGTACAGATGGTGCAATGGAGCGATACAGTGATTTATTCTTTTGTACCGGAAGCGGCTTTTCATGTGGGTGAAGCCGTGAGCAACACTTATTGTTAACATAATTTTCGATGATTTTTTAAAGAAACTAACGCAGTGATTCCCGTAATTCTGAGTATACCAAATAATCATTACTAAAACCGCCTGCAAGGATATTACGGGTAACGGCTCTCGAAATATCTTAATTTTATATACTTGCACCATACATTTCTTTTGTAAGAAAATTATAATTCTTTAATTTTCAAGCCAAGTTATTTCATGTGACTTATTCGAACATAGTAACTGTAATATATAGAAGCCGTACCAATCATAAAACATTACAATTTAAACATCGGATTCCTTTGTCTTCGAAAGCCGATTTTCAATGCACTGTGTGACGCAATCTTTTCGTACCTTTTTTAAGAATCTCAATGTTTCTCATCTAAATGAATTCATGAACCAAATTGAAGAAAAGTCCCGGCCGGATCCTAGGCCCGTCAAATTCTAGATTTGCTTTGACTTATTTATTGAATGTTGTTGCCAGATTTTGTAAATTTTTTTTAAAGCCAGAAAAATTAAAAAAATCGATTTTGTAAGCTAATTTCTAGTGACCGACCGAAGGTTCGGTTTCGGTTTCGGCAAGTTTCGGCAAAAAAAAAAACGAGTTCGGTACCAGTTTCGGTTTCGGCAGAACACCTGCCGAACCTTCGGCCGAACCGAAACTGCATTCGTGAATTATCGCCCATCACTCGGTTGCCTTGGGGAGAGTCTTTGATCAAGGAATATCAATGGGGAGAATTCGTGTATCGTTTTTCACCCGCCATCGTCAGCTATCAGATCGCGGGCCGGTCTGGCGTGATTGTATTGACAAAGCAATAATTGACCTCATAATTGTGGACATACCGTATACTTTAGTAGAAGGCGAATCGTTCCGACGACTCAATTTCACTGATCCCTACGCGGTTCATAAATATACCATAAAGTCTGTAAAACATTTTAGAATATCACTGATACCACAAACATATGAGAAATGAAGTCTAAAGTAAAAATAAAAAAATTAAAACCCGACTACTGAAAAAACACGCTCTACAATATTTAATTGTGTGTATGAGATACAATGAAATATTTATTATATCTTGTTTCATACTTTATAGAGCGTGTTTTTTCAGTAGTCTGGTTTTAGTTTTGAACTTATTTTTTATTTAAAGTATTTTGGGGTTTTGCAGAGCCACATCACATTTTTTATCTGTTTAAGTTTTTTTTATCAAGTTATTATTAGTAGTTTAGAAGTTATGAGGGAACAAATGAACATAAATGCATACATACATACATAATTACATACGTACATACCGATCAACAAACACTTTGCGAAGCCGTAGTCGGGTAAAAAATTAGTTTTTATGAATTTGACGGGATATATCTCGCAAACGGTACGTTTGACAAAATATGATAAACCAAAAAAAGAGGACACCACGAGACGCTTAAAAGCACTGGAAATGTGGTGTTACCGTCGCATGTTACGTATCAGTTGGATGCAAAAGGTCAGGAACGAAACAGTGCTCCAGCGTTTCCATATGCCCAGGAAGCTGATGCAAACCATCAAACAGCATAAAATAGAATACTTCGGCCACGTGCTCAGGCACGAAAGATACAGGCTGCTGCAACTTATAATGATGGGCGAGGTGGAAAAGAAGAGACCCGCTGGGCGAAGAAAAAAATCGTGGCTGCGAAATATCCGGGAGTGGACCATATCACCTCCGTTGAACAACTGTTCCGCCTGGCCAGTGACAGGGAGAAGTATAAGAAGCTGACGGCCAATTCTTCTTCTTCATGTGCCTCTTCAGTCTTGAAGAAGAAGAATGATGTATCAAACCCAACCTTCATTTTAAAAACCATGTTCAATGATACCTCACATGATGGGGAGAGGCGAAATTTTTTGTTCACGGCTTCTTGCCCCAGAGGGCGCTATTTTCAATTTAATATGACGTCACATAGCCTATAACCAGCGGACTTACAAGACGCTTCCAACGACATCTCATTTGTCAAATTATGAGAAGTAGTTTAGAAGTTTTGAGGGAACAGATGAACATATACATACATACATACATACTCACATACCGGTCAAAACATAACCCTCCCTCTTGCTTCGTCGGGTAAAAATAATGGCAATATCAAACAAATATATAATTATTGTTTTTTTTTATTTAACTTAACACGTGTTCACTGTCTGTATAATGTATAAGTGCATGGGCGTATATAAGGGGGGGGGTTCAGGGGGTCCGGACACCCCCCTTAGCATACGACATAATAAAAAATCGCGGACTACTGATAGCGGATAATATAGACGGTTAGCAGGCTATTTGAAGTGTAAATTTTTGCAGCATTCAGCTATATGCATATTTGGAATTAACAGATTTTTCTACGATTTTTGAGCCTAGTTTAATTTTTTTCGTGTACTTTTTAGCGCTTAAATCAACTGGTAAAACAAGACTGCTTTTTTTCAGGGCACACCTATTTAAAAAAACACGATCGAGTCTTAAGTAGTGACTACTTAGTAGTGATGAGTGTGATAGTATATGATGTACCATAAGTACCTGGAGGGCAATTCTCCTTTCATTCAAAATAATTTCGTACTCGAATCTATAGTTCGAATCATTTCTCTATTACATAATTTCGAACTACGAAGTAATTTTTTCGAATGTTGCATCCATATCCATCTGAATTCGAGTCTTTACTATGAGATTCTACTAAAAAATTTGAATTTCGAACTAAAAATCTATAAGTATTTTAATATCCATAGTGTCTCGGGCCTCATCAAATGTGCATCCACTATCCAGTTCTTGGACATGTTTTTGGACTCTCTCTTTTTTTTTTTTTTTACTATAAATAGGCTTGCGTTTGACCACTATCTCGCCTGATGATGATGTGGTCTACGGTGGAGCACGCTTGCCTAGAAGATACCTATTCACTCTTGACTCTTCCAAGTATTTTATCTTTCTAAGACTTTTAGTTAAATCATAAAAAAAACACGAGATTGAGTCTTTTTATGGGTAAACACATTAGCATATGGCATCATATACGCAGTAAGTTAGGACCAAAATAAAACAATATCTTTGGGTGTCTAGAGGCCTTCATACGTCCAACATTACCGCACCACCTCCAAAAGCATAGACTCTATGCCGCTTAGCTATAAACGTCGTAAAATATTAATGTTAAGGAAACAATCTTGCCACTTTATCTGGAGAATTCACCTGATACAGTTCACATGGAATTTGTCAAGACGCCATATGGTTTAGATGTCATTAGGTTTCAGTGGTTTAAGGCAAACTCGGTCAAAAATGGCGTAAGCCTGGATGTCATTTTCTACCTACTACAATATCATCAAGCGTTACTTAGCATCTTGCGGCGTACCCTGCGACTGCTGGGAAGAACTTTCGTGTCACTAGACCGAATGGCGTGGCTCAGTACCAAAATCATGTGCACATTTTGAGGAAACATGTATGTATCCAATGCCTTGACGCCCAGCGTGAGCTGCAATAAATAAGACCTAAAACTGTGTACACATAGGGTTGGCCCTAAGTGTACACGACGCGCGTCGCCATGCATTGTAGTTGAAAAATAGGACGTGACGCGACGTTTCTACTCTGCGCCATTTTGAGTTGACTCTTACAGCTACTGTTCTGTACGTCCTGTGACACGGCTTTTAAAACAAAATTAGAGTTACTAATTAGCTAGTCACATATGCTCACATTGGCGAAAAAAAACTTATTCCAAAAGTGCAAGGTTCGCCGTCGAAGGATACTTTTTGGAGGACATCATCAAGTTAGGACACAATATTGAATGGTTCGAATTCGAGATGTACGTCTCGGACGGTCTGTACCAGTCGAAGCAGTTCGAGCGATAACCTTCGAGAAATGTTCGAATGGTAATTTTCAGAATAGCTCAAATATTTCGATTTCTAATTCTATTTTTAAAATAATTTATTTATGAACATTTGACATTGTACACTGACAATCAAAACCTCCGAGAAACACCGGACTCGACATTTCCAGAATAGCTTAACTGTACATTCACTCGAAAAAAGTTCGAATTTGAATTATTTTTCGTATACGAAGTTGATTCGAGTGCGTGAGAATTGCCCCCTATATTCGTACCATCAAGACCTTCGAGAAACACCAGACTCGACATTTCCATAATAGCTTAACTTTACATTCACTCGAAAAAAGTTCGAATTTGAATTATTTTTCGTATACGAAGTTGATTCGAGTGCGTGAGAATTTCCTCCCTGAGTTCTAACATCTCATCTTGGTAATAAGCAACATTAAAATAGTTATTTACCAAAAATAAATTGACTTCACTTGACATTTGATGTTTTGACAGTTGTTATGTAAACAATAAAACAAAATGAATGAAAATCTGCGGCAGATTTTCATCCATCCAAAGTCCAAATCCAAATAGCAAGTAGCAATTTTTTATTAACTAGCGTTTTCCCATTCTATGTTTAAGTAATTTCTAAATAACTATGATTTGAGCGGTTAGATTTTTAGCTTTTACCCGCGGACCCCCCCCCCCCCATGTAAAAGCTATAGCTACGTCACTGTATAAGTGTATGAAATAAGCCAAATTTCACTAAACAACATGACATTTTAACATGTCTGAAAAGTTTCGGTTTCGGTTTCGGCCGAAACTGTAAGAAGTACCGAAGATTCGTTTTCGGTAGAAAATCCTGTTTCGGTCGGACACTACTAATTTCCATCTTTACGCTGCTATAACTCGATACATGTGAGACTTACAAAAAAAAATGTAACAAAATATGTGTAAAATTTTATTTTCTTCAATTTTGTATTGAACGTTTTGAACCTTGAACAATCTACCGTTGAGGTGTTATATTGAAAGACCTAGATTTTTGCAACTTTCATCCAAGATAGCCGCCCGAGCGACCACTCGTCGAAGTTACAAACTAGATAATTCCTTTGTACTCCTCGCCTCATAGTATTTTGAATACGACGCCTAGGGATATAGACCTCCGACAATTTATTGTTTTATTTTGAGGGTGCTCAATAGCAAACCGCCCCGGGTGCCAACCTATGCTACGCCGCCAGTGGGCAGAGGTGTAACCAGTACACTTACGTTTCGCCGACTTTATCGGTCTCATAATGTGATAGGAGGCGAGCCTATCGCCATAACCGGCACAAATTCCAGACTCTGCGCTAATACTGAGAATAATATCTAGAAGATATAAAAACCCAATATCCCTTTACCCGACCCGGTGATCGAACCCGAGACCTTAGCACAGCAGTCGTAACGCATGCGCAATTAAAACTGCGCCACCGAGGCAATCTCCTTCAATATGTTGTTTAAAATGATATTCTTGTTTTTGTCCCGCTTATTTAATATAATTTTCTCTTTTCCAGATATAATACACACAGTAGGTCCACAAGACGGTTCAGCGGCGAAGCTCCAATCTTGCTACGAAAAGTGTCTAGCGCATCAAAAAGATAACAATCTTAAATCCATAGCTTTTCCTTGCATATCTACTGGGATATACGGCTTCCCGAACCGTTTGGCCGCACACATCGCCCTAAGCACCGCTAGGAAGTTTCTAGAATCCAATACGGGTCTGGAAAGGATCATATTTTGTACATTTCTGCAAATCGATGTGGATATTTATGAGACCCTGATGCAGTTGTACTTCCCGTTGGAAGATGGAGTTACGCCTTCGGAGTAAATAGTGGTGCGAGTATTGGTGTGGCGATTTAGATTTGATCGAGCTTTTGAGAACTGATCCCAATTTTTATAATCGGTAATATTGTGATATTTCAAAGACTTGCGGTTGAATAAAGTTTGTTTACTTTGTGTATTTGTTTTATTTTATATTCATAGTATTGGTGTGCAGGAAGATACTGGCCTGAGTATCATACAATAATATGTAAAATAAATGATGATGAATTAAAGATGTTATGTACTTAGTACTAGCGCTATCTAGTTGGCGCCGCAGTCAATGTGTTAATATTTATTAATTCACTATATAACTATTTTATCAATAGATGGCGTATATAAGTGGTGTGGATGCATAGATATAGTGTATACAACTATGTGGATGGCACTAACAGGCTTCTATCGAACTTTAAAAGTTCTCTATCGAATCAAAGACAAATTCATAATTTTCCATTGTAGTCTAATAAATTCATAGACAAAAGTTTAAACAAACGTTGCATTCCCCGAATAGTGATTAACCGATGTTATTTATTATTTAAATTTTAACGTAATAAAAAAAAGAAAAACTTTCAGGCGCTGGGAAATAATATCTCTAGTTCTTTTTATCATTAATAAAATCTTACATTGAAATAGTCGTTATTATAATATACTGTTTGCATTTCGAGTTATAAGTTTTTGAAGTTATACTTCTTTTAGCGCGATGGAGAAAAATGATGAGAGTGAATTTTTACGAAGCGACATCGTGAAGTTAGTTCTAGGTGGCATGAAAATCGATATATAACTATGTTCAAGTTGTATATTCTAGTATCTTTATATTTAGAACACGTGTTTCGTAACAGTACAATTAAACAGTGTGAATAAATAAAAATGATGAGAGTGACATTTTAAGATACCGTGACACAAAAGTAACACCGTTATGAAAAGTGGGTAAGTGGTTTGCGAGTGGTTACGAGTTGTTGCGAGTGGTTACGAGTTAATAATAATAAGTACTATGTAGTAGTATTATACTTTTATAAGTATAACTTCTCACGCGCGTACATAAGTACACGCGCCCATTTTTTTGTATTGGTTGCAGAAAAAAACAACATATTCTTTTCAAAATTTAAAAGGAACTTCCAGAACAGCTATAAAAATGTGAATTACGAACTAAATTATAAAATGAGTAGAGAAGAAGGGAACATATTTCTATTCTATTCCAATTTAATTTTATACTATGGCTTAAATGTGGCTCAACTATTTTCTTAAAGTCGAAAAAAGATGAAATTTTTATTATTTTTGCGTAGGAACAGTTTATGGAGACAAACGACAAAATTACTTTGCAATTAAAACAAAAAAGGACGATTATTTACATGAATTATATCTTTCTCTGTTAAATGTTGTAAACAATAAATGTAGGGTTTACGATTCATAGTTGTTAAATTTCAAGAAAGACAATCAGAAAGATTTACTTATTAGAAACAGATTTTCATGATTTATAAAGTGATTTTTGAAAAGTAGCATAGTAAAAGTCTCTTTTTATAAGTTTTGGAATTACTTCCTTTTATTGAATGGTGTAGGTTTTAAAAATGAACTCGTATTCGAATTGATCAATCGAGGACCAATTATTGATAGATAATCGATTTCATGTCCACATCCCTACACTCAATGTCATTGACAGATTGATGAAATATTATTGTAAATTTTATCGAAAAGTTTTATTTTGCTTATAAAATAATAGAGATACTCACTATTTCCGCATATTAATGAAGTTTCCAAAGATAATATCGCACCAATCTGTTATAGTTTACTCGAAAATATTTACACGAATGATTTGATGATGTCCTATAAAGCTCTGGAGAGCGAGGATTTAGATTATGTGCCAGTCCAGGTAGTGCGTATGGAGGATGTCCAGCCCCAGGAGATAAGATTGGAGGTACTGGACTCATGTGACGACAGTAACTTGATTAACGACGATGATTCTAATATCGGGAGTATGGTGTCAATACACTCTGAAGAAATCGTCGAGGATAGCAGCGATGAGGTTGAGGTGATAGTTCCGAAGGCCGAACCGTTTGAAGAGATACCTATAGTAAGTAGACGTTGAAAATAATTCTCATTTTTTTTAATCCTCCATGTCTGCTGATCAGTGAGAGTTAAAATTGGTTAAAAAGTTATTTAATTCTTAAAAAGTATACCGACTTCAATAAAAAAACAAATTATACGTCACTATAAAATTTGTTTTTCCTTGATTTTTCTGAGATCCCATCATCAGATCCTGACTTGGTGCCAATGGGACCACCTGGGAATACCCTCTTAAACAAAAAAAGAATTTCTCGAATCGGTCCAGGCGTCTTCGAGTAATCGGGTAACATACATAAAAAAAAATTGACGAATTGTTAACCTCCTCCTTTTTTTGAAGTCGGTTAAAAATAGTTCGTAAAATGGTCATGTTCGCTTTATTTATTTTTTATATGTAGAGTTACAGATGTCAGTATTCCTCTACCAATCTCACTTTCAAGGCTAAGTAACTGTTGGATGTCATTTATTTTTATATTTAATATTCTCTCAACAGGAAATAGAAGAAAAGTCACAAGTACGAATTAACGCACCAGATAGTTGGCCAACATTAGAAATATTGCCTGGAGGTGTAATAAAACATGCGGACAAAAATGATGACGATCTAACTGGATCTAAACTGGCATCAAAAACAATCGACAGTGGGGAGATGATGTATGCATGTGCAAAATGTTCGCAGAGCTTTAAATACTTGTTCTGTCTTGTAAAACATGTGAGATGGCATGAGGAGGAAGAAAAGAAGCATAAGACACAAAATATGTCTAATTTGAGTAAGTATGTTATTAAAGTAACAGACTTATTAACATAGTTCATCAATTACATTTACTAAACATAGTAAGAGTACAAATTAACTCTGATTCAACTGCTTTAATTGTGCTTTAGTGGAAAATCTATTTCAATCTTATTCACACGAGGGTCACATATGACATTTGGTATTGTAATAAGTTTTATATTGCTATATTACAATATGGCAACTTAATTAACACACATTGAGGTGCTCTCTAATCTAAATCAAAATCTAATGTTATAATCAAATTTTAATTGTATAACCAAATATTGTTAGTAATTTGTAGAGTAAAAACGATTGACTAAATCTAAATAATGTATAGCATTTCTTGGATTCAATAAATATTTATTTAGATTAAGATTTTCAATAACATTTCAATTCATTCGGTTCAATAACAAAATTATTATGTATCTGATGTTGAATTGTTAATCTAAACATCAGTGAATTGAAATTAAATATACACAATTTATATTGATCATAATAAAATATTTGTTAATTAATAATAGAAAACATCATGAGGAAACCTGCATATCTGAGAATTTTTCGAAGGTATGAGAAGTCTGCCAACCCGCATTAGGCCAGCGTGGTGGACTAAGGCCTAACCCCTCTCATTAGTAGAGGAGGCCCGTGCCCAGCAGTGGGACAATGTTTAGTACAGGGCTAGTATTAATAATAGATTTAAATGTTATTTTTCTTTATGGTATCAGTATCAAGTAGCATGACAATATGGTAGTGGACTCAATTTTTTTTATTAATATAATCAACAAGTTACATTACCTAAAACCTATTATCGAAAGAATTTTATGAATCCAAACAAAAATAAGTAAATTAGACACCACTTAAATCTGCTGGAAAGGGTAGTTGTCAAATAACAGTACAAGGATGCATATCTGATACCGTGACGTCACGGTACTATGAATCGCCTGTACTGTACCGTTGTGCGAGGGAGATAGCGATATGTTCCCAATACGCCACCATTTTCGCTCATGCCTGTGAGTATTTGCTCATACCAATATTTTAAAATTTAATTATTTTATAATATTTTAAATTTTAATATTGTGACCTCATTTTTCAAGCAATTGGATTCTGTTTTCGCAAAAGAGTTTCTTTTGCGTATTATATTCGATTGTGTAGAGAATAATGTACAAAATTAAACACAGGAAACTACCCTATTATACCTCACACCTTGACACAATCATGACGGCCTGCTGTGTAGCTTCTTCACACTACGCTATGGGGCAAGAAGGTGGTAATGTAGGGCATTTTAGTTTTAAAGCCTTTTAGGTTAGACTGCTTTTGCATTCACTGCCAGAATTTATTCCAAAGAAATTATACTTAAGAGTTTTATTTTAATCCCTACATCAACTTATCTTTTGTAATTTATATTAACACTATAGATAATTTGTCTACTGTAATATTATAGAAAAAAAAAGTGTGTGTCTCGGGACGCTCGACAGAAGTGATAACTTAAACTAATCTAAGTTGAACTATTTAATATTGAAATTGTTTAACTTGAGAAAAGCTTAGGTTATAACTTAAACTTTATGTATATTAATATGATAATGTGAGGAAAGGTTATTTATTAATAAAATCTTTTATTGATTATAAAATATATTTTACTTCAAAAAAATATAGCACAGAGATTATGGAACGACATAAATAGAAATTAATAAAGAAGCCAGACAGAGTGACGAAGTATGAACGCGTAACGTTATAGTTTACCTTCCCATAAGAAGTTATAACTTCAAAAATGACTGAAAGAACTACCTTTGGAAAAAAAATCCTACCGAATATCAATCTGTATATATAAAAGAAGAAACTGACTGACTGACTGATCGATCAACGCACAGCCAAAACGGCTGGGGTTAGAGACTTGAAATTTTGACAGTAGGTACCTTTTATGACGTAGGCATCCACTAAGGAAGGGTTTTTGGAAATACCACCCCTAAGGGGGTAAAATAGGGGATGATAGTTTGTATGAAAATCCGTCATTTTTGAAGTTAAGTTTATGAAAATTAGTATTTGGCCTTTTAGTCAAAAATAAAAAATATGTATTTCAGGATTTTTGGAAATTCCACCCCGAAGGGGGTGAAATAGGGGAAGAAAGTTTGTATGAAAATCTGTCATTTTTGCAGTTAAACGCATGAAATTTGGTATTTGGCCTTACAGTTAAAAATTAAAAACACATATTTCAGAGTTTTTGGAAATTCCACCCCTAAGGGGGTTAAATAGGGTAAGAAAGTTTGTATGAAAATCCTTCATTTTTGAAGTTAAATGCATGAAAATTGGTATTTTGTAGTGTATACTTTTTGTCTCAAACATGACCTCCACGCGGGCGGAGCCGCGAGCAACAGCTAGTATTGAATAAAAACATAGACATGTTATCTAAATTTTTTATACTCATCTATTTTCAGGTACTCAAAAACAAGAGGGTTACGTCTGTCTACACTCTGGTGGGAAAAGGATAGTCATATCAAAAACAAATAAAAAGAAGGTACCAAAGAGACTGAAGTCATAGTTGTAATGTTTTTTAAAAGAGTTTGTTCTTCCCGTGTATAAAGATATTTAAGTATTACGCAAAAATGATAGAGAATATAGAAATATGTTAATGTTTATTTATATTTTATTGAAAACGCAACAAACTTGTGAAATAAATAACAACGAGTAATTTTATATTTTAATATAGTTGTGAAAGTAATGAACTATGAGTGGTAAAAACGTCCCAATTATAGAAACCACACAATGTCTGTGTAAGCGACAAACGTGCATTTTCACTAATGTGATCCGTAAAATATTAATCGCGTCTCAGGTTATTATTTTAAATATTGTTTAAAGCAAAGGTGGGAATATCTCACTATCACTCTCACACAAGTACACCGTAGTGGCCATCTAAGTGGTGACGTCATTAATCATGTCATCGTGCATTCTTTTTCTACAGTTTGAAAATTACCATTTCATCAAGTTAACTTATCGATAAAAAAAATTACTACACTATTTTACGGGCCTGGAGTAAATGGATGTACCCCCATTTGCCGAAACGTGCTAATGTACCTAATTTATGCATCTAAAGTAGTTGTTACCCAGTTAGGTACAATATCCATCAGATGCCGATAACGAAAATGGACACACTATATCAATAGGTACCTCCATATGACTGTCTCGGAGGCGCAGTTGTAATTGCGCATGCGTTACGACTGCTGTGCTGAGGTCTCGGGTTCGATCCCGGGACGGGTAAAGTGATATTGGGTTTTTTATTTAGAAATACTCAATATCAGCCTGGAGTCTGGATTGTGTTCTGGCTAACCCCCCTATCACATTATGGTACCGTATTAAATTTGGTGGGTGTACTGGCTACACCTCTGCCTATCCCTGCGGGAATTACAGGCGTGAGTGTATATGTATCGTAAAACGAATAATTCCATATAAATTTTACTTAGATAAGATGAGCTTTACGGGATTTTCAACTTTACCAATCACCCTGTTTCTACGTCGCATTATTTTATATACCACCTTTTTGCAACACGCTGTATACATCTTGTAATGGATATTCTGCGATAAAAAGTGTTTTATAACGTCAAAAAATGTGTACGCCGTTTAAATATTGTTTAATAAATTGTGTGATTTTGTTTGAAGTGTGTGGTGCATTACGTATGTTGATTAATACAATATTTACGAGGTGTTTTTTTATTGTAAGTTAACATTTTAAGAGACGTAGTTCGTATTTTTAAATATTTTTATAACTGTTACAGAGCGATCTGCCAAACAGTTAACCGGCATAATCGTTTTTTTTAGCCAATCCACTATATTTTAATTTTAAAAATCATGTTAAAATACATACTGTAATATTTGAATTTAAACGAGGGCAAATAAAAAACATTAAAAGAATCAAGAGTGGATTTGCACTCATAAAATCAGAAAAAAATATTGAATTAAGTACTTTTGAAAGATCATTCTTGAATTGAAAAATGGTATGTCAATAATCAAACTTGTTTTTATTTGTGATCTTTGTTTTCGTTATCATCAACTACGTCTCGAATTGAAATATTGCATTATTTTAATAAAAAAATTGTTGATCATGAATGCATAAAATAGTTTTTACTTTATATATATAAGTGTATGTTAATTTGTCATAGTTTAGCTGCTATTGGCTCTCCATTGGATCCATTATACAGGGTGAGACCTTGTTCGCTTCTATTGTGTTTCAGTATCTGTTGCTTAAATACTGTAATGCTCAATCTATAATAAACAAATACATTATATATTTAATTAAATTATAAAACTACGTTAAAAATTAGAAATTTTTAATATCAGTACCCTGTATAACAAAATTTTTAAGGGCCAAATATCTTGTTAGTCAATTAAAATATACTATAATATATTTACTGTTGTATTTTTTTATTTTATTTCTACAAGACATTTACAAGTAAATAGATATACTTACTCTAAAAATGACAAACGAATTGCTACTTGAAAGAACAATATTATATCTCTTTTCAAATTAAACATAGATTACTATATTTCGGTGGCAACATGGTAAATCTAAATTAGTTCAAAGAAAATATTACAGACTAAAATAATAAATATTTATTCTAAAATCATAAAATTTACATTGGATGGCTATGGAATATGGATTAATATTAACTGCTCCACAAAATATTTAAAATTTAAACTTAACCACTCAGGATCATTCAGACAGCGGTGTCCAGTCAAAAACCGGAAGACGTACGTATTAGTGACTTTACTATTATGGAAATAAATGTGATTTTACCTATTCCGGACACCGGTGCCCTTGTGATCCCTGAGAAGTTAATAACTTCACATGTTAAACACGCATCAGGACTGTGTGATACAAGAGTTGATAACACATTTGCAGATGGGCATGATTGTGTCAAGGAGCGAGGTAAGTTGTCTCTCACTACTTGATACTCTTACTGGACGGCCCTGCACTTATCGGGTGCAGTGTGGTCACTATGCCGTGCCATGACAAAAAACATAAAATATCACTAAATCTCGAATCATCTTCTTACCATCAGGTTCGATCTCATCTGATGGTAAGCGCAGTATCGTCCAATTAGAGTATCGAGTAGCTAGAGACAATCTATCGCCCGTAACTCAACACAATGATGCCGGCCTGCTTCTTCACAGTACGCCATGTGCAAGAAGGTGAAAAAGCGGTCGAGGGTCTAACCCTATACTAATATCAGAGCACTCAGAAGGGCTCAAAACGACCAAACATATTACCCCAACTCTAGACCCCCGATAATAACCGGATTTACACTGGCTGATCCCGGAACGCATACTTGCGTGTGCCACTATGGCGTTTTACACCCTGTGTACGGTGGTCGCTATCCGGGCGGATATGAATATCCTACTACCAGCAAACGAAACGAATGAACATAAAGATTGCATTCTAAATCAGTCTTTGTAGCTCGTCTAATTCTTTCCTCATCGTCACCATTTTCTCCTTATCAGAGACTTGAGTCCATTCAGGTACTGACGTTATGTAGTTTTGAGCCGATAGTTTAGACTCCAGTTTCATTAAACTGTCTTCCAGCTTCTTAATCTTTTTCACTAACTTGTTTTTAGCTGATAGAATCGCATTTTCAATATTGTCGCCTATTATTTCTAGGTGAACTTCAGTCTCGTTATCAAGTAATCCTTTGACGTAATTTTTATCTGCATCCATGAAATTAATTTGACTACATCTAGTCAAATTTAAAACTACATTTTTGTTACTTTCCAAGTCGTTCATAAAAGTATCGTCTGTAGTTTTAATTTTTATAGATGGTCTTACTTTATTCGATATATTATAAAGTCCTTTTAATTCTCTTACTAAATACACGGTATTTAATATTTTATCAACACGATTTTCTAGTTTTTCATCTTTCCACATTACAAAATCATCAGATTTTGGAAAGTCGAAATATTTATTAGACTCGTCGGTAAAATTTACAATGACATTACTTTCGAAATTTGGTATTTTTGGTATCAATTCATCTGTAACATATATCATGTAAGGAGCTAGGCATCTTAGAGCAGTATTTAAAACTGCAGACAGAGTATGAGCATGTGCATAGCCTATTTTTGGGTCTATATTATCAAAACCGGGCTTAGTCGCTTCTAAATAAACATCGCAAAATTCATTGTAGATAAGTGTCCTTATTGCTTTCGTTGCTAAATGAAAATCAAGACTATCCATGTTATTATTAACTTCTTCAACCATATTTGCCAATCTACTAAGTATCCACTTGTCGAAATAAGTTAAATCATTCTTAGTAATATCATCACAAGACTTTAATTTGGCGTAAGAAATTTGCATGTATTTGATACTTTGCCAAATTTTATTACAAAATAACTTGTTAGCATGACATAAAGCAACATCAAAGTTGACGAAATGAGACTTTATATCTTGCGTTAGTAGAGTAAATCTTAATGCATCTACTCCGCATTCGGGGATGCCTTTAGTCGCCGAAAAGTTTGATTTGTGATACGCTAGAGCCCTTTTCAGTTCTTCCTTATTGAGAATTCCATTTTTGTACATCTCATCTGATTTGGTTTTTAAATCTTCAATTGAAATACCATTTATTACGTCTATTGGGTCGATAACATTGCCACGACTTTTGGACATTTTTACGCCTTTACTGTCACATATAATACCATGTAATAAAACATTATTGAAGGGTAGGCGTCCAGTCAATTCTAAGCCTAGAATAACCATTCTATGCACCCAAAAACCTAAAATATCGTGTCCTGTAGCCATTAGGTCTAAAGGATAAAAGTCTTTGTAATCTTTACTGTTATAGTCTGGCCATCCTAGAGACGCGAAAGGGTATATACCAGAAGAAAACCATGTGTCCAATACATCTGTGTCTCTCTCTACTTTGATTAACTCTGGCAAAGTTCTTAGCAGTTTCGAAGCATCATCTCTGGCTAACAATTCATCCATTGCAGCAATCCATATCACATCTTTATCGACAGTGCATTTATAAGCTGGTATTTGATGACCCCACCACAATTGCCTTGATATACACCAATCTCTATCATCGCCTGACCAATTGAGCCAATATTTAACGAACTTTTCTGGTATTATTTTTAATTCTCCGTTTGTAACCAAATCAGAAGCTCTTTCGTTCAATTTCGAGCAAGATAAGAACCATTGTTCTTTTGGCAAATGTTCGATCACATCTCCAGATCTACTACAAGTAGGTAGTGTCATTTGGTGTGGTTTCACTGCCTTTAGTAGTCCAATATCTTCTAGCTTTTGCAGCAATATTTGCCTACAATCATAGCGTTTGATATTGTTGAATTTTTCTGTATTTATAATTGATCCGTCTTCATTTATAACTTGTAATAAAGGCAAATGATGTTGTTTGGCAATTTCATAATCAGTTTTACTATGTGCGGGAGTGATTTTAACAGCTCCTGTGCCAAATTTCATGTCAACAAATTCGTCAAATATGATTGGTATAGTTTCGTTTTTACTTCTGAACGGATGGACTGCTTTTTTGCCTTTTAAATGTTGGTATCTGCAAGTTACGAAATTTGTTACAAAGCAACCTAATTATTGAAATGGTAAATTTATTTTTAAGCTTGGAGTAATTATTACAAGTTACTATAAAAATATAATTTATATACTAATATTTAATATCAATTAATATTTACAGATGTAAAACATAAATTTTTCGTTTTATAAATGCATACTCAAAAAATGCCCTATTACCCACCTGGTATCATTAGGATGCACTGCAATCGCTGTATCACCCAACATTGTCTCTGGCATGGTAGTCGATACTACAATTTCTTCATCACTATCATGTATTTTGTATGCAAAATCATATAGCAGACCAAACTTAACTGGCTTGCTATAACCAGGCAACATAATATCACTCGGGCCATTTAATACAATATTTTCAACTTCTATATCAGACACCGTTGACTTTAACGCATTACACCAGTTGACTAGAGCTTTTTTCCGATATATAAGACCCTTCACGAATAATTCTACAAATGCTGTGTTTACAGCATTTGTGTGTGCTGGGTCCATGGTAAACATATCTCTTGACCAATCTAAAGAGCATCCAAGGGTACGGAGTTGGGTAGATATTGTGTCACCATGCTTATCTTTCCACTTCCACACTTCATTTATAAAGTTATCTCGGCCTATTTCATGTCGAGTTTTGTTTTGTTTTGTCTTAAGATATTTTTCTACCACACCCTGTAAACAGACAAAGAGTTATTGTATTTTCAACTCCATCAATATTAGTGTTGTTTGTTATAGTAGGGGAGCCCAAGCGGGGATTTCGGGATTTACTAAAGCGCGACAGATTAATATACAGGGGGATACCTTGTACCCGGTTAAGTACCTCCACAAAACATGAGACCCATATATAAGGCCGCCCGTGAAGGATACAGGATCAGATTAGTAAAAAAAAATTGACCATCAGAAATTCTCGAGCGCGTCAGATTAAGGTAGGGTGAGTTAATTACATCCTAAAAAGTGTATATTCCACTAATCTGACAATTTGAGAGTGACGTAAAAAAGGGGAGGGCAACAAAGTTGTAAAAAAAAACGTCATCTCGACATTCTCGAGCGTAGCTAAATTTTTTTTTATTTTGAAGGAAATAATTCAAGAATAATGAAAAATATATAATCTGACAATTTCCGCAAGCCGAAATAACAAAAGTTCGTCGATAAAGTTAAATGCGTGCAGCTGCGTGATGCCTACATTTCCTTCTCCTCGTCTCTATTCCTCTCTCACTCTTTCTCTATCTATTACTCTCTCACTCCGTCCCCACTCTGGTTTCTGCTGCCATGACGCCATCACAGCTGATCATAAAGACTCGTGGCATACTGTTTGCAACGTGTTTGCAACGTTTTGCTATTTTAATCCCTGACTACCCCCGTGATGTTGTCACTATGTCTGTATGTATGTATGTATGTATGTATGTGTGTGTGTGTGTGTGTGTGTGTGTGTGTGTGTGTGTAACTCGCTTATAACTTTTGAACGACTAAACCGATCGGAATCTACTAAACGGCGTTCTAAAGATTTCCCTCAAAATTAGATTTCCTGTGAATTTGAACCCATTCGGACCGATAGATTTTGAGAAATTTTGAAAAATCTCAAAAAAAAAATTTTTTTAAAGTGGTTTTTTTGAAATAACTTTTAACCGGCTGTATCGATTAACTTCGAAAACTAATCCGTCTTTGAGCTTGAAAAACCACATTGATCGCTACCAAGCTGGTCAAAATCGGTTGATTCGTTCGAGAGCTATATTTAGATATATATATAATATATAATATATGTTTCGTTCTAAATATAATTTATGTGATATTTTGAGCTCGCTGAGTTCAAAATATAGTTCAAAGTACAATTTTAAGCGCCCAGGAATGGAATTAGCGGGAAGTTGCAGGGATGGCCTTTAAGGTGAACCGTTTTTCTAATTTTTTTTTGTCAGATCAGGCGAATCCCTCTAGATAATCGTCAGATTATGAGACAGTACGTTTAGAACATAAAGATGAACCATATATATCTTAATCTGACGCGCTTGAGTATTTCGAAATGGCGAATTTTTTTTGCACATTATGAAAATGGCCGCGAGTTTGCGTCCCATCGAAATCGTCAGATTAGTGAATGAGAGCTTTTTTTTGGTGCACTTAACACTCCCTCAGAAAATCTGACGCGCTGGATTAATTTTTTTTTTTTCATTTTCAACCCTTAAATACAACCACCCGCATCATGCAAACGATCAGATTAACATACGTACATTATTAAAAATACGCAGGGCATTGATGCTATCAATATCTGACGCGCTCGAGGATGTCCATGCAACAGTTTTTTTTTACATATTTAAAAATCTATAGCCGCTTCCCCCACCGATGTAAAGGTATATATCATATAACATTTTTTTCTTCTTATCATCTAAGCTTTGCATCCCAATAGGTCTCTACGACGCTCGAGTAAATCCCCATTTAGCATCGTGGGCTCCCCTACCATTATAAAAGTCTCAAAAAGTTGGTACCTATTAAATAAAACATTCTGTGTGTATAAAATAATTATATACATATAGTTATCATCTACTGATTGTGTTTTTTTGTCGCAACTTATTTTATGATGATATGACCTTATTTATACTTATTTTTATACGCTTTCCCTCAAGCTTTGGTCATAATTAGCATATGTGTAAAGAATCACAAGAAATCAAATCAATTACACAAAATAAATGAGTAGACCTGTGTAGCAATACCGGCATGGTCTGTGCCAGGAACCCATACAACATTGTGTCCCATTGACCTCTTGCGCCTCATAATTACGTCCTGCACTGTACATGCTAATGCATGTCCTGAAAAAAAAACATAGTTACTGGCAAGTATTATAGTTAAATATCAAGCTTTAGCATTGATACACAATACTGGCTGAAATTAATATTTTCATAAACTTGTTTTTTTAATTGGCAAACAGCTGGGGATATTGTGTGTCATTCCATATTTGAAAATAGCAACTTCCTAAGAGCACTAAGAACTGTAGTAATTTTCAAAACAAATCAAACATAAATGTTTTGTTCTTTTTTCCTCCAATTATGATGGAATATTTTACATCTGATTTAGATACCTATACTTTTATAGGTAGGTAGCAAAAAAATAGAATGAAGCCGTGATTTGCAGACAGTGTATAAAATTTAACAATCCATAAAAATTTTGTTATGGATTTGTTTAAAGGGAAAATATAACATAGGACTGCTAATGTTACCTAAGGTGGGGCAACATTGTAAACAGAAACAAATAAATCCTGCTGGGATTGAACCCGCAATGTTTTGATCCGACTGCTTCAAAACACAGACAGACAGATCATTGAACAATTTTTGTCATTAATCTAACCTAAATGCAATTTGCCGGTGACGTTCGGTGGAGGTAAAACCATGCTAAATCTCGGTCTTTCGTCACAATTTTGCGCCTTGAAAAGACCATCTTTCTCCCATTTATCATATTTATTATTTTCAACGACTTCTGGTTTATAAGCTACTGCCGGTAAATTATCTTTTAAAACTATACGAGTTGCTCTTGATTGTGACTTGTTACGAATAAATTTAAGTGATAGTTGACGTTTTCGGAGAAGATAGTTCATTGTTACATTTAAGTTTGCACTGATTTTACTGATTTATCAACACTGACTTAAATTCTAGGTTCTGTTTATTTTTGTATTGTAATTTTTTTTATTCGTCCAAAGGACAGGCTATATCAATCGACCATACTGCCTAGTCTTACGTTTATTTTGTATTGTCAAATAAATATCAAAGGTATAAATGTAAAGGTAGGGTTTACCTTTAGGTTGTAGTGGGTTGTAGTCAGTTTTTTTTATTACTCTACAGGAACCGCAAGGTTAGAGACCATGGTGCCAAGTCATAAACCAGATGATCAAAGTAAAAAATCTACTTCCCTATTCTCGTTCATCTTTTGTCAGCAATGATCCATAGTTTTTTCGATATTATTGTATACGTTCATGTATATTTGTCTTAAAAAAATGATTGTATGTATAATGGCCAAGTAATGAGTGAATATCAGGCGATTCCCTTCGTCTGACTGAATATCCATATATATATTTTTTTTAAGTAATCTCAAGTCACAACGTCAATATGTATAGGTATCTAAATTGTACATTTATAAATTTTAATTACTAGTAGATTCTTTATCAAGAAGTAAGTTTCTGAGCGGTGAATATTCTGAAAATTTCTTTCAAATATTCAGTACGCAACGACGGTAAGCAGGGTATCTCCAACATACTATTCTACCAATTACGAAATATCATCATCGGAATATTATATCTAGTACGGTCTGCCCAACAACCTGTGCAAGTGGATTTCCGGCTTTCTGCATGAGCGTAGAATGCGTGTCCTCGTTGATGGGTACGCATCGCAGCTCATGTCAGTAAATGCTGGAGTACCACAGGGTTCTGTGATTTCGCCCACCTTGTTTCTTCTGCATATTAATGATATGTTGTCGCTTGG
Source organism: Laothoe populi (assembly GCA_905220505.1). NCBI lineage: Eukaryota > Metazoa > Arthropoda > Insecta > Lepidoptera > Sphingidae > Laothoe > Laothoe populi. Next base: position 3,740,612 of record HG992173.1, read on the forward strand.
CAACATTCATTGCTATGCAGACGACAGCACGGTTCATAGGCGTTATAGCAGCCAGCCTCCTGGTTGCCGGACGGATACTGAGAGGAGACGTGAGGATCTTGTCATTGAGCTCAACCAGACCTTGGATCTCATCTCATCATGGGGTACCAGGAATCGGGTTGAGTTCTCGTGCAAGATTAAGTCTCCGTTTTCTCCCATCCCCGTTCTTCAGGGTGTTCCAATCGCAATGCGGAATGACCTTAGTGTCCTAGGAATGGATATCCGCTGCGATCTTAATCCAACGAGTCACATCGAGGACGTAATATCCGCCACTTCACGCAGGGTCGGAATCCTGAACAGGGTGCGGCGGTTTTTCACGCCCGGTCAGCTCTACCGCTTATATAAAGCGCAGGTGCGGACGGGAATGGAATACTGCTCGCACCTCTGGGACGGTTCCGCAAGGTACCTTCTCGATGCCTTGGATGGGTTGCAGCGGCGGGCCATCCGCATTGTGAATGATGCAGCCGTGAGTCTGCCTGGAGCCGCTACAGCTGCGTAGGGATATTTCCTCGCTTAGCGTGTTCTACCGTTTGTATCATGGCGAATGCTCTGAAGAATTGTTTAATCTTATCCCATCCTCTCCCTTCCATACCAGAACCACGCGTACTAGCTTGCGGAGTCACAGCTTCGTGGTGTCTACTACCCCGGCCCGAACCAAGAGGTTCGCAAAAGTCGTATTTTGCCGCACCATCAAGCTGTGGAACAGTTTGCCAGCTACCGTGTTCCCTCCCTCTTATGATCCTGGGTCCTTTAGGCGTAATGTGAAGAAGCTAAACAGCAGGCCGGCATGATTGTGTTGAGTAGCGGGGGATAGACTGTCTCTCGCTACTTGATACTTTATTTAGACGGCACTGCGCTTACCATCAGGTGCAGTGTGGTCACTTTACCGCGCCAGAATAAAAAAAATAAAAAATAAACTTTCTTGTTTCAAACACGCGTTATGAATATCTTGCTATGAGGTGGGCGAAATTATATAAATCATGAATCTATAATATTTTAACTTGAGGCGCAATTCAAAATGGAAATGGGTGTAACATTATATTTTTATTACCCACAATATTTTAATTATAAATGTTTTCATACATCGCTGTACCGTGCCGTACTACGCTGTACAAGTTATAACATTATTAAGCTTAATCAGGTCATATTTCGTTTATTATCCACTCTTATCAGTCTAATAAATTAATTTTAAGACCTAATGAACTTGAAACTTTGATAAAGATTTCATTACTAGAACATAATGGTCGATGATTACAAGTTAAAACTAACGATAAGGATTTAGTATCATTTTAAAGCGATATGTATTGAATATCGATATTAAATTTAAAAGTCAATTTGCCTCCCGGCTTGAGGGGTAAAAAGAATTGAAATCCTCTTCTGGTTTCCAATAAGACAATTATATAAACATTAACAACATTTATTAGCTAAATAAGTCTTATAGATAAACACATGGTTGAAATCAATAATATTATCTAGAAATCGATACATATAGAATGACAGTGATAAGAGTACATTGCACATTTTACAGTATAATATTCTTAATTCTTTGTTGCACATCTCTATCAGGATTTAAAAACAATGCGCGAGTTGAGGAAGTCCTCGTCGAATATTTATAAATAATATAACTTTGCCTTGATTGTTGGAATCATTACTGATAAACACTAAAATGTCTCTCGTTACTTACTTAAATCCGTTTAAATTTTACCGGGATCTTGTTAGAAAACCCGTCGAGACGTTCTTACTGGATCAGTATTTGAGTTATAAAAAGAAAACAGGTGATGGAATAAGCAGTGCTAAAGAGTTGATCTACAAGGCAGCCGTATTGATAATATTTGTTACTGCTATATTGTGGGTGTCGGTGTTTCAATACATCGTATTCTACCATATATACATGCCTAATGTTACCCATGTTAGGCCAGTGCACTTTCAATTCAAGTAAGTTTGAATCCCTTCTCATCCTATAAAAGTATGTACAGATTTAAAAAATATTGATTCGTTCTAAAATATGGGATCACGGTTTAATAATAAACCAGCTGGACCTAGGATTTTTTTTATAGTATAGTCCGACAAACGAGCCAGTGGGTCGCCTGATGTTAAGTGATCTCCACCGCCCATGAACATCCACAATACCGAAAGTATCATGTATGCGTTGTCGGCCTTAAAGGACAGGAATAGGGATTAGGGAAGGAAAGGGGGAATCTGGGCCTCCGGTTATCTCACTTACCATACGAAACGCGACAGTAAACTGTCACTTTACGTTGGTTTTCTGTGAGACAGTGGTACTACCTACAGCATGAATCTGTAGACAAAAATGTCTACAGCGTGGCTCTACCACTTCCAATCACCTAGGACTAATTTTGATCCCCTATAACAAAACCACTCTTTAATATAGGTATTGCATTTTCATTTAAATATTAAATCATGAAAATAATTGATAACATGTTCACTGCGGAGAAATAGGTCTATTATTTTTTTAAGCATGCTTCTTATATGCACAAAGGGTGTCTTTAACAGAAATCTTTACAAGCATGTGGTGCAACTTGACTGGGGCATAAAACAAAATGTATACATGGATTCAGATGTCTCACACATTTGCTGTTTTTTCAACATAATGAAATGAAATTGTTTACTGATCATGTAGGGAATTACATAGCTCTTATGACAAGTCAGTACATTAAAAAAAGAAAGAAATTTATCAGAAAGCATATCAGCTTATGTATACATAATATACATAGTGTCATCAATACATTGTTTTGTTACGCACATACAAGTGTGTTAGGTTGCATGCTCATGCCACATGGTATGCCTTAGTCACTATGCCAGTAGGGGCAAACATTTAACATATAAAATGCAAAAAATATAAATAAATATCACCCAATGGTCACACACATAGCCCCCATACAATACGAGTCATGTGTTGTGGGTATCAGGGACTACAAGATACTTTCGGTCTCACAACACCCAGACTAAACACAAATATCTGTCTGTCACAAACGTTTGTCCCGGTGTGGGAATCGAACCCATGGCCTCTCGTTGCACAGCTGGCTACTCGCCAACTGCGCCACCGAGGCTGTCAGATACATCATTATATGGTCCACAGTCAAACTATTAATCATGAATCTTGTATCACAGGCCATGTGAGGATACAATGGGCATCTGTTCATTCCCATATGCATATGTCCAGTTGACTAAAAGAACTCACATATTGATGCCAGGACAGTCATACCGGATCAAACTTGTGCTGGATGTACCTGAGTCGAGAGTTAATAAGGATTTAGGTAAGCAACATGATCAATGTTTTATACCAGATAATACAAAGGTACTGTTTGTTCTTCACCTTCTTGCCCATTGCATAGTGTGAAGAAGCAGGACGGCATGATTGTGTTGAGTAGCGGGGACAGATTGTTTCTCGTTACTCGATAATCTAATTGGACGGCACTGTGCTTACCATCAGGTGCAGTGTGGTCACTTTGCCATGCAAACATAAAATAAAAATTATCCCTAAATAATTAAAAAAAAATTAAACCACTTTTATTCATCATTAGTGCTCACTAACTAACTATAAAAGACTAAATAATGCATTGAAAGATTTAAGATTAAATTTATGAAAATGTAATTTTATAAGTCCAAAGTTTGTTTTTATCTGATGGTAAGCTTCATAGCTACCCATAAACGGTAGCAAACCTCAAAGACCTTATCTGTATAGTGCACACAATATTATGAATTTTTTGTATTACATTATTTGTATTATAGACATTCTGTTACAATTTATTCGAATTTTCAGGCATGTTTATGGTTTGCACTCAGATGCGCGCCAAAGGTGGTGTTCTAGTCTCTTCATCATGTAGATCGGCAATGCTTAGATATAAGTAAGTAATTTTTTTATTGTTACATCTATGACTATAGCTTATGGACATATTTCAATATACTTCTCTGACAACATTTACGACCAAATACTTAACAGGCTGACCGTCTATCAGCTACATATTTTGTAACACACCATACAATTATGTCAAACAAGAGGGTCTTAAATGTTTAACACAATCGTAAATGCTTGACTAGCGTTTGAGGTTTCGGGAGTCAGTGTATTCCGAATGATGTCGTTCCCTATTCTTTTTTTTTGATTCCATTCGAAAGACCAGTTAGTCTTTTTCAGATTTGTGACAGTTGAGATTTCAGTTCACTCAAGAACTTAATGTCCAGTTTCTCGAATGCAAGTAAGGACGCTATCATGTACATAACCAGTAATAGTAATCATAAATAAGTAAGTAAAGTAGACCATAAATAATTTAGGTGAAGGAAAACGTAAGATTATTAAAAGTTCACTCAAATTATCCGAATTTGAAGCTTAACATAAAAATATTTATTTGATTTCAAGGTCCCGATTGCATCAAATGATACGCACAACGTTGTTAGCGCCACTTTTGGTCTCTGATATGTTAGAGGAGCAACAAGATCTGCAAGTGGAACTCTTTCTGGACTTTGTTGATGACCCGGTATGTTTTAATTATTCTGTTTCTATGTATTATTACACACACCATCAGACACCCAAATTGATATACAAGATTAGTTTTTGTATACCATAAAGCCGAAACACCCAAATTAGATATTGGTATAAAAGATCAGATAAATATATGACATAATAATAATAAGGAAAACTCACGCGATGACATGCAAAAATAATTTATCTAGTTTCTTGAACGATGCATGGGCATACGTACGCCGCTCGCTGCTGTTTGTTTCCCGCCAAAGTATTATGTAGGTATAGGTGAACGACCGACACGCGTCGCATTTTTATTAAGTAATAAACAAGGTAACCAGGTTGACGAAAATTTTTATATGTTTTTGGGACAGCAATATATCACGTTAAAATTAGAGCAATAGATTGTGCTACTGATTCTCAACAAACTACTTTCGGCTTTGTAGTATACTAAAAATAATGTTGTATAAAGTTACAATCGTATTACATACACTGTAATAGGGTAGTTGACTAGATTTTTTTTATTAATATAATCAATAATTTACATCACCTAAAGCCTATTATCGAAAGAATTTTATGAATCCGAACAACAATAAGTAAATTAGACGCCATTCAAGTCTGCTGGAAGGGGTAATTGTCAAATGACAGTAAAATGATGCATGATATGTACCGTGACGTCACCTCTCAGAATGGCCATCACTGTGCCGTCGTGTGAGGGAGATAGCAATATGTTCCCAATACGCAACCATTTTCGCTCATGCCTGTGAGTATTTACTCATTCCAATATTGAAAAAATATATTATTGTGACCTTATTTTTCAAGCAATTTTGACTCTACTTTCGCAAAAGATTTTCTTTTAAATGTTATATTTAGTTGCATATAGAATAATGTACAAAAATAAATAAAAATAATACTAGCCCTGTATTAAACATTATCCCACTGCTGGGCACGGGCCTCCTCTACTATGAGAGGGGTTAGGCCTTAGTCCACCACGCTGGCCTAATGCGGGTTGGCAGACTTCTCATACCTTCGAAAAAATCTCAGATATGCAGGTTTCCTCACGATGTGTTCCTTCACCGTTAAAGCAAGCGATAATTAACATTTTCATACACACATAACTTTAGAAAAGTCAGAGGTGTATGCCACTTGGGTTTCGAACCTACGACTTTCGTCTTGGCAGTCCGTACCGCAACCAAAATTAAACACAGGAAAATACCCAATTGTACTGTAATCTTAAGTATTGCTTACATACTAAAGGTAGGCAGCTGCTTTGCTGTGCCCTGGTATTGCAGAAGTCTATGGGCGGCGGTGACTACTTAATATCAGGTGGCCCGTCTGATCGTCTGCCTATCGAGGCACTAAAAAAAACCTTTTTACTGTTTTTTCGATAAGTAATTTTGTTTATAGTTGCGTTTTTCACCTGGATTTATGTTTCCATTTATTAGTTTGTTTTACGAATTATAACTGTTATTTACTTAGTTGTTAATTTTAAGAAAAAATATTGAAAATCAATTTTGGCTACAAAACGAATTGGAAGTGAATTTTTATTTAGTTTAAAAATAATACACAATTGTGTAAAATCTGTTTTATTATGTATTCAAAACTACTAACAGCATCCGTGGCGCAGCGGACGAGTAAACGTGAAACAGGGGCCGTGGGTTCGACTCCCACACTGAGATAAATGTGTGACCAGACAGATATTTGTTTCTTGATGTTGTGGTCTAGTCCCTCGTTGCATACAGGTTTGACCCAGTGTGGGGTCTGGACACTTGTCACTGTTGTATTTATTTTATCAGAATCAACCAGTAACGGATGCCTATGTGGAACTCCAATCACGGTTCGTCCAAGTGTACGGCGCTGAGCTACACGTCGAAGCACATTTTACCGGCCTGCGATTCTTCATGTACCATTGGCCGAAAATTGCTGCAGTGTTTGGTAAGTTTCAAGATATATAATGGTGGTGGTAGGATATTCACATCCGCCCGGATAGCGACCACCGTACACAGGGTGTAAAACCCGCCATAGTGGCATACGTGAGTGTCGCGTTCCGGGGTCAGTCAGTGTACATCCGGTTTTTGTCGGGGGTCTAGAGTTGGGGTACGATGTGTGGCCGTTTTGCGGCCTTCTCAGTACTCTGACAATAGACCCTCGACCGCTTCTTCACCCTCTTGCCTATGGTGTAGTGTGAAGAAGCAGGCCGGCATGATTGTGTTGAGTAGCGGGGATAGATTGTCTCACGCTACTCGATAGTTTAATTGGACGATACTGCTTCTACCATCAGGTTCAGTGTGGTCACTTTGCCGTGCCAGGATAATAAAAAAAAACGGTGACAGTTTCATGATTTTGAAAAAAATGTGGGCGTACTTAAGATGGGTCTTTTGGGGGTCTGGTTTGGGAAAGGCAGGCATGATGTTTGTCTTAAGTGGCGTCGAAGCTAAAGCTAAATTTTGTCTTTTATGTCACAGTAAAAGCCGCATCTGTAAAAATCAGAAAAGGGATCATGACCATATTTAAATTTATCATATTGATAGATGGATTTGTTTCCTGAGATATATATTCTTTTTGTATATCTGCGATCAGTCTTAAATATGCTGAGACATGCTAAGGAAAATATGCACATGTGAAAATGTTAAATTAAAATACACTTTAAATGTAAATTTTCGCTTTGGGCCTTATTTCAAAATAAATAACATAAAACGGGGCCTATATCAACTAGTTTCTATAACAACCCATAGTGATTTGTTGACTTACACCAAGATTAATGTAACTCTACGTTTTATAATACGACCCAACGTGTTTGAACACCCTTTTTATAAAACAATTTTTAAACAATAGTAAGATCTAACGTTCACAGCTTATGTTGCGGTTGTGTTTGATAATTGATTGTGTGCTTTCTGTGTGCAGGTATTGGCACGAATCTGTTCTTCGTGACGCTTGTGTTCGCACTGAGCTGGTACCACTTGCAAGATGGCTTGCCGGAGCTTGTCAAGGTAATATAATTTTTTTAATGCCTGAATGGGCAGACGAAAAGACGGGCCACCTGATGGTAAGTAGTCACCGCCGCCCATAGACTTCTGCAATGCCAGGGCACAGCAAAGCCGCTGCCTACCATTATTCAGGCATAAAAAATACACACAACAGTCACACATATAGTCCTGACCGTATACTAGGCCAATATTTATTGTGGGCATAAACTATGAGGGACTACGGTTCCACAACACCCAGACTCGAAACAAATATCTGTTGAAAATATATACTTAAACTTATGTTGAAATTTAACCAATTGTACGAATTTATAGCGGTTTTTTTAGTCCACCCCGTTACCATGAAAGCTGTGAAATTATAGTTATCGAGACTAAAAAAGTGAGTATAAATCGTGATTGAATCCATAAAATCAGTTTAATTTCAATGTCTTATATTCGCGTAAACACAAGAAACCATCTATGGGACTTATGCTCTATGGTTAAGGGGCTATCCATAAATTACGTCACACGTAAAGGAGAGGACTAGGTCGACGAAGTGTGCATTGTGTGATAATGGGGGAGGGGGACAAAAATCATGTAATTGTATGGCTGGTTAATATTATTTCATCCCTCTGCTTTTATAGGATTTTTACCAAACATATTGATAATAAACAATATGGGCCCCAAATAATATATCTTATTCCGACCCTGCCTTCTATTATGCTATAACCAATCAACTGAAAGGATCCAAGAAAATTAATTAAATGTTTTTTTGTTTTTTTAGAGTAAATTCGGATACACCCCTAAAGATTCTGATGATGATAAATCTGTTATTGGGAAAATAAAATTGGAAAAAGAAGGTATGTTTATAATTTCTTTTGTTTTTTTTTATGTATATTTTTAAAGCCAATCAGTTATATATAGAAATACAGTAAAACACGCTAGGTGTGGGTGCCGCAGTGAAAGTCATAAGCGAAAAACAGTATGAGTGGGATATGAAAATAATAAAGTACATACATAGATGCTAGATTATGTGTGTATTTATATTTTATTCAATTTATAATATATATAATTACCATCGCATGAATAGACAAGCCAATCACTCATTAGTCGCTGAAAATTGCGTGAAATGAGTATGTAGGATCAGAATGTATGAAATATGCCCCAAATAACAGGGTGTAATTTAAAATCACGTACAATGGGAGAAAACGTATAAAAATGCTTTTACTGTATTTACCTTATCTCGCAAACTGATATTCTTAAATTTCACATAAACATAATGAATTTTTCGGTTGGAATCGAATATTAAATTAACAACTGATATTCTTAAATTTCACATAAACATAATGAATTTTTCGGTTGGAATCGAATATTAAATTAACTACGTTTGTTGATATATTTTTTAAGACACTACACCGATGTTTGAAGGTGATGTTCTTTTAGAAGAGTTCCTGCAAATCGAAGAGAAGAAAGAAAAGCCAACTTAAAGTGGCATATATTGATATTTATGTATAATCTTTCTGCCCATAGCGGTTACATTCCTTATAAACAATAAATATTTTTTTATTATTAATTGGTACGGAATAAATATACGTGGCTAAAAGACTAATAGTCGGGTTTGAAAAAATGTATGGTACAGTTTACATAAAAACTATTTGTGAAAAATTGGGTTAGAAGGTCGTTTGTTTGTTCTCACGGCTCATATTACAGTATTTTTCCTCGATAAATAGTACAAACACTACTATTATGATTTCTATAGTTTCAATTAGTGAAACCTGCGTCGAAATTGGTTTAGCAGTTTGCGTTATGCGTGTTCAAATTAACAATCAGCAGAGACCCTATGTATTATTTTTAGTATACGATGAAATACGTTGTTTTTATATTGAGGCATTGCTGATTTGTATACTTATTTTTTTAGTCAAAGTAATATCCTATTTTTTATATTTGTGTTATTTTTCTTTACTATGTGCCCGGTATGGCGATAGGCTCGCCCCCTATCACATTATGGGACTGAAATTAGGCGAAAAGTGGGTGTACTGGTTACACCTCTGCCTACGCCTTCGGGGTTAAAGGCGTTAGTGTATATATGTTATTTTTCTAGAATGTTAAGCCTAAATGTTTAATATTATATTGTGTAAACTTGGTGTCTATAAATAATTAAGTTTGATAGCCATAATTTACTCTCATATTTTAAAGATGTATGATAGTGCCATTTATAAATGGCATTTATTTATGGCATTTTGACAGTTATTCTTATGGTATAGATTAGAGATGTTATGGATTTGAAATAATATTATATCGGATACGGTTACGGATATTAAATTATTTCGGATTATCCGTTAGTTTCGGATAGTTTCGATTATGGATATTAGGTTTTGAAGAAATTGTAAAAGTAAAAAACAAATAGCTTTATTTCTAGTGTATCATTTGGTACTATTTTATGTAAGAAAATGTAATCCCACAAGAGTAAATGACTGACAGGCTATGTCTAAGCAATAGAACTAAATATAATAAATGTGTGTCGGTTCGGCCAGGCAAAAACAAAAACCAGTCCTAACGCGTCTCAATTAGAAAATCCGAAATTATTTGAAACTTTTATATCAGATTCGGTTACGGTTACGGATAGAATTTTATTTCGGATATCCGATAGTTTCGGTTAAGGTTACGGAGCTCCATAACATCCCTGGTATAGATATGACTGAATTTTTATAAAAAACAATTTTGAACAACTTTCGAAACCTTTTTATTTTGTGATATTTAGTGCTATTCCATGATTAGCACCAAAAAATATCGACAAACATAATGTAGAGTACTTAATAATTGGTTTCTTAAAGTTTGTTTTTTCACAAAAAAATACTGTACAAATAAAGGAGCAAAAATCCTTTTCTAAAAAGGTCATAAAATTATTTGCTCAATCAACCAGTCTTGGGACAATTATTTCTAATTAACCAATTGTCAAATTAATTATTATTTTGTATCCAATATGCGGTATATTTAGAGAAAGTCGTTAAGGCAGAGTGCAATTTTGAGAGTTCAAACATATTTGGACCCAAAGTGCAGAGAATAAAGTTGAATTTAATATTGCTCATTGCAAAACAATTCCTAAGTGACTTGGGTTCAAAGGAGAAATTGAAATGTGATTTAAGGTGCATTTATGTATGTGATATAGTACTTTGGTAAAATGCGAATGTGTCAAAACTTATATAAAATTTGGTAATTGGTGGATACAGACATAAAAAGAATAATATATCTTATCACATTGGCATATTATGCCAAGAAATCAATGGAAAGTGTGGTTTTGATTTGATCAAATTGTGCGTGATATATTAGTCGCCTCATCGCCCGTAGTGTGTGACATTTCCACGCGAGATATTCCGGTGTTTTATAAAAGATGGCGCTGTTATCAATTTAAGTTGTACTGAACGACGCGGCACGGCATATGAGTCGTATATAACCAAAGTCGGCAAAGTAGGTAGTTGGGCAAAAATGCGATAAATAGGCAATTAAGGAAATTCAAATTGCATCGGCTATAAACTCTTCTAAAACACAAAAGAAAAGTTGCTTTCGAAACAAAGTCTGCAATCTTTCACTATCAACCAATCAGAAGCGTATTTCAAGTTAACAATACTATTTCTCATGAAGTCAATGACAATCACAAATGACGCACTTGGCAGTACAGTAACAAAGGCGGACCTTACCTTAATTGGGATCAAACTCGGCAATATTAAAATTTTTATAAGATTTTTCACGGTTAATTTATTAATCATTGTTGTTTTCATTAAATTAAATATCTCCTCAGATTATAATAAAATATTCAGCAAAATTGTCTTGCGACTTAAACAAAAGATTATATTTTATTTTGTCAAAAAATAAGTCAGCCCTACTTTGGTACTATACGTCTCATATTATGTATTGTTGTCAGTTTACAGCTGGTATTAATTTATATGGACTAGTAAATTATTTTTTGTAAATCTGTTTTGATAAAATTATGATATTCTATCTAGTTGGCTATAATAGCTGAGTTAATTATAAGTTTATTTCTAAGTATACCTTCTATTTAAAACGGCGCTATGTAGCTTTGTGAACTTGGTGTCTAATATTCCAAAGATATTTCCAAAGTAAATATATTTATAAGGTAGTCGTGATTCGGGAATTTCCGTGATATATAAATGTTTTTGATGTGAAATATGACATTGTTTTATTTATTCTGATTTAAATCATAACTTCATAGGAATATTAATTTAAACTCATTCTTAGTTTTTTCTATTCAAATGGCTGGTCATTACAATACAACATCTTAAGTCTTAGACTTAAAGGCAAACGCTTTTGATGTTTTATATTTAACTAGCGGACCGTGCAGACGTCCTCCTGCCCGTAAAAGTAGCGCCATCTGCCGGGCTGATTTGTGAATCTCAACCATCAGGGCGCCACCCAAACGCATACAAAAAAATTCATTCAAATCGGTCCAGCCGTTTAGGAGAAGTTCAGTGACATACACACGTACAGTAGAATTACATATATAAAGATGCGGAAGGTCATACCGACTGTTGGCGTGGCGACGCTTCGCCATGATTATCGCGGTATCTTTGCCGCGTACTATAAAGCTATGCAACAGTTTGCCGGCCCACGTGTTGGTCCCTTCTCCCAATCCTGGGTTCAGAAGTGTGAAGATTTTTTTTATCCTGGCACGTCCGTGGCCTGTTCCGTCCAATTAGAGTATCGAGTAGCACCAGACAATCTATCCCCCGCTTCTCCACACAGTCATTCCACTTTCACGTTTTACATATTGTACTTATTTACGCGAATAAGTAAAAGTTTTTTATTCATAAAAAGTACACAGACTTCAATAAAAAAACAAATTATCCGACACTATGAAATGTTAGGGTTTCCCTTGATTTTTCTGAGACCCCATCATCAGATCCTGACATGGTGCCAATGGGACCACCTGGGAAGTATACCCTTTTAAACAAAAAAAGAATTTCTCGAATCGGTCCAGGCGTCTTCGAGTAATCAGGTAACATACATAAAAAAAAAGATTCCGATGAATTGTTAACCTTCTCCTTTTTTGAAGTCGGTTAAAAAACACCCAACAGTTACACACATCGCTGTGACTCCATAGACAAAACCTGTGTCGTGGTTATTAAGAACGAATACCTGTGTCACACAAACATTTGTCACGGCCTCTCGTTTCCCAGCTACTCGGCCGCTACGGAGGCTATCAAAAATTAAAATTATTTAAAATAAATACACACAACATATCTGAATAAGTGAGTAATAAAACAAAGTTTCAAAACAGGTATATTTATTTCGATATATTAATGTTACATACCCTTACAATAATGATATTAAATCACCCTCAAATGAGTACGTCCCTGATATACACCATAGGTAAAGTACTAAAAGTAAATATAAGTAGTTACTCGTTAGCATTTGGCGCAATAGAGCCCGCTATAAATTCGAAAAACAATTGAGAATTATAATTTACTGAAGAAAACTTCCATAGCCAATTAGGAAACATTTATTAATATTTATCGACATATTATTTTTTTTATAAATTTTTCCAACAGGTACAAATAAAAAAATATAATGCTTATAATAAATATACAAAAATGATTTTATCACCGTTTCATTTATGACAAAAAATCACAGTAAAATACGTGACAAGACATTAATTGAAAAATATTAGTTTTTTTATTTTCAAAACAGGGGCGTATTTAGCGGTTTAAGAAATAAAATGCCCCCTATGAAAATATTACATTATTTAATGAGAAATGTCATAATTGTGCGCTTTTATTCTAAATACATAGTCCAAACGATTTATGAAAGAATTGACATTTAGCCAGCGGAAAATTAATAAGGCTCTAATATTTTATTCTGGAGGGTAATAAACACTTCATTTTCTAAAATTTAGTACAATACAAATATTTACAGGATGCGTATTTATATTTCCTTTAAAGTTTATTACTTTTTAATAATAGGTTTTATAGCGTAGGATGAATGTGGCAAATAAAGCAATGTAAATTACAAGTTAATTGATTTACTAATATTCAGTTAATTTTGTAGTCTCCACAATGTAAATCATGATTGGAACACGACTGTGATAGGCTGATCTTATGAAAAATAGTTTCTCAGATTCATAGCACTACTATATTTAAAAGTGTAAAAACTAATATACTTATAAAGTAATGTGCCCCTTTACAAGAACCTGAGTACGTCTCTGGTAAGTTTTACAAAAAAATATTAGAAACATGTACAGTATGATAAAAAGTATTAATAATTTTTTAAATGATCACAATATCTACATAACTATACACAAAGTATATTTTACAAATTACACATCTGGGTGAATGTAAAAAAATCAACATGTCAATTATATAAACATCGTATCACCAACGAATTTGTCTTTTTTTAAGTTTAACCAGTCATGAATCATAAGCTCGCCGGCGGTGCGTCAACACTAGCAACACTCGCCGTTCTTCCAAGCTATTTTTAACTTTAATGCTATGGAAATAAAAGCTTGTATTGTACTCCCAACTTTTTTAATAACGTTTCTGACACGAATGATTAAACCAAATAATTTCATAATTATTTAAATAAGACTTTCGATATTTTTATATTGATTTTTAAGCGCCTTTTACTTTTTTTTAAATCGTTTATTGGCTTGGCAATAAGCAGCCCCATAAAAATTACCCTGATATATCGCACGAATCATAATTTTATGATGTTTTGGCAATTTTTATTTATAGACAAATAACGATCCATCTAAAAATATACCGCTGATGGATACACAAAGAAAATTACTTATTCCTTCCTTTTTAATTGATTTTATTTTAAGCAACCATAGACTAATCATATTAAATGTCTAATCTCATCACGAGCTCTTGGGCCCTGTAAGGAAACTAGAGGCCGACCCTGTGCATTATTTTATATTCACAACATTTTATGTTTAAAAATCTATATAGGCAAGATTTTTCCAAGTATATACGAATTCGTTTTTTCTTACTTAATTTCTTACTATGGCACAGCATAGTGACCACACTGCTCCTGATGGTAAACGCAGTGTCGTCCAGTAAGAGTATAAAGGAGCGAGGGACAATCTACCCCTCGCTACTCAACACGATCATGCCGGCCTGTAACCATATTTGTAACCGACTGTGTGGCCACGGTGATGGTGAAATACCAAACACCATCGTTCCAGCCAAGGCCATCTGATCTCGGGATCTGCTGAGATAATATCTAGTTATTGTAAGCCGGCTTAATACTAGCGACCATCGAAAGACGCATCCAACTATATTAGGATTGCGGTATACTCACCATAACGTCAGTGAATTGTACCAGAATAAAAAAATAAAAAATCCTACATTTGAGAAAAAGTTGTGACATTATTTTTTAAACTAATATTTGTGTTGAAATACTAAAACTATATCTTTTATGAAACAAATACCAATATTTACGCTTGCAAAGTTTCATGATTATATAGTTCATATACAATAGTACGGGGTCATTCATTAATTACGTAAGGACGATTTTGGTCATTTTAACGTACTCCCATGTAAGGAAACATGATTTATTGGTCTCCCCCTTCCACTTCCTACGTAAGATATCGTACGTACCGATATCTTTTATAGTAGTTAAATGTCAGAGGAGCATCCGTTATACTAATCCTCATTATTTGACACAAATTAAAGATTTTTATTGCATGAAAAGTAATTATTATACTCATTCCGAATTAAAATAAAAAATATTACGCAAGAATCACCCTTACCCCTTTTACCCCTCATCTCCCCGAGATAAGGTCATGTAGGCCTTACGTAATTAATGAATGGCCC
The DNA here is from genome assembly GCA_905220505.1 of Laothoe populi. NCBI lineage: Eukaryota > Metazoa > Arthropoda > Insecta > Lepidoptera > Sphingidae > Laothoe > Laothoe populi. The sequence goes on from HG992173.1 coordinate 3,755,923, forward strand.
ATACTGGGATATGTCTAAACTGAGACAAAGGTTATCCTACCATAATCTTTGTATACAATTTATTTTCCAATAAACATTGAGAAAAGTCAATTTTTCTATAACATGGTCTACATATGAGATTTTAATATAATGACATTTTATTATACGGTTTTGGCTCAAAGATATTTAAAATGTCTTTCATAATTTTACTTGTATATGTACACCCCTTAAAATTAGAAAATAAACTGCTTCTGTCTCAAGAATATTTAACAAGTTTTGTGATGTCATCATTCCCGTGTAGTAAATTTAGTTTTTCGTTATGCAACACCGAGTTCAACTGGCTGTAGATGCGTATCGTGATAGTTCTGGCAACACCATTCCAACCGCCTGGAAAAATTGAGCGATCTATGCTTAGATATGAAACTACACCGTCCAGCATACAGGAGCATAGTAGGAAATTAGGGAATGTGTTGGATGGGATAGAGGAATTATTTCGAATATCTCCAATTGTTTCTATGGGGTTATGCCTTAGGAAGATTCCGATACTGATGCGTGTTATGACTGGTGACTGTACTTAACCACTCAAGTATCATCTGGACATATATAGCCACGCCAAATTGGCAATACTCGCCATTATTCATATGCGTATTAAGCGTACTTGTAAAGTTTATATTATGGAAATAAAGTTGATATTGGCTTATATTTTTGCTCACTAGTTATTACCTTTTCCGAACACCGATGTCCTTATGACACATGAGAGGTTAATAGTTGCTTAGTTATAATGAGACATGCTGTAGTATTGATTCCCCATCCCTACTCTAGATATTCAGTTAAAACAAACAGAAAGATTTACTTTAGCAAGATAAGTCTTTAAAACTAAAATATTAGTGGTATTAGGTAATAATTTCCATTAATTTAAAATTATGACCCCCCAACAAAATACTGACTACACCACTACAATAAATTTAAAGACAGAAAATTATTTGGTCATATAAACATTACCTCATTGTCCACTCGTTCTTCATCGCTCTGGTATTGCACATCAAGTTCCGAGCTGTCGACGCTGTTCTCCCAATCTTCAGATGATTCCACCGAGGAAGCGTCTAAGTCTATCTCTGTAAACATAAAATCATTATATTTTAATCTCACCAAATATGAGGTGAGTTAGAAACACAAACAGAATTAAAGAATTTTTTATGATTAGAGGTAAAGTTAGAAACAAAACTTTCAACAAGTAGGTTGAATTTTGACAGTTTCGCCTTCGACTATCGTGTGCAATGGCGGGGTAAAACAAAATTCGACATTGCAAAATACAAGACAAGATGTCCAAAATGCAAATATCTTCAATTTAATGTGGTTTTTCATTTAGATAAAAGAGCTCATCCAACTTCATTTATAAGGATTTGCATTAATAAATTCTATGTCATATGACAAATGGTGGTCTGCTATTGACTAGTATTTTATACAGGAAACAAAACGAACAATTTATGAGTTAAAGAAAACTTTCGGGGCGCGAGACCCCCGCACCGTAAGACCGTGGGCGATGACCCACATCGTACGCCTTACGCCGCCTCTGCTCAATTCATACAAAGTCAGGTTTATCTTTAATCGCATGTAATCTTTTTTCTTTTTAACCGACTTAAAAAATGAGGCTCTCAATTCGTCAGAATCTTGTTTGTTTTATGTATCTTCCCCGATTACTTGAAGACCTGGACGCCTGGACCGATTCAAGGAAATTATTTTTTTCTTCAAAAGGGTATACTGCCCAGGTGGTCCCATTGGCACCAAGTCAGGATCTGATGATGGGATCCCAGAAAAACCAACCCTTAAATTTGATAGGGACGCATAATTTGTTTTTTATTGAAGTCGGTGTACTTTTTATAAATTAAAAAACTTTTATCTATACTAATATTATAAAGAAGAAAAATTTGTATGTTTGTAACGAATTGGCTCAAAAAGTACTGGACCGATTTTAAAATTCTTTCACCATTTGAATGCTACATTATCACTGATTAATAAAGGCTATTTTAATTGCAAGAAAAATTACACTCTGACATTACACATGACCTCCACGCGGGCGGAGCCGCGAGCAACAGCTAGTACATTATACGTGGTTGCTGTAGCAGTACCTATAATAAGGGGGTCTGGATTCTGATGCCTGGCCCCAGGCACAGCTGGGAGACGTAGAGCCGTCGCGTTTATGGCTAGAGCTTGCGCTGCATGGCGGCTGCTGGTCGATGGAATTGATGAGAGATCTTGCAACGCACCCTCGGTGGACGGCAACTCTTCTGTGTAACGGACTAGTGGGTGTTCCTGTAGATAAATAATGAAACATTGAATCCATGTAGACAGAAGGATGTACTTAGCCGAAAAGACATAAAATTACAAACACTCGTAGCACTAAGCGATTTTAGTACTTATAATAAAAAAGCAAGAGTTCTGCAGTTCAAAATGTTTATGCTGGTAGTAGGATATTCATATCCGCCCGATAGCGATCATCGTTCCGGGATCAGCCAGTGTACATCCGGTTTTTGTCGGAGGTCTAGAGTTGGGGTACGATATTTGGCCGTCTTACGGCCTTCCGAGTACTCTGACACTAGACCCTCGACCGCTTCTTCACCTTCTTGCCCAGGGCGTAGTTTGAAGAAGCAGACCGGCATGATTGTGTTGAGTAGAGAGGGATAGATTGTCTCTCGCTACTCCACATTCTAATTGGACGACACTGCGCTCACCATCAGGTGTAGTGTGATTTTGAGTGTCATTATACCGTGTCAGGAAATAAAATAGGTAAACATAACCCTACGAACAGCTGGTTTTCAGATTGGGGGTCATTGACCCCGAGCGAAAAGTAAAGTCTAGATAATATTAAAATACATAGATACGTATCCCCTACCAAATATTAGGTAGGTAGGTAGGTATTACACCGACGTCGCGCGGAGGTGCGCTGCTTTGTATGTGGCTGTCAAGCCGTGGCCGTAAAATTTGTGTGTTTAAATAAAAATTATTCATTCATAGTATTGTTTAATTTGGACGCAGCTTCATACACCCTTTCTGTCTAACCGCACTGCTAGGCAAAAATCCCCCCTCTTTTTGCGTGTATTGTTCAATGCAACTACCAGCCATGCTTACATGCATACAAATCGGCCGCCATCTTTCTCTCGTTAGGTCGCGTTGACGCCGACAATCCAAGCCAATTGTGTCAATGCGTTACGAATTAAATAGAATGTGACTTAAACAAACCATTTCTCCTTGAGTAAAGTCAAGACATATTGTATGATTGCATGCACATACATTAAATGAATTGCGTAAAAGAAATTCTTATTTTGAATTCTCAGGTTCACCGTTTAACCACGCGATAATAAATATTTATCCCGGTGTGCGAATCGAACCCACGACCTCTCGTTTCACAGCCAGCTACTCGCCTATTGCGCAACGGAGGCTGTTAATTCTATACCACTAGAAGCTATCGCAGCTGTTATAATTAATTATTTGAAGAAACCTGTTGAAATTTTACAGTGCCCAACTCTAATTAAATATTTAGATTTCCAAAATTCACTTACAAGATGAGGGGCTTCGCAGATAGGGTTCAATCTTAAATCAATCATTTCCAATGACGATAGAAAGCTAGTATCGAAGTCCTCAGGTAGGGATGTTATCTGTAAATAATATAAAAAATAAGCACAGACTCTACTTTAATTATACTACGTATAACATGATGAATGCTGCAAATATTTGTAAGAATGGTACATTGTATTGATTTCATTTTTAAAATAGGTAATTTGTTTCTAAAAATACATTACATATACACTCACGCCTGTAATCCGCGACGGGGTAGGCAGAGGTGTAGCCAGTACACCCACTTTTCGCCTAATTTCGGTCCCATCATGTGATAGGGGGCGAGTCTATCGCCATACTGGGCACGGGTTCCAGTCTCTGGGCTAATACTGAGAATTTCTAAATAGAAAAACCCAATATCATTTTACCCGACCCGGGGATCGAACCCGAGACCTCAGCACAGCAGTCTTAACGTATGCGCAATTACAACTGCGTCACCGAGGCAGTCTTAAATTTTCTATAAATAATTAGAACTAAATAAATAACAGCAACCCTTAGTAACATAATAAATCATTTTTTTAACACAAATCAAGGCAATAAGGCTTTTCCTAAAAGCCATAAACAAAAACCATTATTTATTTATTTATTTATTTATTATTAAGGACCTCCAACGAAGGTTACACGTATATAAAAGAAAAAGTGTTACATTTTATATATGAACTTTGTGACGTGCTCCTTCAATTACAGGAGACCACAGCATGCAAATTTACAATTTTATGTAATGACTTTGAATATTATTATTTACAACTCTAATTTTACAACACTAGGAAAGAAATAGATACTAGTTACTAACATACTATCAAATAAAATGAATTTTATGTTGAGGGAAATAAAGTTATAAATACAGTTCTCAATATCTCAGCAATACTTAAGTTGATTACTGTATAACTTAAGTGTATGTATTTCGATTTATGTTACCGACAGATATTTGTGTCCGGGGTCTGGGTGTTGTGAGTCCGTGCGTCTCTCTAGGTCCCTGATACCCACAACAATTTTATTGCATTCTTACCAAGTTATTATTAAGCTGTAGAAACATGAGCTCAGTACATTTAAGTACAGATGATGGAAACTCTTGAAGCTTATTGTTCCGCAGATTGCAGTGCACCAGTGCTTCCATTTGGTCCATTGTGTTTGGAAGTGTTTCTATGTCATTGTTTTCTAGAGTGAGCCACCTGAAACATTAATTAAATAAATAAATAACACCCAACAGTCTCGGACATAGCCCCAATCCCACACTAAGATATGAGTCTTGTTTTGTGGGTATCAGGGACTACGAGAGACTTTCGGTCCACAACACCCAGACCCCGGTCACAAATGTCTGTCTGTCACACAACATTTGTCCTGATGTGGGAATCGAACCCACGGCCTCTCCTTTCAATCCTGGACTTTTGTATTCCATCATAATAGGCTATAGCTTATTATTTGCAATATACAGGGGAACCAATCTATGATACAAATAATGGGGAAAAATTTATGATTTTGTTTGAGTTTTTATTTATCACACCTATGTGTATACATTCATAACATTATTTGAATAAGAAGGTTGACAGTCAACAAACAGGCCATATTTAGTTTAGATACATTATTAATCTATACATATATCATTACTTGCCCCAATTGACTGACTGATTCATCAACGCCTAAAACGCTGGGCATAAAAACTTGAAATTATGGCAGCCTTTAATGATGTAATGATGTATGATTCAAGTTTAACGGTAGTCAGTGGTTTTGCTGTGCCCTGGCATTGCAGAAGTCTATGGGCAGCGGTGACTACTTACCATCAGGTGGCCCGTCTGCTTGTCTGCCTATCGAGGCACTAAAAAAAAATGTAAGTATCCACTAAAAAGGGATTTTCGAAAAATCAACCCTAAGGGGTAAAATAAGGGAAAAACAGTTTTATGGAAGTCTGTCATTTCAAAGTAAGAAGCATAAATATTCGTATACATGCTTTTGGTTAAAAGTAAACGTATATCAGCGTTTATCAAAATTATAACCCTAAGTGAGTAAGGTTCTAATTTACTGTCTGTTATGTTTTCACGAATAAACCAATGAACCGCGAGCAAATGCTTGAGTAGAATATATATTATTTATAACCTACCAAATGTCTAAAAAATTAACATACATACACATAAGAAACAAATAAAAAATTCAATTTCAGCAAACACAATAGACGTGACTTTACACTTCTATAAATATTTTCATATGACATTGATTATATGAAGGTTAAAAAAACCTCAAGGTGACTAGAAATCGGTCATTTGTAAACAACACTTTGGACATAATTTTTTATTTATGATGTTGAAAGATGTTTGAGCTGTGCCAGTTTTTAAAGGCAAAGAGAATGTAGAGTAAACCCATGTGTCCAAATGTTTTTTTTGTATCAATATAGAACTTGAATGAAGACTATGTATCGACCATCTACTGTATGACAAAATTTTGGGTCACTGAACCAGCAGATTCAGTCACATATACCCATGACCATACAGGCAATAAATGTCTTTCTGTGCATCACCTATAGTCCTGACCCCACACTATGTCAAACTTGTGTAGTTGATATGAATTAAGAACTATAACTATGGTTCCACAACACCCAGACCGGTAACAGTAGGCAGCGGCTCTGCTGTGCCCTGGCATTGCAAAAGTCAATGTGCGGCGGTGACTACTTACCATCAGGTGGCTCGTCTGCTTGTTTGCCTATCGAGGCACTAAAAAAAAACATTCTTTTAATCACATTTTTCTCGGTGCAGCGATTGAACAGTAGCCTTTCGTTTCATAGATGGCTACACATGCTTCGTGCCACAGAGACTGTCAAATGACTGAAGTTCGTATAGAAACTATTTCTATAAGTAAGCTGTCAGCTAGTGTGCATAGTCACACAAACCAAAAATCAACATAAATAAATTTTTCTGATGCACAAATAAGTAAAATTTTATGTGAAATAATACGACAATAGATTCTTGACTGCTTCTTCACCTTCTACCCCATGGGGTAGTGTGAAGGCCAGCATGATTGTGTTGAGTAGTGGGGGATAGATAGTCTCTTGCTACTTCATACTCTAATTGGATTGCCCTGCGCTTGCCATCAGGTGCAGTATCACATTGCCTTGCCAGGGTAAAAAAAAATAGAAAATCTAGAAAAGGCTTAGTACTGTTTGGCATTCCACATAAAGAGTGACAGCAAATGTGGCGCAGCGGGCAATTAGCCTGTTGTGAAAGGAGATGCAATGAGTTCAGTTCACGCATGAGATAAGTGTTTGTGTGACAAATAGATATTTGTTACAGGTTTGATGTAGTGTGGGGTCAGGAGCATGTGTGTGACAGTTGGGTATTTATTTATTTTATATTAGAAATGATTGTAGTGAGCCTTAAAGAGTAACTGGGTATATTACAGGACTGATAACCAACCCCTGAATATATATATTACCTCTGTCTTGGTGGTGCAGTTGTAATTGCGCATGTATTACGACTGCTGTGCTGAGGTCTCAGGTTTGATCCTGGGGTCAGGTGAAGTGTAATTGGGATTTTATAACAGGTTCCCTCCCTATCTACTTATGGGACCGTACTAAATTCTGTGAATAGTTGGTGTACTGGTTACTTCTGCCTACGCCTTCGGGGTTTAACAGGCGTGAATGTATATGTATGTGATATATTACCTTAATTTTGCGAGCCTGGTCATCTCCTCAGGTATAGTTTTCAGTTCATTGCCGCGCGCACCGAATGTGTCCAGCTTAGTCAATTTGCCGATCTCCTTTGGGATCTCTCGCAATCCTATCCTGTTGCACCAGAACGCCTCCAGGTTCTCCAATTCACCAATCTCCGGTATCAACACTTCCAAAGGGTTGTAGCTTATATTCAAGTTTACCAAATTTTTAAGATTACGTATTTCCGGCGGCAATGAATTTATGTTATTGTAATCTAAAGTAAGTGTCATTATGTTTGTTAATTGTGTTATTTCCACTGGAATACTTGTTATTTTGTTTCTATGCAAATAAAGGTGTTCGAGGTCTAAACAGCTGTATAGCAAACAAGGTATTTCCACTATTTCGAATGCGTTTAAACTCAAACGGGATTTCTTTTTCACCACTGCCTGTTCGATTAGGGCTAATATGTGATTTTCACGGATAAATTTAAGTATTGCACTCATTTTTGGTTTTATTTCATCTCGTAATGCATTATTTTTATTGCGTTTTCAAATTTTTGTTGAGAGTGACAATCTTGTCAAATTCTGGGGTGACAACTGACGTACAGACACTTTTTTATATTTTTTCCCTCGTAATGGGAAGGCAAAGGATTCCAGCCCATACAGCCTAGCCAATCGTGTAAAGATATCGTACGAACATACAGCAGAGTGTGTGAGAGACAGCAATAAATAAATCTTATTTAATATTACTTATTTGAATTAAATAATGTTAATCTCGTTAATCAGTAGATTTTTTTTTTAATAGAGTCTTTAATAAATTATAATTTTTGGTGTCTAACATTGCCGGCACTCAAGATTTATATTATGTGAAAAGAAACGTTAAGTGTGGCAACGTAAATAATTATAACTCTACTACACAATTTATAAACATTAAATAAACAGTTTTAGAGTGATATAATTAGATAAGTATGTTTATCAACACAGAAATAATTCAATTACAATTAAACCCACTTATTTATTAGGCCTCTTTCGCAGTAGATTATGATATATCACGTATAACGAAACGTGACGAAATTATCGATTTTCTTTACTGTACATTGAAACTAGTGTTCTGAATGAATATTAGGGCACTATCTGTATTATACTGATTATAACAAAATTATAGTCTAAACCATGTGCTAAGATTCGAGCTAAAACTATTTTTAGAGCCTATTCACAATATGCACCATTGCACGTTTAAACTTTCAGTGTTAGTATTTTTGATTCAACAGTGTTTTCTTATTGATGTTTTCGGTAAGTGTTTACACATCATTTTACATGGTTTTCCATTGCATTAAAACGGTGATGTAAATATAGATAGTAAAAATTATAAAAACAACAACACATAAAATCAACTCCCATATACATATTTTTGGATAATATTTCCTTTAATTATTAACCCATTATTATTTAAATTTGGTGGTGACATTAATATTTGGTATTTTTGTGCGTGTATATAGTATATCTATTTTTTTTTTATAGCTTTTCAACAAAACAAAACAGCGCACCATATACGCAGACTTAATTTCGACGATGGACTATTTAAAGCTCAGAAGATTCCTTCATACAGATCCTTTCAGCCTGTTTCAATTAAGTACCATAAAACAACGTATCCTAGGTCCGAGGATAAATCTGATTATGATATAACGTCTTATGATACGGAGTATGGTGGTGTAGTATCGAATTTTACGTCTTCCATTTATGATGATAATCCACAGCTGTATCCAAACCCAGAATTTTTATCAAGAAGTAATCAAGGTTTGTTTAATTAATGTTTATCTTATTAAACATAATTTCGAATTTAAGTATGAATTATGATTGAGGAAGTCTTGAGATTACAATTGTAGGGGTTGCTTCTGCCCTACTCAATGAAGTTTATAAAATTGCAGGATTGTGAATAAAACAATAACGTTGTATCTGACTCGAATGCCGACAGTGATAGGTGTATGCTGTGTCGCTCTGTTTGATAGACTCGTATGGAGCGTAGTGCGGCCGTGACTTTTGTATAGTCATACTCTCTGCGCGGCACCCCCGTTCTGGTCATATGAATATCTACTGTCAGCAGTCGTGGTGTTTATTAATATAAACATAAAATACAATGGTTCTTACAGCTATTTCTCCGTAGGTAAAAGTTTACATTGAATCTAATAACTAGGCTTTGTTAAAGTAGAAATGCGTCGTTTATTTTCTTGGTAATCCCGGCATACGTCCTGTATGTGTGTGGCCGTGATGCCACACAACTATATGTTCACTGTGTTATTATATCTAAAACATTCCTAAAGATAATTTCTGCTGGTGGTAAGATATTCATATCCGCCCGGATAGCGACCACCGTACACATTGTGTAAAACCTGCCACAGTTGCACACGTAATTATGTCGCGTTCCAGGATCATCCAGTGTACATCCGTTCCGTGTACATGTTTGGCCGTTTTGCGGTCTTCTGAGTACACTTACACTAGACCCTCAACTGCCTCTTCACCTTGCTGCCCATGGCGTAGTGTGAAGAAGCAAGCCGGAATGATTGTGTTGAGTAGCGGGGGCTAGATTGTCACTCGTTACTCTGTACTCCAATTGAACGGCACTGTGGTCACTTTGCCGTGCCAGGAAAAAAATATTTCGTTATTGTAGACACCAATTTTGGTTTACAATTTCTATAGAGTAATATTAGAGCCCATTATTAATATTATATAGTAGTCAGCGTCCTTAATCCTAGATATTTAATTGGATTACTTTTATTCGCTAAGTGAGCTACGATGATTAATTAAAATAATTAATTCAGTTAATATATATTTATGGTTGTAGTAGTAAGCAAAACTACGGATATGAAAATAGCCGATGCTGAAGTAGATCTACCTGATGACTCGTTGGCGGATGCTGATCTTAAAGAGCACAATATTATTGATAGTGTTACTTACTTGTACGGCTTAAATAGCTGTCACGGAGATAGAAATGAATGGCTTGTTCTGGTAAGTTTCATATTATGCATAAGGATGTAGATTACAAATGTAGAGCCACTATAATACTCTCAAAAGCGACAGCTTCGAAATTGTTACAAGCAACATTTATATATTGATATTAAAGCAAAACAGTGAAACTTCTTTTGTATTTTCTTCCATAAAACTTGGTAACTTTTCTTTGATAACTGCTATCCATACACAAATAATAATAATAATACTAGCCCTGTATTAAACATTGTCCCACTGCTGGGCACGGGCCTCCTATACTAATCAGAGGGGTTAGGCCTTAGTCCACCACGCTGGCCTAATCCATACACAAATATTTACGAAATGTTTGTGTAACAGTTCTTATTTTATGAACAGATCTTTGTAACCAGCGGCATAACAGTGTTATTGCTAGTGGGTGCGGTGATATGGCTGATATGCAGTAACTACGCGGCAGAGTTCAGGAGAAATAGTAAATTATATCCAATCAATATCAACTTGTGTTGTTGTCTTATTGCATGTACGCTGATATACATTCAGGCTGTAATGGTAAGTAAGCCAACGATTTTGTTAGCCTATTCTATTTATGATAACTTTACAAGGATCAAAAATCAAATCCTTTGCAAGTCTTCAGAACTTCGAAATTTTAAAGACAGAAATTGTGTTTTTTAAGTGACACCAATATAAGATGTATTTTGTTTACTTAAATCCAATTTAATTGTTTGATTAGAAGTCCTTAAAATATTATCATTTTCAATAGGGAGTTTCATCGCCATCCCAATGCGAGAGGATCGCTCTACTTCTGCATTACACCCACATTTCATGTGCAATGTGGATTGTAGCGCTCGCAGCTGCTGTGGCGGAGTATTGTGCCTGTGATACGCTGCTTCCGTTGAAATACAACTATTTGCTGGCGTATGGTGTGCCTGCAGTCGTTGTTATGGTACGCTAAAGCTCTCTTTAATATTTTGAGCTATTTTTATTTTATTTGGATGGCTCACAGCTATCAATAACATAGAAATATATTACGAAACAAATACAATAGATGAGCCAGATAATGAGTTGTTATGCAGACGATATGCGAAACCAAATTCTAAAATCCTATATTATTTTTTTCCTGTCCGGCTTTGGAGAAACAGTGTTTCTATTTTCGAAAGTGCAATAATATTTTATATGTGAAACTAATTTTGTTATTTACGAATAAATAGTTTTCCACAAACATGACCACTGTATATACCTTTTCAGTTTAACTACGCTCTGTCGATGGAACACTATGAAATCAAACATTACTGCTGGATGTCTATTGAAAAAGGAATGGTCATGGGTTTCATGGTACCAGCAATGATCTTAATCCTAATAAATACCGGCATAATAATTTTGGGACTACAGAGCGTAAACAGAAAGCAAGCTGAAATGTTAACAGCAAAGATACAAGAGTTAGTCGATCATCACATAGCGAATTGGCCGAAAAATGAGCTGATAAACGATAAGAACGCAAGTATAGACACGTTGGATAATATTTACACACCTGGCAGTAGTAGAAAAAACACTGATAGTTCTGAAACACTAGATAGGGAATATGAGGATGAATGTCCCTACGGTAGCGGAGGGTTAACAAATGATGCGAATGTCGAAAATGGTAGCTTGGTAAGTATTGCCAGCTTCAAGTTTTTGGTAGCTTTTTTTAAATAATTTAAAAACCTTTTGATAAACCATTATTCTTTTTTATCAACGTGAAAAAGTCAAATTATAAATAATCAAAGTCACATGAATGGGATAATCAAGATGGGAATCAAATTACTTATTTGTTAACAATCAATGTATCTGACAGTTTGTTAAACGTCGGTCGTTGGCATAAATTCCTAGTTTGCATGATACATTTGAAAACATACCTCACGTAGCACCGCCAATAGATGCTATTATAATATTAAAAAACTTTACTACAGTTATTATTTAATAGGACAGCCTCCGTGGCGCAGTGGGGGAGTAGCCGGCTGTCAAACGAGAAGCCGTGGGTTCGATTCCCACCACGTTTGTGTGACACACAGATATTTGTTTCGGGTCTGGTTGTCATGGGACCGTAGTCCCTCGTAGTTGTTGATACCCACGATACAGGTTTTACCTAGTGTGGGGTTAGGACTATGTGTGTGACTGTTGGGTGTATTTATTATTAATTATTAATCAACAGAATATGACCATGAAAACAATACAAGACAAAGGAATTTTAAACATGTTGTACTTGGACAATATGTCTTGGAAGTGGAGCTGGAACACAGAAGGCAACGAGTTGAAGACATACTTGAACCTGTGCTTGGTTTTGGAGCCGTTCTTTTCCATCAACTGGGTAATGGGAGTAGTCGCCATAGAAAACGCCGCGCATTGGTCCACGCCTACTATCTACTTGATTCTGGTCGTGTCTATGGTATAATGTACAGTTTATTATTGTATTAGCTTAGCCTCGCAGCTCCGTCCTTTGAAAGTCATTACTGGGATAAAATTTAGATTGTATAGTTTATATGTTTAGTGGAGTTTTTTTTCCTTTTTTATCCTGGCACGGTAAAGTGACCACACTGCAGATAATGGTAAGCGCAGTGTCGTCCAATTAGAGTATCCAGTAGCGAGAGACAATCTATCCCCCGCTACTCAACACAATCATGCCGGCCTGCTTCTTCACACTACGCCATGGGCAAGAAAGTGTAGGTCTAGTGTCAGAGTACACAAAAGGCCGCAATACGGCCTTACATCTTACCAAGTGTCAAGTCATGTAATATGTATATGTTCAGCTAAGCCTGTATGGTAATGCTCGAACAAATTAAGACAGCAATCCTATTATTTTATTATTTATATATAAACTACTTACAACACTCAGCAGAAGCGGATTTAGAATAGAAATGAGTGCCCATATTATAACAAGAGCGACTAACAACAAGAATTTTTAAGGGTAAAATCAGTCAATTGTGCAGGGATGGCAAAATAATTCCGGGAAAATGGGATTTCGGTCTATTTTGAACAATTTAATTCACCTTTGAAAATATGTAGCCTATATGATTAATTTAGCTATCATTAGAATAAACACCAAATACTAAGTCTAATGCATACAGATGTAGTCATGTGCACCAATGTGATTATTAAACTCGAAAAAAGTTACGGTAAAGCAGTGGTGTGTCAAATGATATTAGCCATTCAGCCTCATCGCTAAATTGTATCAATGTATTTCCAGTACATGTACTTGACAGCTACGATTTGCACCACATTGCCGATTGTACGTCAGAAGAACCTAACGTCGCCATGTTGTGAAGCCGTGGTCACCGAGCCTACTCTCACAAGGACAAGGTAAGATTTCAATCATAACAGCGCAAACTTATAAACGGAGCAACCATTAATCAAATGCTTGTCGAAACAAATAATTTGATATACGTAAACTGTGTGTACCGTCAGTAATTTTGCTATTTTGAGTTGTTTATCGGGTGATCTCACTCTTAGAGTGGGGATCACAGAATAAAAGGGAACACCTCGTCTTACGACCTCGGAACGACTTGGCGGGACAGTCTGTGTCCGAGATCCAAACATTTAGCAATTATATTCAGTATTCGAATAGTCTATTAATTTACAGTTCGTAATGCCGAATTACTGTTTAAACTGAGGTTACTTACAACTCCAGTAATAAGTTAACGTGATACGCGTCTCAGTGCAATGTGTTTTTATGGGTCAAACCATGGGTTTTCTTCTGGGTAAGTGGTCTTCTCTACCATGAACACTCTAAATACCAAGTTTACAGATGCATTATTGATTTCAAATAAAAGGAATGTGGATTGGGACGGGAGGAGGAATTTTCACTACCAAAAATCTCACTCATTGTCACTCATCCTGTGAGATAATCTCAGAATACAGAACAAACCAGAAACCGCGCTCAATAATAATTACATACCCCGCGCTGTGTCCAAAACCAATACGTACGTCCCGCACCTGCCCCACCACCCACCCGCGTAATGTTGCTAGCTCGGAGCGGTTTCCCACTTTTTGGGGTAATCTTATAAGACTAAAGAAAATATATTTATTAAAAAATATTAACTGATATTTGTAAATAGGGTAGTAAACTAACGTTGTACACAACTAAGCGACTAGTGTTCAAACATTTTATGCACTTGCTATAGAATCTGATAACTAGAGAGGTGTCCAACGTGAGTTGGTATACCAACAACTTTAAATAAAGCACGGCTTTAAAAAGTTAAGATTTTATTATTTTCAAATCAAATGTAGCGATTGTTTTTTAATTTGTTTAATATACTCTTTAGAGATTTGTACTTCTTGGCAAGTCTATTGTGTTTTTGCTGTAATGTTTTCAAACGTCGAACATGACGCTCATAAAATATTTGTTGACGTCGTAATTGAGATTTTAGTTTGACCTTTCTCGGCGTATCAAACACAGATTCTAAATCAGAAATATTGACTTCACCAATCTCTGAGTTTGATCGCGCAGGTGATTGTGGTTGTGTAACCTGAAATGAAAAATCTTAATTTTATCATAAAATAGAAAAACAAAAAGATTAATCAAATGCGTAAAATTTCTGTCGTACAAGGCATGACATTTCAATCCTCATGGATGGCAACGCATTAGTAATAGCACTTTGTGCCTGAGATTGCAAATGTTCATGAGCCTTAGTTTACTTGTAACTATCTATATAGATTAATTGCCTAATTTGACCTCCTATAGTACAAAAAATAATGTATACAGTTGAAATATTCTGGGTAAACATTATTATTATAAGTGGGTACGCACATTGTCATGTGCAACTCGGAAAACTCTGGTGTTAAGGCCAAATGCTGAAATAGAAGGTTACTATTAGAATATTCATATATTTAATTCACCGAAGTTTCATTAGCCCGGAGTCTGGAATTTGTGCCCGGTTTAGGCTCGCCTCCTATCACGCTGTGGGACGGATAAACTCGGCGAAAAGTGGGCGTACTTGATACACCTTTGCCTTTGTTGACCAAAACCTTACTTTAAAATACATGACAAACATTCTGAACAGGTGCTGATACAATATAAATAAAGTAATTATTATGACTATATCTACCCTAGTTGGAAGAGCTGCTTTCCTCAGTCTTTTCAAACCATCTTTTGTGTCATAAAAATATTACTCTTCAAAATGAATTGAGCAAATTACGCTCGGGCTTGATAGTTTCCAAAACTCATCTAGCCGAGCTCTTTGTATGATATTCATCCAGTCCGATTTTCTCTTTTCATCAGCAGGGAAACTAAAATTACAAAGAACTATATACACAAAAATGGTGAGTATTCTTTTTCTTTTAAAAAAATAAGTGGGTAAAATTTGCGATCAAAATAAAATGGCAACACTCAAAAAATGGACGCTTCATGTTCTAAGACGATCACAATAAGTAAAAGAAATTCAATAATTAAATAAATATACTTTTAAATGCGCTACTTACAGATGAAATGTGATCCCATCCTGTCTTTTTGTAATCCCAGCAGCATTTTTACATGTAGGGACAACACAAGACGGCATTTTTAAATTAAAATTGACACTTGTACAATACGTCACGACGCGCTTACTGCATAGGAGTGACTAATCGCAAAAACTTCAAACCACTCTGTTTCAGAGTGGTTTTTGTTGCTTCAGTTTTAAGCGCGCTGGCGGTTTCTGGTTTTTTCTGTATTCTGAGGAGATAATGAAACTTTGGTCGACTTGGTCAATATATGCTCTAGATGAAACCTTATTCCAGTTTTGGATTACAAACGTTTGTCTCTACGCAGGTATTGTATACGCTCATTTTACAGAAGCTACTCGATATTGTGTACCGCCGCATCTTAGGTATGACGTATTATGTTAATAAACACCGATTTCTAATACAGTATAATATTCACAGGACTACTGACAGCATACCCCTCTTGGATCCGTCGATACAGCAGCCGAATGTCACTCCAGCACCCGCCGACACTATAAGCACAATTAGCATTTAAAAATACGATTTGTTGATGTTTCCTCGGTCATTCGTTTATTCGCTACAAATGTTGGCTGTAAGCCGTGGTGGTTTATGAATATAATAGTGGATTTACACAAGCTGTGGGGCTGAAGCCTCCCCAAAATAATTGCTGGATCCGTCACAACGTTCGTGTTTGGGTGTGGGTTTGGTTATCGAGAGAAAACTTATTATTTTTGAGATGGATATTTCATTTGAGTATGTATTTTTTATGCTTGTTTGTTCAATAAGAAGTGTGCCGAATAAGTGCATTATATATGTACTGATCGTTACAAGGGTACAGATATGATGATGATATGATCTTTATTGATGGTTTGAACCAGAGGGACAATTCTCGTGTTTACGTGTATTTCATTGACAGCACGACTGACTGTCGACTGTATCTATGGTCGACTGAGATTAGTTTATGAATAAAATAAAAATTGTTTGTGTCATTTAGAATAGAATCGTTTATAGACAGCCTCCGTGACGCAGTTGGCGATTAGCCGGCTGTGAAACGAGAGGCCGTGGGTTCGATTTCCACACCAAGACACATGTTTGTGTGACTAGACATATATTTGTGTTGGGTGTCTGGGTGTTGTGAGACCGTGCGCCTCTCGTAGTCCCTGATACCCACGACACAAGACTCGATTGTTGAGTGTTATTTATTATAGAAGATATAAGTAAAAGTTTTTTATTCATAAAAAGTACACCGACTACAATAAAAAACAAATTATGCGTCGCTATAAAATTTGAGGGTTGCCCTTGATTTGTCTGAGATCCCATCATCAGATCCTGACTTGGTGTCAATGGGACCACCTGGGAAGTATACCCTTTTAAACAAAAAAAGAATTTCTCGAATCGGTCCAGGCGTCTTCGAGTTATCAGGTAACATACATAAAAAAAAAAGATTCCGACGAATTGTTAACCTCCTCCTTTTTTGAAGTCGGTTAAAAATTAATTTTAAATCTAATTAAATAAAATGCTCCCAGTGACGTTATGTCCTATCTATTGTGAAATTCGTCCCAAGGTTAGATCGAAATGATTTTTAAACATTTTGAATTACGAGAATTGTCCTTCAGTGTGTGTATGGAATATTATTAACTTCGTGAGAACTGTTTTGTTAAAAATTTCATTGTGATGTTCTATAAATTCCATCATGCCAAAGGATACGATAGGTTATCCGCATGTGAAGTTGAAAGTAGTTTGTTCAAATACTGAATCGACTCCAGTAATTTTACCTTACACTAATTCGAGGTCACTAAATAACAGACACCCTCCGTAAAAGTCATAACAAATGAAATTGATACATAAAACCAGGTGATAAGATCTTTTGAAATCCAACAATAAACGAAATATCAAATAAAATAGCAAGGGAAGTAAAGATTTTTACAAATACAGTTTCAAATATTTAAGTAATACTTAAGTTGATCACAGCATAATTCCCGCGTATGTATTACGATTGTAATTTTATGTTTCGATAGGGGTGTCTGGAGGTGTGCGTTATTCCTGATGTACACATTGGGCCAACGTTGGTCGTAATGTTAAATGATCAATACGCCAATGTGTAAACAGCGACCATATTTTGGCACAACATCATGGCCCAGCACCTTGGCCCAATGTCTACACCGGCCATGTCACATGCTGTATTATTAAATAATGTGTTTAAACGAATACTTTGTTAAATCACAAAGTATTCAAACCTAATGTTTAAAATTTCTAATCTACAATGACGCTATGGATCGTGTTTCTATTTTGTGTGTAAAAATACACGAAATAGGTCTGCCGCGCGTCATTTTAGATCAGAGGATCTTGACTAGGTTTATGTAAATTAAGGATCAAAAAAAATATTTTTAAAAATTTCTAATTGTTATGATTTTCTAGAAGTCAAGATAATATTAAAATATAATAAATCTTTTTCTTTTGTTAATTCTAAAAACTATATCTAAAAAATACTATTGCTAAATGTTTAGTTTAGATTTTTTACGTGGCCACGATAATAATTTATATTATAAATAAAAATGGTTGTTGAGGTTTTAAGTTAATATCATGCAATAAACTTTTAACTATACTGATCCGTGTATTAACGTATTTTCATGATGTTAGACAGAATACTAATTATAACAGGATTTGAAGAGGTTAAATATAGGCAGATTTTATTGTAGGCCATAAGAGATATTGTTCTTTGACAAATTGTCACATAGACCACGGGTGGGCCCAAGAATTGGCCCAAATAAAGCCGCGTCTATAAAACACTGTACACACATACACTCACGCCTGTAATCCCCGAAGGGGTAGGCAAGAGGTGTAACTAGTACACCCACTTTTCGCCGAATTTCGGTCCCATAATGTGATAGGGGGCGAGCCTATCGCCATACCGGGCACATTTTCCAGACTCCGGGCTAATACTGAAGAATTTCTAGATAGAAAAACCCAATATCACTTTACCCGACCCGGGGATCGAACCCGAGACCTCAGCACAGCAGTCGTAACGCATGCGCAATTACAACTGCGCCACCGAGGCAGTCTATAAAACACTGTAGTTTTTTTAAAATGCATATGTCGATATAGACTAAAATACGCCAGTTAATTAAAACTAAATTTATATTAACTATTTGTTTACTGTACGCTAATTAAGTACTAAGTACAAGTATATTTTCTGTTTATCTCGAATTGTTAATTTTAGCGCCATAATGGAATTTTATGGTTTTATTTTCATACATTTTATAATTTATGGTTATAGGTTTTATGCCTACCAGAGTCCGGGGCGAAATTACTAGACGACGACCTCTTTCCGCGATATAAATTCATACGAGAAAAGTAAAGAAAAAAACAAGTAAATAATGAAATTATAAAATACTCTTTAGCGATGACGTCACCAGATTTAGGAAATTTAAAACTTTTATGGTAAGCTGGCCCCTGCCAAGTATGCAACAAGTCGCAAAATACATAAATATCGGGCGGTCGTCCAACCACATGAAACCCTAACGCCGGCCCTGTGTTGAAGCGCTATGTATGAGGTATACGTACTCGTTTGTAGTGTGACTACAATGGAAGTGGGGCGTTTTCTATATTCTCTTCTTGGGTACGCCATGGTCATGGACCAAAACATATATACATTTTAAAATATGTAAATTAAAACTAAACGAAAGAAAACTAAAATCATACATATACATACACTCACGCCTGTAATTCCCAAAGGGGTAGGCAGAGGTGTACACCCCACTTTTCGCCGAGTTCATTACGGTCCCATAATGTGATGGGGGTGAGCCTATCGCCATACCTGGCACAATTCCAGACTCCAGGCTGATACTGAATATTTCTAAATAGAAAAACCCAATATCGAACCCGAGACCTCAGCACAACAGTCATAGACCATGCGCAATAACAACTGCGCCACCGAGGCACTCTACCAAAAATCATACATGCTGCAAAAACGTTTATTAATAAAAGAAATGACAGCCCAACTATGAAGCATGAAAAAAACAATATTTTCGCAAATTTTTATCAGCAACAGCTTTTTCATACAAACAGTAGTCAGCGAGGTTCTTCGAAAAACCTTTTCAAAATGTCACCTTCAATTTTATCTCTATTTTCTTGTACCATTGCTCGGTGTATACTAATCATACACAGACCATTTAAACGATTCTGTCATTGTTGACCCCAGCCAAGTTTTAGCATGACGTAGTGTGGAGAAAGACCTCTCTATGTTACTTGTTGTTCAAGGCTGTGCCAAGGAAATAAGAATTCCTTTTTTTGTTCCGGGGAAGAAAATATCCGCCTTCCTTACACAGTAAAGTGTAGTCTAATCATTCAAGATCTTCTCTTTTCATACCCTCGTATTTCCATAGTTCAGAATTATTATCAATAAGATGTAAATCATAGTATTGTCTGAAACTGTTGGTTTTTTTTATTCTGGCACGGCAAAGTGACATTGCGCCTGTGTGATAGTAAGCGCAGTGCCGTCTAATTGGAGTATCAAGTAGCCAGAGATAATCTATCCCTCGCTACTCAACACAATCATGCCGGCATGTTGTGTAGCTTCTTCACACTACGCCTAAAGGATCCAAGTTTTTTTTTTTATTCTGGCGCGGCAAAGTGATCTCACTGCACCTGATGGTAAGCGCAGTGCCGTCCAGATAGAGTATCAAGTAGCCAGAGATAATATATTCCTCGCTACTCAGCACAATCATGCCGGTCTGCTGTGTAGCTTCTTCACACTACGCCTAAAGGACCCAAGATCGTAGGAACGAGGGAATACGGTGCCTGGCAAACTGTTCCACAGATTGATGGTGCGGCAAACATACGATTATTCCTTGAAATCAACCAGTGTCATATTTAACATAGAACTAGGATGTATCCACATCAAACCAAAAGCAGGCAAATTTTCGTCGGCAAAACGTTCTTCGCAAATTGAGTTTAATTGAAAGCAAATTATGAATTCTGATTTAGTAGCAGCACAATGTAACTGATAAGCACCTTCTCACTTTCCTAGGAGATGGCGAAGCCCCTCCCCCTGCCCGTACCTGGCTACGCCCATGTGAAGAGTTTGTAGGGGTTGCTTCTGCCCTACTCAATGAAGTTTATAAAATTGCAGGGTTGTGAATAAAACAATAACGTTGTATCTGACTCGAATGCCGACAGTGGTAGGTGTATGCTGTGTCGCTCTATTTTATAGACTCGTTGAGTAGGGCAGAAGCAACCCCTACAATTGGTGGAACCCGATCTGATTTGAACACGCAACCCTTACAAGTTAAACTGAGCTGGTGGATAATATTTTTAGCATTTACACACGTTCCGGGCCTCTGTAGCCCGTATCATTTATACGGTAGCTGCGCCCCTGCGCTGAAGAGAAGATCACTGTCCATCTCGTAAATTCTTTTCGAGACACCAGAAATCACTTTCTTCTTTATGGTGCAAAACACTATCAGAAACTAACATTACAGAAAGCCATATACGAAAGATATTTATAATTTTTTGCTTTAAGAGTTTTAACATCATTTCAAGGTAAAAATTGTATATAAAAAAACTAGTAACAGATTGCTATATAACATAAATATGAACAAAATTTCAATTAGTTGTTATAGGAACTTTAACAAAATAGTTTTTTAGGGCGTCAATACACGGACCATTTTGAAAAAAATCGGTAATTAATAATATTTTTACTGAAATAGTTTGCAGATTATATCGATAGAAGTGTGTGAAATAATAGTTGTGTTATCCTGATTGAATTAAGGTTTTTAATTCATATTATTTAACATTGTTTCAATTGGGATGAGGTGGAAGGCCGCGGCCGGGAATCTATTTCACAGATGGAACAATACAGCGATTCCTAAATACTTGTTCGCTTAGGTTTATTTGTGTCCAATGTAACTGTTGTAAATATGAATCATCCGTTCACTAGGCATGTTGCCATAAAAGGCATTGACGATAATAACCGACGCAAAAAAGTTAATTGTACACCTTGAGAACTTTTGCAAACCACAGTAACACTTACGTTAAATGATCTTATTTTTAAACCAGTTATTTAAAGATAAGTATGGATAATATATGAACAGGTAATTATTTTAACTGTTTGGAAATTACGGCTAACAATTTAAATTAATTAAGGGAGAAAATATATTATATGTTTGGCCGTATTGCGGCCTTCTAAGTACCCTGCCATTAGACCCTCGACCGCTTCTTCACCTTCTTGCCCATGGCGTAGTGTGAAGAAGCGGGCCGGCATGATTGTGTTGAGTAGCGGTAGATAGATTGTTTCTCGCTACTCGATAGTCTAATTGGACGGCACTGCGCTTACCATCAGGTGCAGTGTGCTCTTTGCCGTACCAGGATAAAAAAAAAACAAAATATATTTATACCTATGTACTTTTGAATTCTATAATGGTGATAAAAAAGCTTGACTATTTTAAGGAATTATTGATCGTAGTGTTTAAGTGGTTTCTACAAAATTAACATGAAATTATATTAAAGTTTCTAGTATCTTTCGAGTTTTTATATAAATAAGAAGCCAAAGAAGTAGTTTTTATGCGAATCTTGTTTAAATTTGATATCCTCATTTCTTCTTAGCTACTGGTTGAGCTGGCTACATTTGAAAATCATGATAATTATTTCCTTAAGATTGAAATTCCCATATATTTCTTCTTAACCGATGCCTACAGTATAAAACACCCTGAAAGCCGGCAACGCATTTGCAAGCCCTCTGGTGTTGCAGATGTTCATGGGCGGCGGTGATCACTTTCCACCTGGTGAGCCTCCGTTTGCCCCCTATTTTCATAAAAAAACCTTTAAAATTAAATTTCCGTGTCATTTAGAGAGTGGAACTCTTTGCCGGAGTATATATATCCCGAAAATTATAACCTGGGTACCTTCAAGTCAAGAGTGAATAGGTATCTTCTAGGCAAGCGTGTTCCACCGTAGACCACATCATCACTTACCCTTTTTTTTTATTTTGCTTCAAATACTTTAATTTACATTTCTTGTCGCTTGGTAGGCCAACGCCAAAAAAATTCCGCACAACATCATAGGAAATGGGAGAGGCTGAAAACCAGCGCTGCCCGGAACTAATGTCCCGGTCAACACAAGCTGAGCCGCCTCCTTTGTCTTATTATTATAGGCTAAGCATAATTATTTCTGTTATTATTATTGTTAATGTAATAATAAGGCAATAAACTGATTTATTATTATTATATATTACCCTCAGGCGAGATAGTGGTCAAACGCAAGCCAATCTATATAAATAAAAATGAATCGGCGAAATGTATGTACGCGCATAACTTCCGAAGGACTGCACTTTATTGCCAGGACAAGGTTTGTATAAAATATTTTTTTTAAATAATTGAAAGAATTTTTTTAAGATAGGTACGTTCCCGCGGTATAGTTTTTGTTTTTCAC
This sequence comes from Laothoe populi, assembly GCA_905220505.1. NCBI lineage: Eukaryota > Metazoa > Arthropoda > Insecta > Lepidoptera > Sphingidae > Laothoe > Laothoe populi. The sequence goes on from HG992173.1 coordinate 3,779,014, forward strand.
AGAACAAGGGATTGACATGATTTTTGTATCGTGGTAGTTCATAGGTCAGAGAATGACATAAGGTACATTTTATCCTGGAAAAATGTGCGGTTCCCGCGGGATAGTTTTTTTTCGTATATATTGTATATATATATATGTACAAGGGATCGACATGATTTATTCCATGTGGTAGTTTAGGGATTAGAGCATGATATAAGCTATATTTTTCCGGAAAAAAAGAAAGGAACGGAAATAATTACCACGCAGGCGGAGCCGCGGGCAACAGCTAGTTTATATTTAAAAAATGTTCTGGAAGATGTTGTCATTTCTCGTACCTATAAATATAAATTACAAGGTCCTAATCATGTAATTCTGGTAACAATGTAATATTAAAATTTCTATTTGCGATAGTATATTAGAGATACCAATGCGCAATGCGGTTGTCATGTTATTAATAAAGTTTTCATTCATTTAAGTGTTTTATTGTATGAATTCCAGTATTTGTATTTTTCCATACTCGGATTTTAAAATTTATTCCCCAGTCGTCGGTCTTATTTTTATCATAAAATTAGTGTTGATAAAAAGTACCAAAGACTAATTTAGTACAGCAAAATTAATGTAAATTATAAATTAAATGGTTAGATTTGAATCTGATACTGCAGCGTATTTCATTTTCTTAGTTTTTTTTAATCCTGGCTCAGCAAAGTGACCACACTGCAACTGACGGTAAGCGCAGTGCCCTTCAATTTGCGTATCGAGTAGCGTGAAACAGTCTATCCCCCGCTACTCAACACAATCATGCCGACCTGCTTCTTCACACTACGCCATGGGCAAGAAGGTGAAGAAGCGGTCAAGGGTCTAGTGCCAGAGTACTCAGAAGGCCGCAAAGCCACAGATCGTACCTCAATTCTAGACCCCAACAAAAACCAGATGTAAACTGGCTGATCCCGGATCGCGACACACTTGCGTGTGCTACTATGGCGGGTTTTATACCCTGTGTACGGTGGTTGCTGTCCGGGCGGATATGAATATCCTACTACCAGCAAACGTTTAATAAAGCTTATATATTATTTTTCCTGGTACGGCAGTGTTAGGTTATATTGTGACAACCCAACAAAATAATTCTTGTCGTATCGCAGTAGTATTTTATTGCTATCTCAATTTGGCATTTTTCCAGTTACCCAAGCATTATGATTAAAACATAGGCCATGACATACGCATTGCTACATTTTCTAACCAAACCTATACACATAAAGGGTAAGCAGAGGTATAATTGAGGCTGTCAGTGCAAAAATGGCCTAACCCTGAATTTTTTCATAATCTGACCTTATGTACTGTACTACAAATGATTTGAAATGTGCGAAAATTTAATGCAAAACCGGCCTATCTCTAGTTTCACCGATTGCCAATATGATGACAACAAGATGGCATTGCAAAAATGGCATTTATGTACATTGATATAAAATTCATGAATATACAAACCCCATTATTTTCATACTCATTGTCTCAAACTTAGGCCACTTTTGCGCTGACGGCCTCAATTGTGTTACCCAGAGTTCAGAATCGGTTACTACTAAGGTATAGTTGTGCTGTCATAAAAATAAGTAACTTCTGTGATTACTTTCTTAACGCTTAAGTATATTGGTTCCAAATGTACGTATGAACTGAGGAGCCACTCTTGGCGAGTAGCCAGCTGTGAAACGAGGCCGTGGGTTCGATTCCCACACCGGGACAAATGTTTGTGTGACAGACAGATATTTATGTCCAGGGTCTGGGTGTTGAGACCGAGTCTCTCGTAGTCCCCGATACCCACAACACAAGACTCGTATCTTAGTGTGGGGTCGGGGCTATGTGTGACTGTTGGGTGGTATTTATTATACTGTCAATCTGGCAGTTTTAAACAAGCTACCAACTAAGCACAAACTGAAAATATTGTTAAAAGAGATCTAGAAGAGAAATAGCAGGGTTTCGTCTTGGTCGTTTAATAAGAACACACATGTCAAAATTGATGGCTCACTATGGCTTAGATTTACTCGTCCCCATGGCAATGGCAATGGCATGGCTAAATGGCGGCTGGAGGGGAGAGCAAATCAAGTGGCACGGCTGTGGCGGGTGGCTGTGATTGGCTGACTGACGTCACATCCGCAACATTCGGCCATCCTGCAACAATTGCTCCCGCAATAGGAACAAAAACATGAATTAGCTTTCCAGTAAATCAATTAAATCGTCAGTCTCTAATTGCTCATCAGGACTACTTTCGCTGTCGGATATATGAGCTACACTTTTGTAAGGTCTTAACGAATCTACAGATACTAAACCTGTAAAACTCTTATATCCTCGTAATCCTTTAATACTTCTTATCTTATACCTATCATTGCCAACTATTTTTGTAACTACATATGGTCCAGAATACAAATCATCGAGCTTAGTGTTAACCCTAGCTGCACTATTAGTAGGAGCCTGTCTCCACAATACAAAGTCCCCTTTTCTGTACACATGTGCCACCTTTCTTTTCTTATCAAAATTATGTTTCATTCTCTCACTCGATTTTTGAAGTCTGGTGGCAGCCTTTTCCCTGCGTAATTCTACGGGTTCTGGAATTTGTTCCGGAGTGGAAACATCACATCTAGATCTTCCAGACCGAGCAAACATTAAATCAAATGGTTTATAACCAGTACTAGCGTTTTGTGTATTATTTATCCCCCAAAGAATGTCTGGTAAGGCATTAGGCCAGTTACCAGACGCCTCACTAGGGTCACTGGCCCGCAAAGCATCGAGAATTGTACGGTTTGTGCGTTCAACCTGGCCGTTTGCTCTAGGACAAGCAATAGCATTTAATGTATGTTTGAACTGTTTCTCATTGGAAAAATTCTTAAAATATCTACTAGTAAAGGCCTTGCCATGGTCAGTTACTACATGATTAGGATAACCAAACAAACTAAAGATCTTTTTCATTACTCGAATAGTTTCAATCGAATTTACCGTCCGTGTTGGTTCAGCTATCACAAATTTAGTAAAAGCGTCTGTCATCACTAGCATTTGCTGATACCCTTTTTTTGACCTACAGAATGGTCCTATGTGGTCAACATGTATCATGCGCATAGGTTCTGATGGTTTAGGTATCGGGTGTAACGTACCTTCCTTTTTTCCATAAGTACCCTTACCATAGGCACAATGAAGACATGACGTTACGTATTTCTTTATGAAACGCGTCATTTTCGGAAACCAGAATTCTGATTTTATCAACTCCAAACAGCGGTTAAAGCCTACATGACCAATATCATCATGGTGCATCTGAACAATTTTCCATCTAGCAGAGTTCGGTACTACTAAACGATTTCCGTTTAAGGTTTTACGATATAGCCTACCCTCCACTAGCCCATAATCATTTTTTATTTGCGCATCGACGTTATTAGATTCTAGTTGATTAATAATAGAATTAAGTTTATCATCCTGACTTTGCACGGTAAAGAACCAATCCGAAACTTCTAATCGATTAATATCCATTTTAATAACTGGATGCCTACTTAACGCGTCTACGTGTTTCATGCGTTCACCAGGTCTATATTCGACGCTTATGTCATAGTCTTGTATTAAGAGCCACCATCTTGCGATGCGCGGTATCATGTCGCGTTTAGTAAGAGTGTCTCTAACGGCTGTACAATCTGTCACTACTTTGACGTGCTTACCCACCACATACACACGGAATCGACGTAATGATTCGACAACAGCTAGAGTTTCAAGTTCGTAACTATGGTACATGCTTTCCTCCCTAGACGTAACTCGACTAAAGTATAAAACAGGACGTAACGAACCGTCATTTTGTTTTTGCAATAATATACCAGCAATGCCTAACTTACACGCGTCTGTATGTATTTCAGTGGTGAGTGCGTGATCGAATAAAGCTAACACTGGTTTCGAACAAAGACTGTTTTTCAGTTGTTCAAAACTATCACTTTGGTTCTTATCCCATATCCACGGCGTATTCTTTTTCGTAAGATCGGTTAAAGGGCGCGCAATTATGGCAAACTGAGGAATGAATTTCCTAAAATAACTACACAAGCCTATAAACCGCCTAACATCATGCACATTGTTTGGAATTGGAAATTGCGACACTGCTGTCAACTTTGATTCACCGGGCTTTATACCTTGACTAGATATTTCATGTCCTAAATACGTAATGTCAGATTGTAAAAATGAACATTTATTTATATATAACTTTAAATTTTCGTTTTTGAACTTTCGAAGAATCTTTTCTAAGATAATCAAACCGGATTGTACATCAACTGAAGGTAGGAGCAAATCATCTAAAAATGCAAGTATTTCGTTACTATTTTGATTATCTCCTGTATCGTGACGATTATCTGTAGGTTCTGATGCCACTGACTCGACAATTTTATTTATTAAGCGCATAAAGACCGATGGTGCATTAGCTAACCCGAATGGAACCCTTTTATATTCGTAATGTCCTTGCGTGGTTATGAATGCAGTTTTGTGCGTGTCTTCCGGTTTAATTAACAATTGATGGTAACCCTGGGCCATGTCCAAACTAGTGAAATATTGTTTACCTGCTAGCTTTGAAACCTGGTCATCGATATTAGGCAACGGGTATCTATCTTTGACAGTGATGGAGTTTAATGCACGATAATCGACACATAACCTAAAATCACCGTTCTTTTTCTTGACTAGAATGACCGGTGAAGCGTAACTAGATTCTGATTCAGTTATAATACCTGCGTCTAATAATTCATTCACTTTGGATTTAACTATTGCTTGTTCACTATGCGAAAGTCTGTAAGGTTGGCGATAAATAGGCTGATCACTTGTAAGTTTAATTGGCATATGCACTAAATTTGTGCAACCTAGATCATGTGTTCCAGAAGCAAAACAATTGGAATATAATGATAATAAACTAATTAAACTTGAACGATGTTCGTTATTTATTGGTCCTATCTTAAGATTACCTACTTCTAAACCTCCTATTTTAAAATTATTATTGACAATAGCTTGGCTAGTACTTGGAAAACAATTCATAGATTGGCCTTGGCAATAATTAATACTACCAACCTGGCTTATTGGCTGTGGCTGTGCCTGTGGCTCCTCGCAGCTTTCGGCCCTTGTCAGGACCTCGCCTTGGGGCCATGTAATCGTGTCTTTACCCGCATTAATGACCTTAATATAGCCTTCTTCTCCTCGCAGTAGGGTCGCAGGCAGTGAATAAGAAATCCCGTGAAGGTCATAATACCGCGGAGGAGTCACAACATCATTATTTTTCCTGTTTCCTAATACTCGTACTGGAATTATGGATGATCCTGGCGGTAAGCGTTCCTCGTTGACAGTAATAATTTTAAAACGGTCTGGCTCCTCTATCATTTGTATTTCACAAATATTCGTATCACAATCAAGATTAAATCGAGCAATACCTTTACTAATTGTCAAATTCATTCCTTCACTGTTAATCACCGGTTGACCGATCAATAAGTTGATTTCCTTCATCTTGATATTCGACAGATAGGCTTGACATTGCATTGTGATGCCATCAATCTCCAAAAGAAAATGTACCTCTCCTTGGCTAGAAACTAGATCACCTGAAAATCCTTTTAGTACTATATTTGTAGGTTTAACCTCCAAATCTAACGCGATCGATACACGTTCGTTAAGAATGTTAACTTGACTTCCACTGTCAATATAAGCTTTGACATGAACTCCGTTGACCTTTGCCACCTTTTTGTATGTATCATTGAAGGATCTTAACATGTTAACCTCTTTTATGTTTCCAGTGGTCACTTCTCTTTGGGTCACTTTTTGGTTATTTGGACAACGTAAAGCAATATGTCCTAGAACTCCACACTTGAAACACTTGCGTGTATCAGGCTGAGTACATTCACGCAGTAAATGTCCTGTCTTCTTACATCGTGGGCAAGGATCTATTTCAGGGTTGGCAGGGGTGCATTTCTTGTCGAAAGTTGGACGAACTGGTGCATTCTTGAGTACCTTAGGGTCTTGAACTGCGGTGCGATAATCATCTAAGGCACACAAAAATCCTTCATACAGCTCACCTGGTGACTGACATTGAAATGCCCGAGCGTTCGGCTGTAAAGTTTGAGGCAACCCTCGAATTATACAGGAGATGCTGGCGCTGTCAGACAACTTGCACCGAAAGCACATGGCTACTTTGTCCTGGTAGTATGTCGTCATAGTCTCAGTTGGTTGTTTTTTTCTCTGTAGTAGCTCTTCAAGCATGCCGCCGTAATCCCGATGTTTCGGAAATGCCCGTAGTAACATTTCTTTCCACTCGGACCACGAGTAATTGTAATCTTCTAGCCGGTTGTACCACCTTTTCGCTTGACCTCGTAGTTTGTCTTGCAAGTAAAAAGATTTGGTAGTGTCATCCCATCCGTGTATTTCACCTAATTGGTCAATCTTCCTGATCCAGGCTTGAACAGTACAATCTTCACTTTCCGGGTCGAATTCCGGAATCAAAGAGGCAGCACGATGTTCCTTCGGTCGATGCGGAGTTTGATTTACCGCATGTAGATCGTAAATTGCTTTGTTAATCTCTTTTTGGAGCAGACTCTTCAACAATTTTTTAGCCGGTGGTGTTTGTGGTCCATTGTTGTCTTCATTTTCGCTTTCGCTTTCAGAAACTTGTAAACGTACGTAATTCCGTTTCATTTTGTCCGAATCCCACTTCTGATTGTTAAAAGAGATCTAGAAGAGAAATAGCAGGGTTTCGTCTTGGTCGTTTAATAAGAACACACATGTCAAAATTGATGGCTCACTATGGCTTAGATTTACTCGTCCCCATGGCAATGGCAATGGCATGGCTAAATGGCGGCTGGAGGGGAGAGCAAATCAAGTGGCACGGCTGTGGCGGGTGGCTGTGATTGGCTGACTGACGTCACATCCGCAACAATATGCTTAAATATTTTTAATAATGGTTTCTTATGTTTACACGACTATTATACATTGAAATAAAAATAATTTTACGGATTCTATCGCAATTTATTTACCTTTTTTAGATCCCGACGTTTCGAAAGCTTTACAGCCTTCATGGTCACGGGGCGGACTAAAAAAACCGCGATAGAATCCGTAAAATTAGTTTTATTTCTATATTTTTAATAAATAAAACAAGCAGTATTCACTTATATCGAGTGTAATTCTGGATATATCGGTTACAAAATACCTAACCAACGCACGCCAGCTCACCGCGGCACAAGCTTACGTCAGAAGATCGGAAACTAGGCGACCGTATAAAATCGTACATCCTTTATATTACAAATCTAAATAGTAAAAAAGCCGGCGTTCGCTAACCAGTAAGATACAAAAACAAAAACCACGCACACACGTGACCGTTAAATTTAGTTTGAGCTTAATTCACTCACAGTTACAGGAAATATATATATAATATAATAATTAGTATAATTTAAATTATAAAGATCTCTTAATCGTTACAAAGGAGGCTAGCGGGTCGTCGAACCTCTCCCAGTCTGCAAAGCTGAACTGAAAATATAAAAGATCGTAGCGCCGCGCCGTCCCTTCAATACTGACTGACGGACTGACGGTTGGGCTGAGGGAGGGGGGGCGCGGCTTGATGCTAAATGCTGTAGTATCGCCTACTGGCGGTCGGTGGCTCGCAGCTTCTCCTCGACGGCCTCCTGCGACGCCTCAGACAGGTCGGTCGCCTGGATGTACTTCTGGACGCCCACCAGAGACTTCTTCAACGCGTCGAACGAGCTGACAGACAGACAAACAAACAATTATATTGTGAAAGCGTGTTGCAGTTGGCGAGTAGCCGGCTGTGAAACGAGAGCTGTCGATTCAAACACTGGGACAAATGTTTGTGTGACAGACATTTGTGTCCGGGGTGTTGTGAGAGGGTGCGTCTCTCTAGGTCCCTGATACCCACCGCCCTTGACACAAGACTCGTATCTTAGTGTGGGGTCGGGGCTATGTGACTGTTGGCTGTTATTTATTTATTTAATGTTGTTTCGCAAAACAAAATTACAAATATATGTTAGTGCGAATATTATACATTGCAATTGTATTTTACACACTATCACAGTATTTTTCTTCTTAATATGGACGTTTCAAAAACTTTACAGTTTTTATGGTCATCACCGTGGCCATAAAGTGGGATAAAATCAATAAAATTAAATTTCGCCCTTACATTAGGAGTATTTAATGTATTCTGTAGTCATACTAACATCTGTGCCCTCAGGGAGTAAAATAATTTGTGCACTTCACAGGCTTACAACAGAACTGAGCCTGATGTCTGCTGTCTTAATACTGTAATCACAAATGCTTCATGAAAGCTATATTTTTTAGGGCGTGGTGGTATGTTACGCAAATTTGTTGCAATCATAATTATAATGAAAACTTTATCGATTTATTTATTTATTTAAATGGATCGCCAGTGGGTGGTACATATTGAAGTACAAGTGAACAAATTTTTGGTCCCTAACACAACATACATACATATACTCACGCCTGTAATCCCCGAAGGGGTAGGCAGAGGTGTAACGAGTACACCCACTTTTCGCCGAATTTCGGTCCCATAATGTGATAGGGGGCGAGCCTATCGCCATACCGGGCACAAATTCCAGACTCCGGGCTAATACTGAGGAATTTCTAGATAGAAAAACCCAATATCACTTTACCCGACCCGGGGATCGAACCCGAGACCTCAGCACACCAGTCGTAACGCATGCGCAATTACCACTGCGCCACCGAGGCAGTCTTAAATATAAACTTAGTTAATAAATCGATGACAGTGGATATAAAATAAAAATAATTGTAGTATTGTGAATGACATCATCAACACAATCATTTCTTTATCAATGATAAGTGTTTTACAAATACTCAATAACATATCCACTAGATACTATACGTCAATTCGTATTTATCATTAGTGTGTTACTTGGTCAAGCCTTCTCCAGGAAAATTTGATAAAACTGTATTTCACGAACCCCCTAAATACACTGTTCTTGTAAAATATAATTGTTATGTTATAGGAACCGTACTTTTTCTAGGATAAAAGTAGCATATGAGCTATTCCAGACTATAATCTATCTCTGTGCCAAATTTCAACCACATCCATTCAGCCGTTCTGGGGTGATTTAGCAAAATCCATCCAAACATTCGCATTTATAATATTAGTATAGGGTTACCAACCCCGGAATTCAAATACTAGGATTTGAAGTTAGAAAAACCAAGGCAATTCAGTTTAAAGACACGACGCATCTTTGTTTTAAAATAGCGTGAACACTTGCGAGCCGAGATGCCGCCCCTAAAGTAAGGATTGCAAAAGTGGTGTACGAATTTTAAAATACAGGACCTTATCAGGGCGCTTTAAAAACCCAGGACACTGCTTAAAAACTATCCAGGACACTCTAAAAACCAGGACATATCTTGGAAAAACAGGACGGTTGGCAACTCTATTATAGTAGATTAAAGTGTTTTTTTTGACAGCCTCCGTGGCGCAGTTGGCGAGTAGCCGTCTGTGAAACGAGAGGCCGTGGGTTCGAATCCCACACCAGGACAAATGTTTGTGTGACAGACAGATATTTGTGTCCGGGGTCTGGATGTTGTGAGACCGTGCGTCTCTCGTAGTTGATATCCACAACACAAGACTTATCGTGTCTTAGTGTGGGGTCGGGGCTATGTGCTATGTGTGTGACTGTTGGGTGTTATTTATAATTTGTTAATTTACCTGGAGTACAACATCTTCTTCTTGACCTTGGCGGTGTCAGGGCACCACGACATCAGGAACAGCTTCTGTTTCTTGCTCGCCTCCGACGTGCCTTGACACTGGTGCGTGTATTCAAAGTCGAACAGGCCATATCTGGAAACAACAACAGCGTTAAATCATTAATTTAAACCATTCTGTCGACACAAATACAGAACCAAAAATGAATTACATATCGATGGCTTTATTTATCAAACTTCGTAATTCATTTTCGGAAAAAGAGAATAAATTGTTTATTTATTTTTAGATATTATCTATATAATAAAAATATATCTATATAATTATTATATAGACGTATATAATAATTAAATAATAATAATACATTTTTTTGTTGGGGTGCCATGTTTGGCCGTTTTGCGGCCTTCTGAGTACTCTAACACTAGATACTCGACCGCTTCACATTGTTGGCCATGGCGTAGTGTGAGGAAGCAGGCCGGCATGATTGTGTTGAGTAGCGGGGGATAGATTGTCTCTCGCTACTCGACACTCAAATTGGACTCATTGCCGTGGATAAAAAAAATGCATCTTAACATGTTGGTGGACAGTACTACCTTGGTAGAAATGCGTGCTTAGGCACTACTAAATTTCATATATTGCCTATAGCGTCAAACTTGGACGTCGACAGGTGTACTGTCCATAACATTTCGTTCTGCTTGACGCCTGGAGGCGTTACTGTCCACCAACGTGTTAACTAGTGTAGTCTGGTCGCTATTGTTATGAAGGCATGTATTACCTGCACTCGCCGGTGCCGCCCTTCTGCAAGTCCTCAAGGAAAGCCTCGTACTCGGCGTTGCGTCCTCCGACCGTCTCAACGTCGATCTGTTTCTCATCCCGAATGTAGAACACCACGTAGCGGTGTTTCTTGTCCTTTTTTATCTCCTCGTATGTCGTTTTACAAGCGTCCGAGACTGTCACACCAGACGCCTGGAAAAGAGTTATCGTTTGGTAAGTTTGTGTTTAGTAGTAGTACAATGATCCTCCAATGATTGCCTCGGTGGCGCAGTTGTAATTGCGCATGTGTTACGACAGCTGTGCTGACGTCTCAGGTTCAGGGTAAAATGATATTGGGTGTTTCTATTTAGAATCAGTATCAGCCCGGAGTCTGGAATCGTGGCTAGTATGGCGATAGGCTCGCCCGCTATCATATTATGGGACCGTAATAAGTTCGGCGGAAAGTGGGTGTACTGGTTACACAGCTCCTACACCTTTCGGGGATTACAAGCGTAAGTGTAAATTCAACAAAGTTCACCGAATTAGTGACATCTGGTCAGCCATAGGCAACTAGTGGATAATTTATCATGAAACATGTCGGATTTGTTTCCCTTGTCTGCTTTGTTAAACAATAATCTTGATAACGTAATAATAGTATATTTTATTAAAAAATAAACTCATTTAGTTATTTTATTACACGGTCTGTGAATAGATATTCCCAAATGAACCTTGAACAAAGCAAACATGTTTTCAGGCAATTCGCGTCTGATCAAAGCTCTATTTCCGAGAATCCTCACATTTAAATAAGTTTGATTTGATACATACATATACACTCCAGTAACCAGTACACCCACTTCGCAGATTTTATTTCGGTCCCATAATCTGATAAGTGGCGAGCTTATCGCCATACCGGACTCAATTTCTAGACTCCGGGCTAATACTGAGAATTCTACATAGAAAAACCAATTATCACTTTACCCGACCCGGTGATCGAACCAGAGATCTCAGCACAGCAGTCGTAACGCATGCGCAATAACAACTACGCCACCGAGGCCGTTTGATTGTAAGCAAGGAAGAAAACGTTACATTGATATAATTAGTGATAACAACCCAAAAACATTGAGACATTATTTCAGTAGTAAAGTCAAGACGCCATTCGCTATATTTTACAGAAATAGTTACAATGTTAACACAAATTTATGAACGTGACCTACATACGAAAGACGACCTAAATACCTATAAATTATAATAAATCTTAACGTGGTATCATTAATTTGAATTATCAAAATGTGCTGATATAAAATATTGTTAAAAACCTACTATTTTTTTATAGTGGCAGTACGCTACTGCTCTAACACAGACGATTTGAAGGTTAGATCAATCGTAATGTGTCGATTACTAAAATCAATTGGACCCTGTTAGGCAGAGAAGACCCAACTGACGTTTTCATACTTTTGAGTAAATGTAGTTTAAAGTATGATAGCCAATTTATGTAATAGTACTATGCAGTAACTAATTTAAAATTAGTTACTGCGATATAACGACTGCCTTGGTGGCGCTGTTGTAATTGCGCATGCGTTACAACCGCTGTGCTGAGATCTCGGGTTCGATCCCCGATGTCGTCATACTTGGATCTTTTGTGTACATATGAAACTTGAGTAGGAGATTATGGCTATGTATTCAATTCGATTAAACAATGTTGGTTGGATCTTTTCTGCTTAACAGGGTCCAATTGTGACTGGTTTATGATTGGAGTTTATACCCGACGTGGCATTTGGCTCACCTAATATCACACAAATCATATCATGGCAGGGTAATAAGCTCGAGTTTTTTTAATAAGCAGTACGGACTGTCAAGAGGAAAGTCGTATGTTCGAAACCCAAATGGCATACACCTCTGATTTTTCTAAAGTTACGTGTGTATTAAATGTTAATTATCGCTTGCTTTAACGGTGAAGGAAAACATCGTGAGGAAACCTGCATATCTGAGAATTCTCATAAGAATTTCGAAGGTATGTGAATTCTACCAACCCGCATTAGCCCAGCGTGGTGGACTAAAGCTTTTTTTTTTTTTTTTTTTGTTGTCGCGGGGAAAGCGTTTTATTACTACCGCCCGCTTCGGGGGGAAGCGGAATAAGAATAAAACGGTTATGCTGGACTAGCCGGTCTTACGACCCAGCATCCCCCTCGCCCGGATGATGGCTATCCGGGCAGCCGCTGGGCCGAGTCCCTACCCCCTATGTACACCCCACCCGACACTACCAGCTAAAACCCCGCGGTGGCCTTCTTCGGCGCTTACGGAGCGATCCCGGGGTATTCTAAGGAGTGCTAGAATTGCTGCCGGAACCGCCCCTGCGCGGTGCTGCGTAGCAGCCCATCTCCATGGGAGGGCTTAGGAGCCCCCGCGCACCGAACAACGACAGCGAACGAGGCCTTACCACACGCGCTGCCGTCCATCTCGGGGTCGCACGATGCTCCGAAACTGGGAGTGCATCGATTCGGGCTGACAGCCCCCCGCTGCGAGCCCGCGACCCCCGATGGCCCCAATTAGTCGCCTCGTGGTGGACTAAAGCCTAACCCCTCTTATAAGTAGAGGAGGCCCGTGCCCAGCAATGGGACAATGTTTAATACAGGGCTAGTATTATATATATATATTATATTTTTTAATAAGACAAAATATTAGAAATCAACGCGATACGCTCAAATGTGTCGGCACACATTCTAAATGGTTCAAAAAGAAATTGGCCCAAGTCCAAGAGGCGCGTTCGCGTCAAAATAACAAACAGTAAAGTGTTTGCGATGAAAATAGTAATTATAACATATGAAAAGATAGAAAATAGTTTTGTATTAGAAATATTTATGTTTCAATTTGGTCGGACATCCCAAATAAACTGTTGTAAACGAAGCTTTTGGGTTTGTTTTTAGCAATATTGCCTGTCTGTCAAGGCATCACGTCCTAAGTACTGTATTACGACAAAATTAATTGACAATAAAGTAGTGTGTAGCTCGAGGTTACATTTAGTCTTTATTTCATTTAAATCGGTGCATTCAATCAAAAGTTATACCTGATTGAACGTATACTATATTATGCAAAGAGAGATGAAATTATTTTATAAATAGCATATAAGACAACATCCACGCGGGCGGAGCCGCGGGCAACAGCTAGTTACCAATAAATGCAAAAAAATCTTCAAAACGTAAATAAAATTTAGTTCAAAGACGATGTAAAGTTTCTATCTATCTACAAAGTGTGATTAAGAAAATTAATTTTAGATGCATATCTAAGATTCTGGTTTGCACCAACCTCGCCATGCCATGACGTTTCGCTTCTATTTCGGACAGCACAAGGCTGCTGCACATTTTCATCGATTATGTCATTAGTGCGATTATCATTAGTGTATTTAACATACATACACTCACGCCTGTAATCCCCGAAGGAGTAGGCACAGGTGTAACCAGTACACCCACTTTTCGCCGTATTTCGGTCCCATCATGTGATAGGGGGCGAAGCTTATCGCCATACTGGGCACAGATTCCAGACTCCGGGCTAATACTGAGGAATGTCTAGATAGAAAAACCCAATATCACTTTACCTGACCCGGGGATCGAACCCGAGACCTCAGCACAGTTTTTAATGCCATCAATGCAAGTTTCTTTAACTATTCGAATGGAGTAGTTCTTATTGCCCGCTAAACAACACAATATTGACTATTTCTGTATAATAAAAATACGTGAATCTAGTTTCTAGTAGAATATAAAAATAAACAAATATTTATTCTCTCTCTTATAAAATTTTCCAAAATGGTGTTACGAATTGTCATAATTAGGCCAAGGAAATGTTAATATTACTTTTGAACCAAATTACACAGAATAAGGTTTCAAGATTTCAATTATGTAATCCCCAAACTTAAATACCCTCCGTAAATATAAATAATCTTCATTAAATGTAATTGCCTGTTTAATTAAAAGTTTCCGCAAATGATTCATCAGTTTTCGAAAGCGATTAATTAATCCACATTAACAACAAAATCACACACGCTCCAAATATCTGCAATCAGTAAGAGATAAAACTTTCTACGTGTTTTATTTTTAGTGCAGTAATTAATTACCTCAACAATGTACACTAGCTGTGTGAGATATTTTGTGTGATGTTAAATTTATAACTTTGTTCTTTTTTTATAGTATAGTCCGACAAACGAGCCAGTGGGTCACCTGATGTTAAGTGATCTCCACCGCCCATGAACATCCACAATACAGAGAGTGTCATGTATGCGCTGTCGACCTTAAAGGACAGGAATAGGGATTTCTGTCAGGGTTGTACCGGTCGAGCCGGCCCATTCATGCTGTAGACAAATATGTCTACAGCGTGGCTCTACCACTTCCAAACTTTCTTGTTTACTTTAATAAAAAAAAAGGATATATATGTTTAATTTTTATATCAATTGTTAATTTATCATTATCTATTTGTGTGTGATTATTTTTCATTTAAACTTCAGACTCGTTCTGAAAAGACATGTTACCATTATTATTATATCATTACAATTTTTAGAAAGTTCCTGACATGTGGCTTCTTATCCCTTTCCTTCATTTTACAGTCAATTACCTAAAGGAATCGTGTCAAACCAAAACCATATGTCCACAATTTTACCTAAAAAACCTAACCTAACCTAAAAAATTGGTCACGTAGTATGGGTACGTTCTCTTATGTTCAATGGAATTATTGGTTCACTTTAACCATATCTCAAGCTAAACGTTACATTTTAATCATTTAATTTACGCGCGACCCGCTTTCTCAATTCAAATTCCATTGTGCCAGTTTATCACCTGTCGGTAATACGTCTAGTACGTTCCAATTTCTATCTTTATCGAGACCTAATTTTGTGTAATTCATTAATGAAAATAATTATTTGAACACATGCTACACTAATTCAATTGGTATTTTCTTCGGAATAATGTTTTATTCATGTATTATATGTAATACATGAATAAATATTATATATATAATGTTTAAATATTATATTTAAACGTGTTTTATGACATCCTTGACAAAATAATAGATGTGAATGTACCCAAGGCAAAGCTAAGGAATAACAAATATCCACCTTGGTGTAGCCGAAAATTGGTTAGACTCCTAAAGGAAAAGAAAAAACTACTGCGTAAATATAAAATATTTAAAAACCCGTTAGACGAAATATCTTTACAAATTTTAAGCCGTAGATGTAGTTCCTTGACGCGGACCTGCTATAAAAATTACATTCTTTTCACTGAATGTAGCATTCGAAACAATCCTAAGTTCTTTTGGGCATTTATAAAGAATAAACGTAATAATGCTGTCGACTTCCCAGCTAAAATGTCCTTAAATAATATTATAACCTCAAATGGGACAGGCATTTGTAATCTTTTTGCATCTTATTTTTCATCCATGTTCTCGAGCTCATCAACAAGCACATCTGTTTATAATGGCACCATTTTTACGAACAGCCTAGACAAGATTAGCTTATCTCAAACTGAAATTCTAGATTACCTTATGCGACTCGAAGTTTTTGAAGCTGTAATTTGCCCGTATGTGCAATTTTTTGGAAAACAGTTTCTCATAGGTAATCAACACGGCTTTGTTCAAGGAAGGTCCACTAATACGAACTTAGTTCTTTATCACAACACGCTAGTGGATGCTGTTGATAATGGTCTTCAAGTAGACGCTATTTACACCGATCTCTCAAAAGCATTCGATAGAGTTTGTCACAAAACTCTAGTACATAAACTCGCCAATTATGGCATCTCTGGTTCTCTCCTAAATTGGTTTACCTCTTACTTACAGGAACGATCGCAATATGTTGTAGTTAAAGGCTTTCAGTCCATCTCATACATCTCTACTTCCGGTGTTCCTCAAGGATCCCACTTCGGACCATGGCTTTTCAACGTATTTGTAAATGACATAACAACTACTTTAAAACATAGTCAAGTCTTTCTATATGCAGATGATTTAAAATTGGCCCGAGTAATCAAAAGTATTTCTGATAGCGAACTTCTTCAGCGCGATATAGATCAATTGTATGAGTGGTGTCTAAATAATAATATGTCATTAAACACTAGTAAATGTGCTCACATTAAATTCACACGTAACAGGATAATTGCTGCCTCTAGTTATAATATCAATGGGACACTACTTACAGAGGTGGACCAGATCAGGGACCTTGGGGTTTACTTTGACACAAAATTAACATTCCTTCCACATATTGACAACATTATTTCAAAAGCGACTAAAATGTTAGGTTTTTTATAAGAAACAGTAAGGTTTTCAAAAATCCGGCCACTAAGATCACGGTCTATTATGCGTATGTTAGGAGCATCCTAGAATACTGTAGCATAGTTTGGTCACCTCAATATAAAATTCACCAACTGCGCATAGAGAGAATTCAGAAGCGATTCCTAAGGCACCTTGTTTATTGTGACAAACTAAGAAATAATTTGAAAACGAATGATACAAAATTACAACACTATAAAATGGATTGTCTTACGGTTCGACGGAATCTGCTGGATATGAACTTTCTACACAAAATTGTTAGAAATGGTATTGATTGCCCCGAACTAGTAACGCTAATAAACCTTTATGTCCCGCGTCGTATTCCCAGGCACTACATCCGTGTGCTCCAACCACCACATTCGAGAACTAATCTAAAACAATTTTCTGCCGTATCGAGAATGTGTCGTAATTATAATTTGCTTGGTGAATCCGTTGACATTTTCGGTGCATCTTTTCACAAATTTAAAAGGGAGGTTGCTAAGTTGTTGAGAGACCAGTCTTAGTCCTAATATTAATAATAATTTTCTAATTCTAATTTATCTTGGAAAAATATATGTACTTACCTAGGTTTTTTTTTACCATTTATTCTTTACTCCATTGTATTATTTTTAATTGTTTAATTCTGAGTGTGTATTATTAAATTAATTATTTTTATCATTGATGGTGCATGTTGTGGCTGCCTTAAACAGGTGTTACAAATTTTCGATGTTTTGTTCCTTTTTATGTTATAGTTATAAGTTTATTTGTATCAACTACTGGCTGTCCTAAATAAATAAATACTAGATGTTGCTCGCGGCTTCACCCGCGTGGTAGTTATCTTTGAAAGAAAAGGTATAAAATCCATGAAGGCATTTTAAGCCATAACAACTTTCTATATCATGCTATCCCATAGGAACCGTGCATTTTCCGGGATACAAAATCTATGTCATTCTCAGACCCCTCAACTAACACTATGCATAAAATCCTGTCGATCCCTTGCTTTGTCTAAAACAAAAACGAAATTATCCCACTGGAACCGTACATTTTTCCGGGATAAAAAGTAGCCTATGTGCTTGCTATTCCATACTATAATGTCTGTGCCAAATTTCAACCAGATCCGTCCAGCCATTCTGACGTGATTGAGTAACAAACATCCATCCATCCAAACATTCGCATTCATAATAGTAGTAAGATTGTACCACAGTAGATTGGTACAATATTTACAAGTAAATATGCAACTACCCACTAAAAATTTAACAAGAACATAAGACTTAATTTTAATTACTGAATAAATTTTCATTCAAGATGATTATCATTTAAGATTATAACTATGGATTCCTGAACTATATTTTCTAATGATATCATCCCATCGTAGATTTTTATGGTATGAAATTTTTTATAAGTAGCAGCCGGAATAGAAAAGTTCGACGAAAATTGATAGTGCCTTTTTCTATGGGATTCCAGTCCTTATTCCAGTTCGTAACTTATAAAGGTAATCACATATGCAAGTTGTAAAACCTAGTTAGGTATAAACTAAGCAATACTTTTCCGTCCTACAACACATCTGTAGTCTTGAGACACCTAAAATGCAACGTCATGCCCTCAAAAGTCTGGCAAAATTCTAACCGTAGAGCATTTCGCAGTTTGAATCACGGTTCGCAAAGGTCAAAGTACGTAGCGCTGATTCTATACAATTAGAGGCCATTTTCGCTTAGCACGCTGCCGACAATCAGGGTGAATGTCATAGTGACTCACAAGGAATGCCGCATTATCGACTTTTATCTCGCGTCGAGCCGGGGTGGATCGTAAACGCAATGTGTTCC
The DNA here is from genome assembly GCA_905220505.1 of Laothoe populi. Lineage (NCBI taxonomy): Eukaryota > Metazoa > Arthropoda > Insecta > Lepidoptera > Sphingidae > Laothoe > Laothoe populi. Next base: position 3,797,557 of record HG992173.1, read on the forward strand.
ACTATCTACTAGTTATTCATTTCATTACTTCAGTCAGTGTTTAGGTATTTAAAATTACTAAATAACGCCATAATTTAATGAGAAAGCTACTTTTATTTGTTCATTATACAAGTATGTTACTGTAAAAAGTTTCTTCAATTGTAATTTGAGACAACGGTATAGTAATAATATTGACTCAGATTTTTCAACTGTTCTATGTTCCTTGTAATAAAACGAAATTTACGGATTCTATCGCGGTTTATTTTACTATTTTAACCCGACGTTTCGAAGGCTGTATTTACAGCCTTCATGGTCACGGGGGAGACCGAGTTGTATGTCGTCACGAAAGTATAGTGCAATGTTTCTACCCTCCATATAGTTGATATTTAATTTTTATTTTGTTGTAGTCCGATCTACGAAGAAAGAGCTCACAATGTCTTGAGGTCTGGCAGTTGGTCTTTTGGGTTGGACAGATGGTTGGAAGCTAGCACCAGCCTGGGACCCAATTATACATTTAATTAAATCGGAAACATAAGAAACCATTATGTTCTATGTTCCATTTGTAGGGCAAACGAGGTATCCATGGCAAAGATTTAGTTTCTCACAAATGCTTACCCTGTTGTAGCATACACCTAATATACACCACACTCATAAGAGTTATTTATTTCAATTGCAGATTGCATAAGATATGAATCCATATAATCAATCCAGTGAAAATTATAAGTCAGAATCGACAGTAAATTAAGAACGCCACCGAAGCGAGGCCAGTCCAAGGTAGTTTGGAATTTGAGGAAACCTTAGACTAGGACTGATGTCTGAACCAAAACATTCTAAGAGTGCAAGCATGCCACAAAATAGTTCGGTGAAAGTTTTAAATTGAGATTCCATGGTCTACAAAAGCCTGTGCAAAGTGGCAGCCTGTAAGAGGTTTGGCACAGGGATCTTGAGAAATAAATTTTAGCTCTAGCGGATACTAGCTCCTTTAGGTTTTGACTGACTATATTTAAAGCTTATTTGTAAGAGGTATTTCGTTTGATGTGATGTGATTTGCTGCATTATATTTCTTGTCCTAGCAAGATCTACATATACATTTGTCTTACCAATGTATTCATTCGTTCATGATATCGAAAGGTTCTAACTGGTACTAGCTGTTATCTCAATCCTTGTGTGGCTTTGGGATAAATAGTATACGATTGTATAGTCTAGATTATCTGTGAAGTGAATTAATCTAACATAGAATTCCGTTTAGCATTTTTGTGAAACAAATTTACAGACAGCAGTGACTTTTAATTTATAGACAAAACAAGAAGGAAATCAAGAACGTGTTCGATGAAAAGTCTTATAGTATGCAATCACAACATTCGCGATCGATTGCAAAACGCAGGGCAGTGCAAGGCAAGTAGCGCGAACTATAAATATTATTTCTTACGTTATGACACATCGTAATGTCAACCTTAAGACAAGGATATCCTGTGTCCGTAGCATGACAAAGGAGTTTTGTTTTACGCATTACTATGATATTAAAAATACAACGTCGAAAAACCTTTCACTCGTTGATTCATCTACCGAATGAATAATAAATCCAAATTTTAGATGAGACGTGAGCTATGAATGAGATTTAAACGATCTAATGTGGTTAAAGATTGTAAAATTAAAAGTTGAATAGATATCTAAGAACTAAAAAGTCCGATTTAAATAAATGATTTTTTTGTAGTTATTTATAAGGAACATAAAAAATCACGATTCTGTTTGGAAGGACGTGGATTTTACTTGCAAATGTTGAAAATAGCCATTTTTAAAATGAAATTATTTACCGAAAATAATAAAGTAAATAATACTATGATACAATCCACAGCATTTAAGTCTTAATCAGTAAATAAAAATAATGAAAACATTCTGTTTAATAATAAAACAAACATTACCCGAAACCGAGAGATAAAAAGAGTGAGACAGACAAATATTTCATGCTTTGTTTTGTTTAGTTTTTTGTTTGCTATTTAATGTTGGAACAGATGTCGATGTTTATTTTGAGACTCATTGAACAAAGTTGTATGTAAACTACATATGGTTGTTGAGCGCTGCAGTGGTTTTGGAGCTATTTTCAACGTAAGACTGGATGCTATATCTATATGATTAATGCTAAACTAGAAGTAAAAGAAAACTTGCAATTTTCCGTTTGATTCTTTCTTTCAGATAAATAATTACAAATATACCGCTATTTTATTCGCTTTATTCAGTAGATAACCGATATTTAAAAATATAGGAAAATCTGGCGCAGTTGTAATTGCACATGCGATGACTGCTGTGCGGAAGTTGTGCTGAGGTCTCGGGATCTCCGGGTCGGGTAAAGTGAAATTGGGGTTTTCTATTTAGAAATACTCAGTATCAATCCAGAGTCTGGAATTGTGCACGGTATGGCGATAGGCTCGCGTAGGAACGTAAAAAATTCGGCGAAATGTGGGTGTACCGGTTACATACAACTCTGCCTACCCGGGGATTACAGGCGTGAATATATAATATACAAAAGAGCCCGTGTGTACAAGTAATTTAGTCTTGATTTGTTCAGAAACCATCACCTCTTCAACTGATACAACAATAAAACGTACATATTTTCTACACAGAACATTTCAACATAGAAACGAAAGTTTTCAGACGGCCCGCAGCGAGCGAGTATCGATTTGAATGGAGCATATCTCACCACGTGCTGGGGAGTGGGGTTGAGTTCACACACAGCGTATTATTAGACGGACGCGAAGCTCGGCCAATGTCTCTCACACGAGTCTATTTCCGAGCAACCATGCAGGAGACAATTGTATTTAGAAGCATTTCGGTTGATTTTGTACATCCATACCAGTTTTACAGTATAGCGTAGGTCTCCTGTTATGTATATCTTTTTATACATCGGATTTAAAATAGACAAATCATTTGTAAAAAATTGACCCGTCATGGCAGATGTGATACATCGAAATTATTTTGTAGAAATAATGAGCATAAAACCTCTGAAAGGAAATAAATATAGCAGAATCGAAAATATAACATTCAGATTTTTTTAAAGTAAAATATGACCCACTCCAACTTCTGTCGTCACCACACCGTATTAGATGTTTCATATAATCTTTTATAGCGTGGGGACGCGTCGCCACGCCAACAGTCGGTCGACCCGCCAATAGTTTCACACCAAAAATTAAACACGGTCGATGGGTGTCCACAATATTGTATTGACACTGGTATTAGGGTATTTCCTATTATTAGAAATACCGAAGGTATTTAGGAGAGTAGCTGCGGGTATATTAATAATGACAACCTGAGTGGGGAGTAGTAAATGTTTAGCATAAAACAGAGTGCCTTCTGCGCTCAGTTCAGTTCAGTTGAGTAGAAGACGAGTCGATAGCCAGTATATTCGTGGTTCGGTGCAATAAGTGTAATCAGTTCAATGGACGCGTAGTTCAGCTTAGAGGGTAATGCTGTTAGATTAATTATAAAGAGAAGCCTAAGTAAATCCTGACATGCGTTTGTGTTAATATTAAGCACTGAGATGTGTTACAGTGTTATGTAAATCAATCAATAAAATGGTAAACATTGTATTTGAGCCTTTTTAAATATCCATCTTGCATAGTTTTGTTGATGTTGCTAACACTGGGTGCCTTCAAAATTTCAATAGCACTTGTCATATTGACTTTTTAGTTTACTAACAGCTCCTATTTTAGCTTCCTATGCAAATATAAATATTTTAATACTTCGACTCATTCATTTTCTTAGCAAATCGATTCTTTTAATTGTTTAGTATCCTATCTTCTCCTTTCCATACGAGAACCATGCTGGCATACAGAGCCACAGTTGCATGGTGTCTACAACCAAGAATCAAGAGGTTCTATTTCATATTTTTGCCGCACCATAAAACTGTGGAACTATTTGCTCGCCTGCGTGTTCCCTCCTGCCTATGATCCTGGGTCTTTTAAGCTTAGTGTGAAGAAGCACCTCAGCAGGTCGGCATGATTGTGTTAAGTAGCGATGTATAGGTGTCTCTTTGTTGCTACTTTACCTGGACGACATTGCGCTTTTCTTCAGGTGCAATGCGTCACTTTGAGAGGATAAAAAAATGTGGTCTATGCCTGCTCCGATGTTTCTGAGTACAACATTATACTCTTACATGTACCGTGATTTGTCTATTCCCGCTGCTAAAAAGCAAGCATGTAATCACTATGATTCGGTTTGAAGGACATTGAAGCCGGTGAAGATTCTGTACATTATGAGATAGCATTTTGTGTCTTGGAGTGAAATGTCAAATATACTGCTTTATAATTCAAAGTTCGGGTGCTGTTAAAGGGCAGCCGTGGCGTTTACCACCAGACGAGTGCCCTTGTTGCAAATTTAAGCAGACGATAAAGCATTATCGGAAATGTTACAAAATGTATTTTTCTTTATTACATTGTCACGTACTGAAAGAATTTATCATCCGCTATTGATAAAGGTACACATTTTCGAAGCCAATCTAATCAGTACAAACATATTTTATCATACTGACTAGTTTCATAACATTATTTAATCTTAAAATCCAGCACTTCCAGAAATTCCATCCACGTAGAATCCAAAAAGCATATTATTCATTCCAATAAAGTCTTTAAAGAGTAATGAATTCATGGCTTTAGTATTCTCTATGACGCTTTCATAAAAAAATCTGAAATTTGAATATTATGTTCTTTAAAAATTAACATCCGCTGACTCACTGTATCTACAATGTCGGTTCCGATAGACGTAATGGTCATATGCATATCAACGTTTTTAAAACAAATCAATTCAAATATTCAGCTACAAACGCATTTGAAATTAGAATTTTAGAGTAGAATAGGAAAATATAAGCAAAATACTGTATAAATTTAGATCTTTTTTTATCCTTTACGTGGGTAGGCCAAAGTAATAAGTTATTAGTACAGATCAACATACAAAGTTGAGCGTGTAGCAGCAAGTGTTAGTTCTAATGGTAATTAAAATTGTGCAGTTCGTATAAAAACAAATTGTACAAATAGCAATGGAGAAAAATGTACAATATAACTAAATTATGAAAGAAAATAGCACACCTAACAGTCACATACATAGTCATGACCCACTGAGATAAGAGACTTGTGTCGTGGGTATCAGGAACCAGAGACTTTCGGTCTCACAACACCCAAACCCAAAACAACCTACGGTCGTTTCACCCTTTTCGCCACGAAGGATGTAAGACTATATTTATGTTTTTGACATAGCTATATTTGAAAAAAAGTACACAAGTCATTGTCATTGTTTAATGTAAATAAACAATTAAACGCGACCTCTTATCACTAGTTTAAATTATCAATGTCAATCTCCAGTGTTAAGGTTATATAATGTAACAAAACATCAGTTTATTTTCCTTATTCCGGTATGGGATTTCTACTGTCGAAGTTTTAGTATTTTTACCGTTTAACTTTGGGAATGTATTCAGGGTGTTACTTTGTTCAATGTGTACCGGGAAACAAATGTCGCATAAGTGTTCAGTAATACACCATTTTACCCGCAAACGTATCGGTCGATTCGCGTGACATGAGTAAATGATCCATTTAACCACTTCTGTGTCAAAAGGATATTAAAAAGGTAATAAGTAGGGAGTAAATACAAGCCAAAATCAATTTTATTTCCATAACGTTAAAGTTAAAAATAGCATGTAAGAACGGCGAGTGCTGCCAGTATTTGTGGCGCGCCGGCATACCATTGATACATGACTAAATTAAATAAGTTGCTTAAGGCTTTAATAATCAATGGGTACATAGGTTTTGTCTCTTTTCCTCTAATGCAAAATATATCTCGATTCTCTAGTTACAGAGAAGACTATATATATATACAATTACATTAATTTTGATGTGAAACATCTAATGCGGCAGGTCAGGCCGACTATTGCCGTGGCGACGCTATGATAATATCTAATACGTTGTGGTGACGACAGAAGTCACTAAATGAAAGAATTGAGTGGAGTGGATAACAATTTAAAAAAACTGTTTATTATTTTTTTCCTGTAATGCTCATTATTTCTACAAAATAATTTCGCGACGTGAGATTTTTTTACAGATTTTTATTACAACACCCATACGTGCCGGCAGCATATATGCCCCGCTCGTCACCAAACGAGAAGGAGGCGCCGAGTTTGACGATTGACTGGCGCCTCCCGCCCTGTGGAATGGGGGCCCTGAAGAATTCTACCACGGTATACCCTGCCTGTCGTAAGAGGCGACTAAAAGGGATCACAGCGGTCGCGGCTGCACAGCGGGGGATGTGCGGCCTTTACATATATATCTGCATGGTGCGACCCTGAGGCGGTTGGCGGCGCGAAATATCGCGCTGCTACTGTAAATTGTGGGGGGCATCTAGCCCAAGAAGAGACGGGCCGTAAAGGTACGGCACAAGGATGGTTCCGGCAGCAATCCAGGGTAAACTCAGGATCCCCCGGGATTGTCCCACATGTGCTGCAGAAGGCTACCGCGGGGTTTTTAGTCGGTACACCGGCGTAGGAAAATTGATTAGGGTCCCGATCTAGTAGTCCTTCGGGCGAACTGGGTCGGAAGGTCGGTGAGTCCGGCATAACCATCTCTCCTCCCCCGAGGACCAGAAGGTATCCGTAAGATGGATTTCCCCGCGAAAAAAAAAAATCATGTATGCAACTCAAAATCAGCAGGTGCGTTGCGGCGCAGTCAACGTATTGCCAGTCAACATGGACCTTTGCATGCACTGAAAATTAAACAAGCCGTCGCTAAATCAATACGAGTTCATAAATTAATCACCAGCTAATAAGTAACTCGTGTTAGTCATTGAAGACTAATGATAGCATGAGAATGCAATGACGCGAAACTGCCGCCAATAAAAATACACGTCTCAAACGAATTTATCGTCGCCGGCTACGAACAAGGTTATTTCTGTTTTGACATTACGCAGTTATTTGACGTAAAGATTATATATTTTATTTATACTGTAGTTACCAAGTAAATCAAATCTTAGGCTGAGTTGAGGTAAATTTTGTATATCTAAAAATTGCTCGGTATTATAAGTTATTTAAATTTAAATACATATAGAGTAACGCCTGTAATCCCCGACGGGGTAGGCAAAGGTGTAGCCAGTAAACCCACTTTCAGCCGAATTTATTACTGTCCCATAACGTCATAGAGGCTCTCGTCATACCGGACACAATTCCAGACTTCTTTTTTTGTTTAAAAGGGTATACTTCCCAGGTGGTCCCATTAGCACCAAGTCGGGATCTGATGATGGGATTTCAGAAAAATCTAGGACGGCCCTCATTTTATAGGGGCACATAATTTGTTTTTTATTGAAGTCGGTGAACTTTTTATATAAGACAAATATTTGCAGTGCCACCCCAGAGTTTGCGACAATAGAGGGTGATGTTTGCTGACACCACCCCTTGTCGCAATGTCGTTGGCACGAGTGTCCGAATGCACTTCACCTCAATATTCAGAGGGTTGAAACGTAACGATAAAATTATATTTAGAAGCAATTTTATTATTATACAATACGAGTCGTATTATAATAAAATAGCAGCGATAGCCTAGTTGGTTACGGTACGGACTGCCAAGACGAAAGTCGTATGTTCGGAACCCAAGTGGCAATACACCAATACACGTCTCACATTTCTAAGTTATGTGTGCATTAAATGTTAATTATCGCTTGCTTTAACGGTGTAGGAAAACATCGTGAGGAAATCTGCATACCTGAGAATTCTAATACGAATTTCGAAGGTATGTGAAGTCTACCAACCCACATTAGGCCAGCGTGGTGGACTAAGGCCTAACCCATCTCATTAGTAGAGGAGGCCCGTGCCCAGCAGTGGGACAATGTTTAATACACGGCTAGTATTATTATTATATGAGTCGTAAAGAACTAAAGTCGGCAAAGTAGTTGAGCAAAAATTAAATAAATATATCCTCTCGGCAATATAGGAAATTAAAATCTGCATCGACTATTGCAATGTTTTATTATAATTAAAGACGGCTATAAACCCTTCTAAAATACAAAACAAAAGTAGCTTCAGAACCAAAGTCGGCAATCTTTCACTATCAACCAATCAGAAGCGTCTGTCAAGCCAACAGTCCTATTTCTCATGAAGTCAATGACAATCACAAATGGCAAACTTGGCAGCGGTACAGTAGCAATAGCGACCGCCTAACTTAGTTGGTTCAAACTCAGCAAACTTTTATAGGATTTACTTTATTTATTCACGGTTAAACTTAATTTTTTATCATTGATTAAATTAAATGTCTCCTCGGATTAAAATAAAATATTCAGCAAAATTGTCTTCCGACTTAAACAAAAGATAATTTTTTTATTTGTCAAAAAATAAGTCGCCTCTACTTTACCAATTTTGGTTCTATACGACTCATAATTATAATCATTTAGTAATTGTCAGTTTTTCATATCTTACATACTTTTATACTTCCTGAATTTTTACTCTAGTTGTTAGTATGTTTTAGATCTTTCTGTATCGTAGTGTTGCGTAGTAATATTTTGTGTAACGTCGCTTGTCATTTGTCTGTGATTATATACATTTGACCATGTACACTATATGTGATTATTTATATAAATGCCTCGGTGGCGTAGTTGTCATTGCGCATGCTTTACGACTGCTGTGCTGAGTTCTCGGGGTCGATCCCCAGGTCGGGTAAAGTGATATTGGGTTTTTGTATCCAAAAATTCTCGGTATTAGCACGGAGTCTGGAATTTGTGCCCGGTATGGCGATAGACTTGCCCCCTATCACATTATGGGCCCGTAAATAATTCGGTGAATAGTGGGTGTACTGGTATTGCACCCACCACATACCCCTTTGGGGATTACAGGCGTGAGTGTATATGTATTATCATCATTCATGACATACAGTGATGGGTTACACTATTTGTATAGGTTGGTATATGAAGGATTTTTCGGTCTAAAACGCTGCTTCTCATTGTGGGATTGATCCCATGACATCTGGTTCACAACCCAGCTACTACCAGAAGCTATCAACAATTAAAAATGAACTTTGCCTATTTATTTTTAATTGTCGTTTAACGGTAAAGGAAAAACATCATGAGGAAACCTATATTTCTGAAGGTATGTGAAGCCCACAACCCACATTAAATCAGTGCAACTAATCCAACTCATTAGTAGGCCGTGCCCACCGGTGGGACAGTATTTAAACATTGCTTATGTATCTATTTAATGTAACACAATTTTCTACAGTCGAGAACGAATTACATTCAAACCAAAATATATCGTACAACATAATTTATAACGTTACGCGAGCCGGACATTTGCTGGCAAGATAATAGTTTGTCCTGCATTAAAATTTTCCATAAATACGTTAGATATACGTTAGAAACGTACCATCACGTCATCATTATTCTATAGATGACAATGAGTCAAACAACCGGATACAAAGGTTTTGAATCACTGTTGAAATTCAAGTTTGATTAGACAGCGCGTACATCAGTATAATGATTCAATATATTTTTTTTATCCAGGCACAGCATCGTGACCACATTGCACCTGATGGTAAGCGCAGTGCCGTCCAATTAGAGTATCGAGTAGCGAGAGGCAATCTATTCCCCGCTACTCAACACAATCATGCCGGCCTTCTTCTTCACACTGCATCATGGACAAGAAGGTGAAGAAGCGGTCGAGGTTAGAGTTAGGTTAGAGTACTCAGAAAGCCGCAAAACGGCCAAACATCGTAACCTAACTCTAGACCCCTGAGAAAAATCGGATGTTCACTGTGGCGGGTTTGACACCCTGTGTACTGTGGTCGCCATCCGGGCGACATGTTTCTCTTGCATTTTGACAAATTATTTTATGTATAACCGTTGAAGCTTCTTATTAACAACTGTCGATATTATTTAACACACACTCGCAATTTCGTGTTAGAATAATTTAAATTTCCACGGTAAAAAATTTAAAGGAGTTAGTAATAAAATTTATCGATTTCCAACGGAAAAATTTGTGCTGTAATTATTGAAATGACTATACTAGTATGAATCTACTTAAATGAGTCATACACTTCCGATTGGGGAACTTATTATTAAATATAAATATTAATGATTACTACACAATTATTATTTATGATAAATGAATACAATTTCATTTAGAATATAAAGTCACGAGTAATAATGTCGTTTTTAAGACGTCGGAATTCGATTTTTAAACTTTTCACAACACATTTAAATGACCTATTCGACTTTTGAAATCCCGTTTCACGTCAACCACCGGAAACGACATTGCTCCACATTAAATACGCATTAGGACATTAGTTTCACGAAAAATCAACGCAAGTTCGTCGACCTGTTCTTCAGTCTATGCGTCATTAACTGAGTCAGGTCTCAGGTGATCCGGAGCAGTGACTCGAGATGAGTACACTTCAAGGGCAAGTGTAGACTGCATACATTACGATGGACTATTGTGTTCCTTTACGCGGCGAGTAGAAGCGTTTCGATTCATTCGAATATAATACAATAATCGATTTTATATCATAGTAACTAATGGATGCATGACTCATGATACACGAAAGCTTTTAAAATGTTTTTACTCTAGAACAGGGTCTCAAACTTTCGGCTCCGCGAACGCTGTTAAAGTTTCCAGATGACAGCGAACCCCTTACCTAACTAATTAAATCCCAAAGAGAAAATAATAAAATTGACTATAGAAGAAAATATGTTTTTATTTCAACAAAAGGTAACAAATACAGTACCAAAAGAAATATCTTTTTAATATTAATGTGATGGGTGGGCTTGTTTCTTGTCGCAAATTCAGTCAATTTTAACCGTAATTCTGCCTCGGTATCAAGTCGATTTCTGTACTTCTTTTTTATCACGTGCCTGCCAGTCATCAAGCCACCATTACGTAAATCTTGTCGCAAATTACGTACCGTCGAATGGCGAATCCCTAGGGGTTCACGTACCCCACTTTGAGAAACCCTGCTTTAGAAAGACAATTTCAATATCTCTGTTTTCGTACCAAATGTCTGTATCCGCAAGTCAATGGTACGTTTGCATTGAACACTCAAAATACTCAAAGAAGCATAGGGAATTAAAGGGTGTGTTGAGCTTTTAATCTTAAAAGATAGTCGTCACTTCATATTAGTTTTCTGTGGACTTCTCTGGTTTTGCTGGCCCAATTATGCTGAAGACTATAGTGTGGCTCTAGTTTTATAAGTAACTAGCTGTTGCTCGCGGCTCCGCCCCCGTGGAGGTTATTTTCGGGAGCAGAAGTATCAATGCAAGGAGTTGTCTTCTGCACTGAGACACCTATAGCGATCGTCCTGAATCTCAGGTGTTGTGACTGTCTAGATGGCTAGACAGGCCAAACAGAAACCCGAACGGCATACACCTCTGACTTTTCTAAAGTTATGTGTATCAAGTGTTTATTTTCGCTTGTTTTAACGGTGAAGGAAAACGTCGTTGGGAAACCTGGATACCTGAGAATGCTCAAAGAATTTCGAAGGTATGTGAAGTCTATCAACCCGCTTTAGGCCAGCGTAGTGGATTAAGGCCTAACCCCTCTCATTAGTAGAGAAGGCCCGTGCCCAGCAATGGGACAATATTTAATACAGGCCTAGTATTTTTATTATTATAGTAATGTATTTATAAATACATCTATGAGAGAAAATCATTATGAGTATAAGTAAGGTTAGTAAGGCTTAAGTCTATAAACGCCAAGATTATTTACTTGGACATTGAAATATCACAGAGCAATACTAATTATGCTGAAATGTTTAATGAAGTTGATTCTACAATACACTTTAGATATATCTAAAATATTCTCATTAAACTGACTGCCTCGGTGGCGCAGTTGTAATTGCGCATGCGTTTACGACTGCTATGCTGAGGTCTCGGGTTCGATCCCCGTGTTGGGTAAAGGGATGTTGGGTTTTTCTATCCAGAAATTCCCAGTATTAGCCCGGAGTCTGGAATCTGTGCCCGGTATGGCGATAGGCTCGCCCCCTATCACATCATGGGACCGAAATTTGGCGAAAAGTGGGTGTACTAGTTACACCTCTGCCCACCCCTTCGGGGATTACAGGCGTGAGTGCACATGTATGTATGTATTCTCATTAAAACATCACATTTGTGGTGATATTGCCAGCATGATTGTGTAGAGTAGTGAGGGATAGATTGTCTCTCTCTACTTGATACTATATTTGGACGGCATTGCACTTACCATCAGGTGTAGTGTGGTCACTTTGCTGTGCCAGGATAAAAAAAAAACATTTGAATATACTATACTTGACTATCTCTGAATCCAGAGGCTGTGGGTTCGATTCCCACACCAAGACAAATGATTGTGTCACAGACAGATATTTGTTTGAGGGCTGGATGTTGTGAGACTATAGTCCATCATAGGTCTTGATTCACACAATACAGGTTTGACCCTATGGGGTCAGGACTGTGTTATTTATTAGAAAATAACATCACTGCATATAAACTTGAAACATAAACCAATGTTTAACATTATAAACGCAGGCAGAGAAAGTCTAGTCCGTAATCATGACCTAAATGTGGTAGGTGATTCATTTTCCGTATTGTATGAATCATACGCTGATAGCATGACTTGTAGTTTTTATGTGTATATACCATATATGGCAACAAGATACTCTTGGTTAATCTTGTTATGCAATGTGGTCAGTATAGGGTTGCATATCAGTTCTTTTTTTAAAGGTTGATCATAGACAAATGTTTGAAATGATACTTTTAGCATTAGTTGTTTTCTGTTCTATTTCAGACATGGCTTTGGCATTTAATGAATAAAGAATGAAAAAATACTGAATACTAGAATGGAAAAATACTGAACATAGCTTCGTCCTTTTAACAGAGAAAAACCACAGACATGGCTCTGGCCTTTTGACTTGGCTTCTCTGACTTGATAACTATAGAAACATAAGAAAAAGACAATTTTAGCTCATATTTAAAAAAAATAACAGACAAGGCTGCATGGTGGAGAAGCTTTGCCTTTTTTTATATAAAAAAAAAGAATAAAACAAAAAAAAATTGTTATTGGTGTTTTGTTTTTAATAAATACATAAAAATAAAACTAACAATTTCAATTTATTCAATTTATTGAGCCCATATATGCCATAGCTTTTTATTGTTACTATAATAGTTTTTGGAGGAAACAAACTGTTTTAATAATAATCTCTGCTGTGTAATGTGACTCAATATAGTACTTTGCTAACATTTATAGTATTTTTATTTATTTAGTTAAACCATGCTTTGGATAAACTTCTATAAAACATTTAGTTTAATCACCTTTTATCCTCTATGAAATATGTTCATATTTCTTCCTTGTAGCAATAACCAATAATAAATTGATAATATGTCTAATTGTCATCATTGAACATAGGATGATTAACATTTAATACTTGAAATGATTCTAAGACTGCCTCGGTGGCGCAGTTGTAATTGTGCATGCGTTACGATTGCTGTGCTGAGGTCTCGGGTTCGATCCCCGGGTCGGGTAAAGTGATATTGTGTTTTTCTACCTAGAAATACTCAGTATTAACCCGGAGTCTGGAATGGTGCCCGGTGTGGCGATAGGCTCGCCCCCTATCACATTATGGGACCGAAATTCGGCGAAAAGTGGGTGTACTGGTTACACCTCTGCCTACCCCTTTGGGGATTACAGGCGTGAGTGTATATGTATGTATGATTCTAAGAAGTATATTAGTCACTGATAAGAAACCCCACCTTTGTAAGAGGCAGATAATTATAATATATAATTCTGTTAATATAGGCTCTATGCACATGAGAATACAGAACATTTTTGTATACCAGCACATTCTTAACTATCTTTTGAGCAGTTTTAAAAGATTTTCGACCTTGACTTTGCTAGGCCAATGCACCCATACTCTTAATTATAACATTAGTGACTTTCGCGCACATGCATAGCTGCATTCGGCCTAAAATAGACGTGAAATGAAATGACAGGCGCCGGGCGACCACTACTCCTTATATGGACAAACTAAAGTGCGATTGCGCGACGATGCAAGTACATAAAAGTTCGTTGCCCTTATGGTCTAAACGGTCTACACAGCCTAAATATCACCTGACTGTAGAAAAACGTACAATAAAGAATAAAAATTACATTCAAACCCCCGTACGGGTTGGAGTCGTCAAAAAAGGCGTTGCAGCGATAACCTTTTGATCATACGTGAAATCCAATACCAGTTGGCGAAGTCGCCACAATTGAAGCCCGATCCGCCACAATCCGATCAGATCGCCGTAGCGACGTGAAAAACACAACACGTGGCTTAAAATCACTGAACGGTGACATCCAATATTTGAGAAAAGGCGTGCAAACTCTGCGGTGGGCTGTGCAAAATATGGCGGCACCGGTCACAGAAAGTCTTATTTCAGTATAAATGCGCCATTAACTTTTTTTATTTCAACACTCACGTATTAAGAAAACTAAACGCAACCGTGATACACTCTAATCTATATTTCTCACTTACCATTTTTTGATGTTATACACGTAAAATTTGCACCACTAACTTCACCGACACCACGACAACGGCGACCGGAACGACACTGTTCGGAATGTTGGTAGTCCTTTTTTCGCGACGGCCAATCAGCGCATGCGTCAAAATAATTATTGAAGTCAATACACTGCCTTTTTAATTAAAACTTATTTCACCAACAAAACAGTCGTAATGTATTTAAACTATCAAAGTTTAAATATATTTTAAGTATTTATAAACAAAATAAATAAAAATAATTTATACTGTCGAGACCGCAATGTGGCAACTTGATTAAACTTATACTTCGGGATTCGTTTTATCACGCTGTACTTTATAGTATTTTTTATAGAAAATAATGTGCCTGACAAAAACACTTTGTACTCATGCAAAGATTAGATATGAGAATACATCACTGTTCAGATACAAATGATAAAAATACTTCTACACAATCAACTACAAACTTGAATAGTGACTCATTTGTGACGATAACGCTTTAGCCAATCAGCGTTTAGCATTCAACAAATGCCCATATAGGGACTGGCAGAAACAGTACTGACACACACAGCTACCATTTTTGAACTATGGCGCCAAAGAGTATTATATGTATGGCGCGTTCTCCACTATTCTGAACATCAGATTAGAAAGATATTGATTAAAAATGAGTAAAATTTTTTATCATATCGCCTTTAACGTATGATTAGCATTGTATGAGCCTCTTATTATCCTCCAACATTTCTAAGGGTTTTGTAATGAGAACATAAAAGATATATATAAATATTTATTCTATTCGTAAATGCAGGCCAACGTAGCATTTACTCGGAAAAAAATGATGTATATTTTAGGCATTTCAGTTCAGCATCAACATAATTCACAGTTTTTTTGTAGTTACGAGCATACTTCCTTTTACGTTATTCTCACACACATACACTCACGCCTGTAATCCCCGAAGTGGTAGACAGAGGTGTAACCAGTACACCCACTTTTCGCCGAATTTCGGTCCCATAATGTGATAGGGGGCGAGCCTATTGCCATACCGGGCACAGATTCCAGACTCCGGGCTAATACTGAGAATCTCTAGATAGAAAAAACCCAATATCACTTTACCCGACCCGGGATCGAACCTGAGACCTCAGCACAGCAGCAGTCGTAACGCATGTGCAATTACAACTGCGCCACCGTGGCAGTACGTTATTCTGTGTTAGACCAATGCTTGCAAGACTAAGAAATACGGATTTCGACAACAGCGCCATCTGACGCGTGCATGTGGATTGAGTGAGCACCTTCCAAAAATCGTTTTTTATGTATTAGGTATTTAGTAAAAGTTCTAAAACAATTGTAAAACCAATCCTGGAATTTGTAAAAAGATAAAACCGAAGATAAATCAGTTAATATCTGCTCACTCAATCCTGATAAGGGGCAACCCAGATCTACAAATGTATCAAGTTTACATATAAAATTTTGCTTCTAAGATTTAGTAAAACCTTAGTGAAGTCACAGTATTTAATTTCAGATCACCTAGTGCCCTATTTAAAAAGTTACAAATTGTTATTGGTGCTCACTCAATCCACATGCTTTGAAAAGTCAAGATTTCTTACGAATTACCTATAAAATCAAGTTTAATTATATTTCTAGATTTAGTAAAAGTGGAATAGAAATTTGTAAAACACAAAACGAATCACAATCATGCTTCATTTTTGAAAAATTAATTTTTATAGGTGCTCACTCAATCCACACGTTTTTGAAAAGTTAAAATCTTTCATATCTCTAAATCTGTAAGCGCTACAAAAAATGTGAATACGTCAAGATTTAGTAAAAATTTTTACTAAATATTGGCTATTTCACATTTTCAATTTTTTGCTTACTTAAAGAGATATTACTTTTTTAATGTTTTCCATACAAACTTACAATGTAGGGTCG
The DNA here is from genome assembly GCA_905220505.1 of Laothoe populi. Taxonomy (NCBI): domain Eukaryota; kingdom Metazoa; phylum Arthropoda; class Insecta; order Lepidoptera; family Sphingidae; genus Laothoe; species Laothoe populi. Next base: position 3,813,954 of record HG992173.1, read on the forward strand.
CCACACGTGTCAAAATACAGGATATTCTACTAAATTAATTCGTATTTGGCTACCTCTAGTTATGCCTATATGTACCTAAATTTCTTATGCCTATATGAATCACGACGATATAAATGTTAAAAATATGATGGGAGGGTAATAAGCTCAGCGACACATGGTTGAATTAATTTATTTTTACCTATTTATAGGAACCCAAATTAATATTATCAATACCACCTAGCACCAATTTACTAATTAAATTCGTATGGGAATTCTGAACTACTTATTGTATAAAATAGTTGAAACATACTGATATCTGAATTTATTCTTTTTAACGTGTTATTTAAGTATTTAAGCACGAAGCTTAAATACAAATGTGACTATTAAGTACATCTAAATAAAAGTTATAATAATTTTGTTACTTTAAATAAATCTGCGTAGTTACTAAAAATATTCTATTGACATTTGTTGTTATTGTATAAATAAAAGGCGTCTGTACTAATATATAAAAGAGGTAAAATTTGTAAGTTTGGATGTTCGGGGTAATCTCCGGTTCTACGGAATCTATTGTGAAAAATCTTTCACTGTTAGAAAAGTATTTTAATGAGTTCCCTGAGTGCTATAGACTACTCTTATTCTAATTTTTACTCCTGAAAATGTTATCTCGTGGGATAGACGGGCCGGGACAAAGATATTTTTAAGGCGATCGCGAGGTTCGCGAGGACACCAAATATCATTATTAGCCAAAAAACGAAGTGCCGCAACTTGTGCTGAGAGTAAAATACGACAACTGACCAACGCTGACTTGGCTAGGTTTTATATATTTTGCATATTGCCATAGTTTGATGTGTCACGGGACTCTACTATGCGGTGGTGCTGCTGACATGAATATCATTTTACTCTCCAAAAGCGAGCTATAAGATCTATCGCTAAGTTCTAGAAGTTCTTGGGGAGGAAAATTCTTCTTTCAAGGGGCTTTGTATACGCTTTTACAATAAGGTTCCCAATCATATAAAAGAACTAAATAAAATATACTATTTAGCCTATTACAACATTTCTGAATATTTAGATGACCGAAAGGCTTCGGAATATATTATGCTATTACTTAGAAGTGTAGCCATTAAATTATAATTAGGAACCTTATATATAATATATTTCATTTCCTTAACATTGCGAACTTATGTGAACAGTATGCCTTTCATGACTTAATTTGATTTTAGTGTCTAATATTTTCATTGTTGTATTCTGTCTGTGCTTGCTGCGGCATCATGTGCGGAATCAGTCACTTCCCAGTAAAATGGTTGAGGAGGTCGATGGATGGCACATGCGTCATTAATCGTGAACGGGTGCTGCTCTTGTGGACTGGTCTACTCAGACTGTTTCAGTAAGGACCAACTGCTCAAGAAATCGAGATTTTTATGTATTTCACGGCGGTCACGTGCAACAATAAGCCTTGTAATAAGTTTTATTTCACAATATAAGGCAACCTAATTAGCCGCGTACTGACCAAGCGAGCGGCTTCGCGAGGCACCCTCGGACATTTGCCGCAGTACGCATGCTGCGCGAGGCGGCCTCGGTCTGTAAGTTTTCTAATCCGAGGCTGCCTCGCGCGGCAAGGCCGAGCCACCGTGAGCATCGACGCTCAGTTTAACTTGAAGTCGAATTCTACCGCGCGTGCGTATAGTTTGCCCGAGACCACCATGAGGCCGCACATTCGGAAAGCTGTCGCTACCACTGCCTTTTTAATAATTCTAAGGCTTGCAAAAAAAAGTAAACAGAAAACTAAACGTTTTTGGATTAAACTCTTATACAAAAATAGATTACAGGCTGGGAAATTATAGTTTGAAGAGTTGTGCCTCGATGACGACGAAAAAAATTTCATTCGAATGAGTAAAATCGAATTTGACAATGTGTATTATCTCATAAACGCCAAAATAAGCAAGGACACAAATTTTCGAGAAGCAATATCCGCTAGGGAAAGATTATTAGTGACGTTGAGATTTTTGGCGAGGCAAAACACTACCGTCTTGAGTGAGCGCGGCAAACGTACTGAGGCACCTTTGAGCATCGACAAAAACCGACAACGCTCGGCTCGGGCCGCGGCACGCTCGGGCTAGGCAGCGCGTGCGTTTGCCTCGGGCGAGGCACGTCTTGACCGACCGAGGATTTGCCTCGCGAGGCTGCTCGCTCAATCAGTACGCGGCTATTAACATACATTGAGCTGTTCTAATCTAATCAATTGTATGACCAAATATTGTTAACCGGTGTTCGAAAAGAGCAACGCTACAGTTTCTCGCCCGTTCTTCTCTAGTAAAACTGCATTCCGAACTGGCGGTAGAGTAAAAAAGATTAACTAAATCTAAATAATGTATAGCATTTCAAGGATTCAATATTTTTTTTACTGAAATAAAAAATATATTTATAAAGTATCGTTTAATTTAATCACTTTAGTCCAAATAGCATACATACTCACTCAGCTCTGTAATCTCAAAAGGCAGAGGTGTCTACTGCTAGTATCCACGTTTCGCTGAGCTTATTACCGGCCCGTGCGTGTTTCCTTTAGGTATTTACATATAGGCAAATACGAATTAATTTAGTAGAATATCCTGTATTTTGACACGTGTGGCGACCCTACATTGTAAGTTTGTATGGAAAACATTAAAAAAGTAATATCTCTTTAAGTAAGCAAAAAATTGAAAATGTGAAATAGCCAATATTTAGTAAAAATTTTTACTAAATCTTGACGTATTCACATTTTTTGTAGCGCTTACAGATTTAAAGATGTGAAAGATTTTAACTTTTCAAAAACGTGTGGATTGAGTGAGCACCTATAAAAATTAATTTTTCAAAAACGAAGCATGATTGTGATTCGTTTTGTGTTTTACAAATTTCTATTCCACTTTTACTAAATCTAGAAATATAATTAAACTTGATTTTATAGGTAATTCGTAAGAAATCTTGACTTTTCAAAGCATGTGGATTGAGTGAGCACCAATAACAATTTGTAACTTTTTAAATAGGGCACTAGGTGATCTGAAATTAAATACTGTGACTTCACTAAGGTTTTACTAAATCCTAGAAGCAAAATTTTATATGTAAACTTGATACATTTGTAGATCTGGGTTGCCCCTTATCAGGATTGAGTGAGCAGATATTAACTGATTTATCTTCGGTTTTATCTTTTTACAAATTCCAGGATTGGTTTTACAATTGTTTTAGAACTTTTACTAAATACCTAATACATAAAAAACGATTTTTGGAAGGTGCTCACTCAATCCACATGCACGCCCATCTGACTACTAACCTATCCTATCTTATAAGTTGGACCCTATCACACACATTCACAGAATTTCATTGAAATCGGTTGAGTAGTTTCAGAGTCTATAACATACATAGGTAGAAACAATTTGTGTTTTATATTATATACCTACCTCTATTATATAAATTACAATCGGGGGATTCAGCCGTGAGCTAAAATGACTTACATCTAAAACGTATATATTTAAAAAAATATATATCTTATCAGGTGCAGTGTGGGCACTTTTCCGTGCCAGGATAAAATAAAGCACGTCTGCCTGGAAGATACCAATTCACTCTTGACCTAAATACTTGTATATGGAAAATAAAACAATTTTGATTAAATTTTTTTTAATTCATCACTTCCAATACACCACTCGGATCCTGGAGGGTTACTCTTGACACTCGATTCCAATTTAAAATTAGTATTGGGTTCGAAAACTGTACTATTGGCACTCTTAAACGCAACACCAGCGCACAATTTAACTGAATACTGCGGAATTTTTAGTAACTAATTGAAATAGAGTATTTACGATCGCTAGTTCATAAATATTCTATTTCATTTAGTTGAGTGAGTTAGAGCTCAAATATCTTCTAGATTGGAATTGAAACTGTATCGAGTTCGAAATTGGAATTGATTTCAAGAGTAGGCCTACAGGTCGGCCCAATCAAGAAATCTAAGCATTACCAACATACTTATGATACTTCTTGTATACATTATGCATGTTGGCCATAGTCATATGTCCTGGAGTGCCGGCCAAGGCCCGTTTCAGGAAGGCCATGGCATACGAGGTGTCTGAAGCTTGTATGAGCATCACTATGGAGTTTTCCACATGTTGCCGGACCATGCGAGTGGGGGTACTGCGTTCTAATAACGAACACAGATCACCCACTGTGTATGCAGCGATTCTTGAAACTTGCTTTTTCTGCTTTGATATTGATTGCGCTAATCTGAAACGAGAATTAATAGTAAATAAATAAGTAAAATAAATAAAAATCTTTATTCATCATGTAGGCATATAAAAAGCACTTATGACAGGTCAAAATACAAATGGGAATTCTCCATACGGAATGGGTAATCATGGTTAATGGCGTAGGACCTTGGAATCCATCGTCAAGGGCTGATAGGCAGGGATACAACGACGAGGATAGGACTGGAAAAGGAAAAAAGAGGATGATCGGAAAATTAAAGGAATCCTAATCTTCGGTAATGGAAGTGACGGGAGATGATGATCAGGAGAAGGGACAGGAACGGGAGAGGAGAAGTTGAAAGGAGACTGGACGGATTTGGAAGGAAAGTAATTTCTAGTCTAGCTAACCTACCAGCCTTTCACTAACTAATAGTAATAATAGTATATTATCCTGGCACGGCAGAGTGACCACACCTGATAGTGCGCAGTGCCGTCCAATTAGAGTATCTAGTAGCGAGATACAATCTATCACTCGCTACTCAACACAATCATGCCGGCTTGCTGTGTAGCCTCACAATACGCCATGGAGCAAGGAGGTGAAGAAACGGTCGATGGTCTAGTACTCAGAAGGCTGCAAAACGGCCAAAAATCGTACTCCAACACTAGATGCCCGACAAAAACCGGATGTACACTGGCTAATCCCAGAACGCGACACACTTGCGTGTGCCACTATGGCGGGTTTTACACCCTGTGTACGGTGCGAGCTATGCGGGCGGAAATGATTATCCGACCGGCAGTATGTTCAAAAACCAATCCAAAATGGTATACCTCTGAATTTTCTAAAGTTACGTGTGTATTAAATATTAATTATAGCTTGCTTTAACTGAGAAGGAAAACATCGTGAGGAAACCTGCATACCTAAGAATTATCATACGAATAGGCTATTTGACTAATTTTCGGAAATGATTTAAAACTATTATTTATAATAAGCACACTATATTGATATTTCCGGGAAATCTACTGTATTTTTAATAAAAATCAATGTTAAAGTTTAAATTTCCAAAACCGCGGCAAAAACGCTATTTCTGTAATGGCGCTGATCATATGACACGTGTGACGTCATATGCAAGTAAACAAGCTAATAATGATAAGCAAAGCTAAGTTTTGTGATATTTTTTTTATTAACAATTATCATAAAACTGATTCAAAAATAGATCAACAATAGAATTTATCACCCATAACACATAAAACGCGCAATTAAATCACTCGAAGAAACTATGTTTACTTGCGTGTGACGTCACCAGAGTTGCAATCAATCACAGAATGTTCACATCACAGATAAAATTAAAAAAAAATGTTGTACTTTATTTCGTTTAATGTGCAAAAAATATACATTATTTTGTTTAAAATTAAGTGAAATATGGTTTTTAAGCTATTGTCTAACAGGATGACCACAATTTGCAGTGTATTTTCAATGTTGTCAAATAGCCTATTCCGAAGGTATGTGATTTCTATCAACCCGCATTAGGCCAGCGTGGTGGACTAAGGCCTGACCCCTCTCATTAGTAGAGGAGGCCCGTGCCCAACAATGGGACAACGTTTCATACAGGGCTAGTATATATTTTTTTGATAATCAGTTATCAGGCAGACAAAGTTACGGCAAAGTTAGTTTCTTAATAAATCCATTGAAATGAATAACTCTTACTTCTCAACATTATGGGCAGCCTCTGACAGTTTATCCTCTATGGTTTTCTCCAGTTCTACTATAGAACTAGACCTCTCGCATAATAGTGTTATTAAAACTCGATAGCATTGCATGAAACATGGCCATCTGGAAATAAACAATATATCTATAAAAAAATAATTATACTAATTACTAATACTAATCAATACTCTATACTAATATCATAAAAAGGTAGAGTTTGGATGTTTTTTTTATTTCATAGTCCGACAAACGAGCCAGTGGGTCACCTGATGTTAAGTGATCTCCACCGCCCATGAACATCCACAATACCGAATGTGTCATGTATGCGCTGTCAGCCTTAAATGACAGGAATAGGGATAAGGGATGGGAAGGGGGCATCTGGGCCTCCGGATATCTCACTTACCATACGAAACGCGACAGTAAACTGTCACTTCACGTTGGTTTTCTGTGAGACAGTGGTACTACCCCGGTCGAGCCGGCCAATTCATGCTGTAGACAGCGTGGCTCTACCACTTCTATGTTGTTCAGGGGAATCTCAGGAACTACTGGTTCAAATTAATTCTTTTCGTGTTGGATAGCCCATTTATCGAGGAAGGCTATAAGAGATAAAATAAGAGAGAAAAATGTTTCTGTGAGAGATATATATTTGTTTCTCGGGTCTGGGTGTTAAGAGACCCTAGTTCCTCATAGTTGTTGAAACCCACGATAAAGGTATTACCTAGTGTAGGCCAGGGTCGGAACTATGTGTGAAAAAAATATTAACTGAAAGAGTTTATTAGAATGAATTAATTAAAAACTATATTTCTGTGTATTTTTAACCGACTTCAAAATAAGAGGAGGTTCTCAATTCGTCGGAATCTTTTCTTTTTTATGTATGTTTCCCGATTACTCTAAGACGCCTGGACCAATTCCAGAAATTCTTTTTTTGTTTAAAAGGGTATACTTCCCAGGTGGTCCCATTGGCACCAAGTCAGGATCTGATGATGGAATCTCAGAAAAATCGAGGGCAACCCTAAAATTTTACACTGATACATAATTTGTTTATTATTGAAGTTGGTGTACTTTTTATAAATTAAAAAACTTTTTGTCCTAACTAATCAATTAACTTACCTATCTTCCAGCATTTCTTTTCTAGCAGCCAATAAACTGTTCAATATCGCCACACAGCCGTCATAAAGCCCAAAGAACGCCGTCCATGACACTTCGCATCGTTCATCATCAGATTTATCTCCCAAAATGTAATGGTACATGTGTTGCAAACAGAATATACAATCTACGAATTTGTAGTCTATATTTATCTGAAAATACCAATTAATTAATGTCAGTGATGAAATTCATCTTGTATCCTTCGAAAGATCAACTCATTTATGCACGAATCGTTGTGTGTATGAGTTTTTAAAAATGTATTATAATGTTTTTTTTATCCTAATATATGTACATATATTATATGTAATACTAGACTGCCTCGGTGGCGCAGTGGTAATTGCGCATGCGTTACGGCTGCTGTGCTGAGGTCTCGGGTTCGATCCCCGGGTCGGGTAAAGTAATATTGGGTTATTTAAAAATACTTAGTATCAGCTCGGAGTCTGGAATGAGCCCGGTATGGCGATAGGATTGCTTCCTATCACATTATGGGACCGTAATAAATCCGGCGAAAAGTGGGTGTACTGGTTACAACTCTGCCTACCCCTTCGGGGATTACAGGCGTAAGTGTATATGTATGTATATTGCTAAGTCCAGTTGTCTATGTCTAAGCGCATTTTCGTTTCCGAGTTTCAAATCACAACGATTCTATAGAAGTTTCACCTAAAAAAACTTACAAATACCTTTTTCGCTGCAAAAATAACTTCAGTAAGCATGTCCAGATAGATTTTAAGAAATCCACAAATTTTGTCGTCGATTTTAAACACTTTCCACGAATTTTCGTCTTCAGTGTATAAATTGACTTTTTTCCTCTTTTTATTGGCAACAGTGTTTGTTTCGTAGTGTTGCCGCATCCAAAATCTCAAATTCATACAAGTTCGGTGCATTATTTTGGAAAGTGCCACACACTTGGGTCCAACTATGTTTGCCTTTAGACATTGGGTCCAAACATATTTGGCGACTTCTAGAGATGTTTTGTTTGATTTTTTTTCATCATTTATTATGTCGCGCGGTTTCTGAAATGTGAAAAACAATAAGAGTACAATCACTATGCCAAATGGTGAAATTATTGACATTTGTAAATTTTTACAAAAGAGATTTTATTTTCATGTAACATAATTTTTGTATATTTTTATAAAATTTCAGCCAGGTACCTCTCACGGGTCAAAAAACCTTAAAAAGTAGAAAAAATTTACTATATGAGTAAGTGACCCTAAAACATACCTCCAAAACAACGAGTGAAGTGAGATCAGCCACAATAGTTGAAATAAAGCTATCAACACTAGATAGTTCGCACAAATACTTCAATGTCACCGCCATTTCGTCCATACATACACGCTTTTTCTCATACATCATTATCAACCTAGATTTAACACTTCGCCACATTTTGGCCAAAACTTTATGCTTATTTTTGAAAGTGTCATGCGTTTCTAACTTCTTTATGTGCCGTAAAGTTATGTTCAGGAGTTGCAGCGACGCTTCCACGTGCTGTGGCTTTGAAGATGGCTCTTGTATGCATTGAATCTGAAAAGTAATGTTTGTGTATTAATAAATACACCCAACAGTCATACCCATAGTTCTGACCCCACACTAGGTCAAATCTGTAATGTGGGTATCAACAAATATGAGGTCCCACAACACCCATACCCGAAACAAATATCCATATGTCACAAACATTTGTCTCGGTGCGGGAATCGAACCTACGGCCTCTCGCTTCACAGTGATTGTATGAGACATTGTTTTAAATAGCTATTTAATTTGGTTTAAATTACACCTGTAATCCTCGAAGAGGTGGTCAGAGGCGTGATCAGTACACCTGCATCCGCCGAAGCTTATTATCGTCCCATGGTTTGATAGACGGGCCTATCGCCATACCGGGCATAATTCCCAAATCCTAGCTGATGCTGACGTGACAAAACCCATTCGCTTTTATCCGACCCGGAGATCGAACCCGAGGCAGTAGATACGTAGTACGTAATTACAACTGCGCCACTGAAGCAGTACTTGTAATATACATAAAATATCCAGTACTGACTACTGCATGAACGGTGCGGCTAGACCGAGGTGGTATTTCTGTATTTAACCAAATATTTATTGAATCTATGAAATGTTAAACTTTCTTTAGATTCAGCAAATTTTTTTACTCTACCAGTTCGGAATGATGTTTCACTAGAGAAGAACGGACAAGAAACTCTAGCGTTGCTCTTTTTAACCGACTTCAAAAAAGGAGGACGTTCTCAATTAGTTGGAATCTTTTTTTTATGTATGTTCCCCGATTACTCGAAGACGCCTGGACCGATTCGAGAAATTCTTTTTTTGTTTAAAAGGGTATACTTTCCAGGTTGTCCCATTGGCACCAAGTCAGGATCTGATGATGGGATCTCAGAAAAATAGAGGTTGCCCTCAAATTTTATTGGGACGCATAATTTTTTTTTATTGAAGTCGATGTACTTTTTATGAATTATAAAACTGTCCACATTTGGCGGAGATATTATAATACGTAATGACTTTACTAATTAATAGATAATCACTTTTGTGTTACAAATTAAAACAACAATAAGTTACTGCAAAGTTTGAATACTTACAGCATTTTGGATGAAAAATTCCAATGATTCCCATGCAAAGGCTAACGTTTCTTTTTCATTATCATCATTTGTCTCAAAAAACTTCGAAAGTGTAAGTGAGTATGCAGCCATGGCATTGAGTGTTGCCACATTAGTTTCAGATTCTACCAAAGTTTCTTCAGTGTTGCCAGATTTATTGGTAACATAAAGACTAAAGTCGATATTTTTAAATGAATCTACCAATTTTCTCTGTAGTTTCTCTTGTAGATCAGCCAATATAGTTCTATGTACACTTGCTGTTATAATTTTCTTCTGTTTCGCAATTAGTGGTAGAATTATGCAGGTTATTTGGAATACAGAATTATTAAACACGTCTATTCCTGAACTATTAGTTATTTTATTATTTAAAATTATTTTAACTATATTCTTCACTATATCACTGTCATTTCTTACTCTTTTCACAGCTGATTCAAGCATATTTCTTATCACCAACATATTATTGGTAGTTTTTATAGAAAGTATTAATAAGTTTAACATTGTGTCATCGTTGAAAGAGAAAATAAATTCCACTGGAAATAACTGATATAAATCTGGTGGTTGAAAACTTAATTCGTATATACTTTGCAGTATGTTATCTGCGTATCGTCGCATTTTCTTCGACTGGCAACATTTTTTTATTGCCAGCAGTACAAAAATTACTACCAACTGGTAGTTTTCTTCCAAGAACGGAACTTGTAATTGTTTTATTAAATCAAGACAATTTTTAATCTTATCTTCACAGTCATTCATTGTCATCCGTTCGAAATAATCCTTAATATTGTTTTCCTTAGCAAATGGCGCAATTGCAAAATCTTGTTTGCTCAAACTTTTAGTCAAACATTCGCAGTTTTCGAAACATTTTGTGATATTTTTTGCCGTTTCTAAAACTAACGCATTTAACAACGCCTTATTATTAATAATGGCGTAACTCTTGAACATATCCGTTTCTAAATTGCTCAAATATATTTTGAATAGACATTTTGCAACTTGTCTAGATTGGGACTTATCTAATTTGTCAAACAATGTTCTAGTATAGTAATTATTATTCAAAATGTCAGGATTTGAAGATAAATGTTTGATTAAATGTGTTTTTGTTAAAAGAACAGCTTCAGTGAAGTCATCATTAGTCTTTATTGATATCAATTCTATTGCCATAGTTTTAACAATCAGCAAGTTATTCTGTAATAAGTAATTTTAATGCAAAATTTGTCAAATAAACACAAATTAAATAAAAAAAGGAAAAATAAACACAAGAATTATATAAAAAGAAATGTAATTTGGCTGACCGTAGTAAAAATATAATGTATGATTTGTAGGTAAATTATTTTTATGTTTGTCATGTAGTGAGAAAGATAATGTTACTATATTAAAAATAACTTACCAATATCTCAAGTGATTCGTTATCCTTTACATTGGAAGTTAAGTTAACCCATATCTCTTTAGTAAAACATGGCAGAAGTACAGTAAAATCGAATATTTCCGAATCGATTGTATTAGTTATATCCATTTTAACATTGCTGTATTTAATATTAAGAAGTTTCAATTGCGAATAGCCGAGACACAGCTTTAGAAATGACTTTATCAATGGAGGATTCTGTAAAGAAAATATTTATTATAATTTCCTGACTTTTCCCATATACTTTGTTCGCAGAATATCACAGTATTTATTTATATGGTACTACTCTCGAAGTAAATCTTAGTAAATACAAAATCGATCCTTTTAGGAAATCTGTTAAAAATGTTTTCATTTTAGGTCCCATTATTATTACTTATATACTCACACCTGTAATCCCCGAAGGGGTAGGTAGAGGTTTAACCGGTACACCCACTTTTCGCCTAATTTATTACAGTCCCATAATGTGATAGGCACAATTTCAGACTCCGGGCTGATACTGAGTATTTCTAAATAGAAAAACTCAATATAATTTTACCCATCCCAGGGATCGAACCCGAGACCACAGTAGTCATAACGCATACGTAATTACAACTACGCCACCGAGGCAGGCATTATGTATTAGTAATTATGATTTTTGGTTTTTTATACATACATAACTTAGTTTCAAAATGCATTCACCAAATTTCTTAATGCATTCATTTTCAAACTTTTGGTAGGTGTTCCAAAAATCTTGTGCGACAGGCAATGGAACCGTGTGATCCGCCATTTTGTTGTGCTGAAAGAACGAGGACAAAATGGCGGACAGAACTTCAGCAAGAGTTATTATTGATGGACCTAAAAATAAAAAGTAATAATGATTATATTCTATAAATACTGTTTACTCATGACAAAAGAATTTTTTTTAAATGTATATAAATAACTTTTCATTAAAATATAACATGATATTAAAAAGCTCAAATGACTAAAACTAAGTACAATAGCCAAAAAATCATGAACAAACTTAGTTAAGATTTAAAAATGAAATATTTTTAGATTTATAGATCAAATTCACACAGTTTATCCTGGAAGTTGGACCCATTTACATGTCATTCTTTGATAAGAGATGGCGTTAGTTAAAATTCTACTTACTGACAAACCCTTCTTCAAGCATCATCAGACAGTACTCCTCGAAATTCTTTTGGAGTGACTCCAAAAGTTCTTTGTTTTGTCGAAACATTAACTCACAACTTAGTTTACCATATGTTTCCACACATTCATTTGGAAAGATATCACTGCCTGTTATTACTTTATTTCTAAGCTTTTCATTATCGTTTCCACCCTCTAGGGACTGTTGTAATGCCTGTTTCAACTCAAACTGTTCTGTGTTGCAAGCCTCTAAAATTGTTTTAATGGGTGGTAGAATTTGATTTAAAAATAATGTTCCACGGCTAAGTTTGAACAACATTTCTAGAAGACAGTTGATCATATCTGTGTAAGGTATGATATTTTTTGGGTTACTTTTCTTGGTAGCCATTATTGGTGGTAAAATTTCATTAATTTTTTGTTCAACTAACATTGGGTCAAGTTTTAAGGCTACTTTTATTATCTGTAAAGTTGTTTTGTCTAATTTCCCTTGCAGTTTTAGCTGCCCCATCATTACCATTTGAAGGAATGACATAAAATTCTTTTTGATTTCAACTTTAGATATTTTTTCTCCAAATGTATCTGTCAATCTCACACTTATATCCGCTTCGTTTTCTAACAATATTTCCAGCATATTTAAAAACAGGTTTCTTTTAGTTTTTTCGTCGTTATCTTCAAAGTTTAATGTATTTATATTCATAGCAGGAGTAATATAAGTTTGTGGCATATTTAGAAAATTTGTAACCATTATATAAAATGCGAAAATGATTTGACTTTCGCTACGAAAGGAACATACAAAGACGTCAATAAAATCTTTTACAAATTTTGGATCTTTCTCTGTATGGTGTTTTGGGAATTCGAATAGTGCATTCATAATTTTTAAAACCGACTGTATATTATCACCTTTTTCAGCTATTAACTCATTGATATTATCTTTTCTGATAAGAGTTTGGAGGTAGCTTATGTAGAATGTTTTTTTGTTAATCGGGAAAAGAATATTTTTACACAGATCAACCACATTTTTTCTGCAAACTGTATTTAAATAAGAGAACAATGTCTCTATATTTCCTTCATGGAGTAATTTAATGATAAACTCAAGTTTTTTCTTACACTCTTTGTAATAATTTGTCATGTTATCAAATGTCTTTTGACAAAGATGTACATCAATTACATAATCCCCTTGCAAACATTGTAATAAAGTGATTGTAATGGTCAAGTAGTCATCTATTTGGTGGATTAATTGTGAAGATATTTTGTTGTTTTCCAAAAATATCAATATATTTTGAATGTCATTGTGTTGTAGTAGATTACTTTGGACATATTGTGCTACAATCTGAAAAAAAATATTCAAGCTACTGTTATGATAGTAGTGAGGCTAGTTGGTAGCTGTACTGTCAAAACGAAAGTCCTATGTTCAAAACCAGGCCAAATAATACAGACCAGAGATAAATCTCCAATAGAAAAATGATTGTTGTATCATCATCATCATCATGTCAGCCGAAGGACGTCCACTGCTGGACATAGGCCTCCCCCAAAGAGTGCGACAATGACCGGTCCTGCGCCACCCGCATCCAGCTGACTCCCGCGACCTTTACCAGGTCATCAGTCCACCTTGTGGGGGGTCTACCCACGCTGCGCCTTACGGTACGTGGTTGCCATTCGAGAACCTTTCCGCCCCAACGGCTATCGGTTCTACGCGCAATGTGCCCCGCCCACTGCCACTTAAGTTTAGCGATTCGGAGGGCTATATCGGTTACTTTGGTTCTTCTGCGGATGGCCTCATTTCTGATGCGATCACGCAGAGAGACTCTAAACATAGCCCTCTCCATTGCCCTTTGGGTGACTTTGAGCCTTCTTATGAGGCCCATAGTTGTATATGTGTTTGTTTAATTATAAATTGCTACCAATTTTTATAGCCCATTACCCAAGTAACAGGTTAGTCTATGGATCATTGCAATGTTAATTGCGACACTCCAATAATGTAATATCTTGCCTTGTAGGTAGCTAAACATAATATCGATGGTTGGGGGGCTATTTAATTTAAGCATAATTTTTTGTAATATTATATACATATTCGGTATTAGCAAATTTTATTCCATCTGTTGAGCCTAGTTTTATTTTTTGTGCACTTATTAGGCACTCAAATCAACTGTTCAGTTTTTTTAGGGCATATTTATGAAAATATTGCTCAAGATGTACTAAGTACTTTCTAACTTACTTTACTCGTACCGACAATGTTAAAATGTTATATACGAATAGTTGTTATTGGCCAGAAAATTTACATTCCTACATAATTACCCAATGTTGTAAAAAGCTGTAACTATTCTACTCAATAAATAATTGCATGAAATCAGTCATAAAGATGCAGTATGTGCTTAAATAAGTAATATATTAATTCTACTAAAATCTACACAACAATTTTCATATAAGGTATTATTTTTCGAAAAAAAAAACAAATCAAACCTATCTCCTGTAACTTTTCAAAAATGTTGCTGAAGTCTAATCACCAACTGTCTATTTTATGCTGCAGTAATTTCCATCACCGCTTACAGTTATACCTATCGGGTCAAGACATCAAAATGGGGTAACTTTTTGCAACCCCATAGCAGTCAGTCCACTTAAAAGACAATTTTATTAGTCGTCACTTTAAGCAAAGCACTTTAGGAAGTGGTAGAGCCACGCTGTAGACATATTTGTCTACAGCATGAATAGGCCGGCTCAACCGGGGTAGTACCACTGTCCCACAGAAAACCAACGTAAAGTGACAGTTTACTGTCGCGTTTCGTATGGTAAGTGAGATATCCGGAGGCCCAGATTCCTCCTTCCCTTCCCTAATCCCTATTCCTGGTCCTTTAAGGCCGACAGCGCATACATGACACTTTCGGTGTTGTGGATGTTCATGGGCGGTGGAGATCATTTAACTTCAGGTGACCCACTGGCTCGTTTGTCGGACTATACTATAAAAAAAAGCATAAATTTTGCTACTAATAAGCATATTTAATTCTACACTGACTTTTTTAATCTGTAAGGCTATAGACAAAGGTGCGATAGAACATCAAATTTTCTATGTGACATTTTTACTTTGGCATTGGACTGGCTCTTGAGCATTTTTAGAAATTAAATTAGAAAGAGAATCACTAGACACTCAACCCCATTTTCGCTTTTTATGCTGTCGACACAAGAGATGATATTTAAATAAATGTTCTTACTTACCCTAATCAAATGAATTCTCAACTCAGTAGTCACTTCGTCACAATCATTAAGCCAATGCAATACATTTCTTAATTCATTACTAGATAGCTTATTATTTTGTGTCAAATCTTGTAACCATAAACCAATGATTCTCTCTTTCGGTGCAGTCGGAAAATGATTAGAATGAATTATGTTTTTTGCTAAACATAATCTTTTAGGCAAAGGTGTTGTTTCTTCATCCAAATGTCGCTTTAATTCTGTAATATTTTTTTAAACATTTTACTTCTGTTATATTTGTACAAGCTTTAGAGTAAAACAATAAATGTTAAAATTGTAGGTTATATTTATTTTGCCGTTTGCAATTCAATTATTTTATATTCTTCAGAATTGGTTGTATAAATCATACAAGATAGTTTGAGATTCTTACCAGGGGAATTATCATCAAATAAATACACAATAGAGGCAGATTTTATGTAGGCTTAGAACTATACAGTTTATATTAGTGAAGAAAATACATTTTATTCATAATCCGAACTTTTAAGATTTTTTTATATTATTGAGGTTATGCTAAGATTTGGAATTATTAATTATTTACTTACCGGCTAGAGGATTTAAGGGCATCTTGTAGATGGTTTGAACTTATTTTCTATAAAAATAAACAGAATCTTCTTTAGTTATTTTATATTATAAAAGAATATACCATCACATGTTCAATATTGTCATTTATTTGCGTTTTGTTTTTGCATTCAACGTTTCAAGTGTCAATAGAAATGTCAAATAATGATTTTTTTATTCGTCCAAAGGACAGGCTATAGTCAATCGACCATACTGCCTATGTCAAATAATGATAAATTATTTTTCATTAGCGCAAGGGAACCTAAATTGGACAGCCTTATAAGTAGTGTGTACCTTAATAGTGGTAGAGCCACGCTGTAGACATATTTGTCTACAGCATGAATGGGCCAGCTCGACCGAGGTAGTACCACTGTCTCACAGAAAACCAACGTAAAGTGAGAGTTTACTGTTGCGTTTCGTATGGTAAGTGAGATATCCGGAGGCCCAGATTCCCCCTTCCCTTCCCTAATCCCTATTCCTGTCCTTTAAGGCCGACAGCGCATACATAATACTTTCGGTATTGTGGATGTTCATGGGCGGTGGAGATCACTTAACATCAAGTGCCCACGGGCTCGTTAGTCGGACTATAACAAAAAAAAGTGTAAAAATTAGTTAGTAGAAAAGTGTGGGGTGCCAGCTCAAATGTTACAAATTGTTAATTGGTAGTAGTTGTTTATATAAACGTAGACACACACATACACTCACGCCTGTAATCCCCGAAGGGGTAGACAGTGGTGTAACCAGTACACCCACTTTTCGCCGAATTTCGGTCCCATGATGTGATAGGGGGCGAGCCTATCGCCATACCGGGCACAGATTCCAGACTCCGAGCCAATACTGAGAATTTCTAGATAGAAAAATCCAATATCACTTTACCCGACCCATGGATCGAGCCCGAGACCTCAGCACAGCAATCGTAACGCATGCGCAATTACAACTGCGCCACCGAAGCAGTCTTATAAACTCAGAGTTATAGTAAAAAGCACCTCATGCTGTTTTACAACCAAATTAATTATTGTATTACTTGCTATTTGAAATATTTTTAATCGACTTCAAAAAAAGGAGGAGGTTAACAATTCGTCGGAATCTTTTTTTTTATGTATGTTACCCTATTACTCGAAGACGGCTGGACCGATTCGAGAAATTATTTTTTTGTTTAAAAGGGTATAATACTTCCCAGGTGGTCCCACTGGCACCAAGCCAGGATCTGATGATGGGATCTCAGAAAAATCGAGGGAAACCCCCAAATGTTATAGAGACGCATAATTTGTTTTTCATTGAAGTCCTTTTTATGAATTAAAAAAAACTTTTTAATTATAATAAACCAATGAATTCTAGAACACTTAATATTTTTTTTTAATTTTTTAGTTCGGCAGGCTATTAAGTCATGTATTAAAACTATAATTTATTTTCTCCTTTTTAGTCTTTAAACAGCATCAAATCTGCCGTTTTGAGACTGAAATGCTTCTACATTATCAGTTACAGTTCGGTATACCGGAGGCATTCTCTGCCAGTCAACCTGAGGTAGGGCAGAGATACAAGGTAGGTGCTAAAATAAAATTCTACTTTTTATCCTGGCACGGCAAAGTGTTCAGACTGCACCTGATGGTAAGTGCAGTACTGTCCATTTAGATTATCGAGTAGCGAGAGACAATCTATCTCCGCTACTCAACACAATCATGCCGGCCTACTATTTCACACTACGCCATGGGCAAGAATGTGAAGAAGTGGTCGAGGGTCTAGTGTCAGAGTACTCAGAAGGCCGCAACACGGCTAAACATCGCATCCTAACTCTAGACCCCCAACAAAAACCGGATGTACACTGGCTGATCCCGAAACGCGATACAATTGCGTGTGCCACTATGGCGGGTTTTACACCCTGTGTACGGTGGTCGATATCCGGGCGGATATGAATATCCTACCACCACTTTGGAAGAATATATTTATATCTACACATATACTATAATATTATATCAGAATAATAGTTCCACATATAAACATAACAAGTATATATAAATATAATATAAATAATAATACATAAACTAAATAATTATTCCTGTTGTGATGATTATGCCAATAGGTTTAACATCATTTGTTGGACCTTCATTTTGAACGCACAACGATTTATATACATTCATATTTCCAAATCCCAATGCTTTTCTAAATTTCGCGGTGTCTGAATTCCCATGCATTCTTTCATCCCCTATTTCACCTCCCCTTTACCTCTCCCTTTTAAGGGATGATAAAAAAAATACCCTATGTCCGTTCTCGGGGTTACAGGTATTCTCATACAAAATTTAATCAAAATCAGTTCAGTGGTTTAGCTGTGAAAACGTAACAGTCAAAATTTTACCTCTCGTAGGGGGTTAAATTTTGAGAAACGCCAATATACGGTTACATTTATTTCTAACAAGTAGCAGGTATATAAAGCCAGTATCTCATACTTTCAAACTACCGAACTTCCAAACAACCGTTCATCTGTTATTTTACCCCCATACCGATGAAATTTCCTAAAATCCGTTCTTAATGTGCGTCTACATCGGTCAATCGGCTGTACAGTTTAAGGGAGCTCGTAATGAGTCAGTCAGCGGTATTTCGCTTAGGTATCCATACTAATACTATAAATGCGAAAGTAAGCCTGTTTGTTTGTTACCTTTTCACGTCTAACTAGACCAGATTGTGATTAAATTTGGCAAGGAGACAGATTATATCCTGGAGAAAAACATTGGCTACTTTTTTCTCTCAAAAAACCACATTGTAAGGGTTCAAATAGGAGTTCAAAATTTGTATGGGGAATCCATCATTCCTCGACTTAGAGATCTGGAAATTCATATATATGCTTTTGGTAGGAAATAAATAAATACAAGGTGTTTTGAAAAGTGTTTCAACGTTTTTGAAAAATCATCCCTAAAAGGAGCAAAGTGAGGTTAAACTTATGAGGTATTTTTTAGATGCAATCTCAAGATTCAGGCACAATACCTGAGAGGCTGGACAATCGCTACAGGTGCCTCAGTGCAGAAGACAACTCCTTGGATTGTATACTTCTGCTCCCTAAAATAATCTCTTCGCGGGCGGAGCCGCAAGCAACAGCTAGTACCTATATATTTAGATTATCCTGGTGTTCCTCGTTAGAATATACGGCCAAATTTAAGAAAATATTGTATTGTCATAGGTCTTTAATACTGAAATTTTTGAGTAAATCGGACGTCTTGAGGGTGTTGAAAATTATGTTGAAAGATTCTGTTACATACATATATACCTACCTACCTACAGATTAAGCTAATATAAAGCGTATAAAAAGTTTCGTCTACTTGTTACAATAATGTATGTAGCTAACAATATTATAATATTCTTATTCTACTAATGGCATTACTATGAATTCTTTTTAATCGCTAGTAAGTCCTGAGAACATGTTCCTAATTGAAGAACGCGTTGTGGCAGTTATAAAAAAGACGATGTCTTTCGTGATACCAATTAAAATTATAGCCAAATTGAAAGGTGACAGTAAAAATTAGAAGTAGTAGAGCCATAACTGTACATAGTTTTTTTTATCCTGTCACGGCAAAGTGACCACACTGCACCTGATGGCAAGCGCAATGCCGTCCAGTTAGAGCATCAAATAGAGGATGGGATGAGATTAAATAATTCTTCGAAGCATTCGCCATGATACTGACGGTAGAACATGCTTAGCTAGCAAATACACCTCGCAGCCGCAGCACTCATGTCCACATCATTCACAATGCGGAGGGCCCGTCGCTGCAACCCATCCAAGGCATTGAGTAGATAGGTATTTAGCAAAACCGTCCCAGAGGTGCGAGCAGTGTTTCAGTGAGGTAGAGCTGTCCGGGCGTGAAAAATTGCCGCACCTAGTTCAGGATTCCGACCCTGCGGGAGGTGGCGGATATTACGCCCTCGATGTGACTCCTTGGATTAAGATCACAGCGGATATCCATAGTTCCATACCTAGGAGACTCAGGTCATTTCACATTGCGAGTGGAACACCCTGAAGAATATGGATGGGAGAAAACTGGGATTTCTTGCACGGGAACGCGCACACCTGGGTTTTCTTGGCATTAAACTTAGCCCGATTCCTGGTACCCCATGATAAAATGAGATCTAACGTCTGGTTGAGCTTAATGACAAGATCCTCGCGTGTCCTCTCAGTATCCGCCCGGCAACCAGGAGGCTTGCTGCAATAACGCCCATGAACCGTGTTATCATCTGCATAGCAATGAATAGCCTTTTTATATGCATCCCAAATCAATATTAGGTTATATATGTTAGCTAGTTTATCATATTTTTGAGCTATGGTGTATGCCAGCTCTAAGGCACACATCTCAATATGTAATCAAACAATTCTACGAACATATTTTTAAAGTCTAGATATTCTAGAATAGAATACAATGAGAAACAACGTTTAACCCTGAAATACAATGTGGCTTGACATTTGATTAACTCGATGCAAACGTCATCTAAAAATAAAGCAAATGAATGAACATAATAGATTCATTCATAAGAGATGTCTGCCATTTTGGGATAAGGCGCAAGTGTGTACCGTCACGACCATGATGCGCTCCAACAAATAGGCCAAGGAGAAAAATTGCGCATGCTCCAAAGAATTGATTTTCTCTCATAATGACGTCACAAAATGTCCGCCGCTCAAGCCGCACGGTATAAAAACTAAAAAATAACATTACTCCTCAGTTTTATCTTAAAACACCGGCAGATGTTGCAAAATTTAAATCATTCTCCGCGGTGACTCTAATAGTACTTATAAATAATAACCGCTTAAATGATATAAGACCGCCGTCGTTTCGTGTTTGGCTGTGTGACACGGTAGCTAAGGAGATCGCGAAATGGTTTATCGTATTGTACGGAAGAATTTTTTGATGCCCAATATAACGACGACGATGCTGCTGAAATTATATTGTTTATGTGAGTACTTAAATGTTTTATAATTTTCGACCCGCTGTGACCACAGTAGCTTTTTTATTATTACAATTTACACATAGCCTTTTTAGTTTTTTATATTTTAAATTTAGAAAGTGGATTTAATGGCCAGTTTGGTTAAATCTTCTGATATTTCTATTTTTTACTGAAAGCTAAAATTGTTTTTATATTTAAATAAAGGAATTTCTAGAAAAATCATCTATAATTTATTTATAGATAATTGTTCATCAATTTATCAATAGTTAAATGCGTAATTATATATATAAAAACAAATGCGGAATGTATTGATTTTATTGTACACATTTTAAAGGATTTAAAAGTTTGCTATTTTTTTTTAATCCATTGTCATTGGTGTGCAAATGTTTTATATTTATTGTTTGTTTATTTCATATAAGATGGACATATAGCTATATCGTTCTATACAAAGTAATACTATAATATTATTATTTTAGTAGCACTAGTTTTTGCCCCGGTTTTGCATATATGATTACGTTTATCGGTAAGTACCGTAGTAGGTGCCATACAAAAAAAGACTAAAATTTTTTCATGAATTTTCCGGGATCTTTTTCTTTTTCAGTGTTTCCTATTTATTACTACTTCAAACATTTAAAAAAATACCAAACCGTTCTAGCGTCACTCAACTTATGCGCTTATTTCGGAACAGCATTTATTTTCAAGTAGGTATAGATTATAATAAATTTTGTAGGCGTTAGGCTATATCTATTTTGCTGGTGGTAGGATATTCATATCCACCCGGATAGCGACTACCGGTGTAAAACCCGCCATAGTAGCACACGCAAGTGTATCGCGTTTCGGGGTCAGCCAGTGTACATCCGGTTTTTGTCGGAGGTCTAGAGTCAGAGTACGATGTTTGGCCGTGTTGCGGCATTCTGAGTACTCTAACACTAGACCCTCCACCGCTTCTTCACCTTCTTGCCCATGGCGTAGTGTGAATAAGCTACACAGCAGGCCAACATCGTGTTAACTAGCGAGGGATAGATTGTTTCTCGCTACTTGTTACTCTAACTGGACGGTGCGGCACTGCGCTTACCACCAGGCGCAGTGTGGTCACTTTGCCGTGCCAGGATAAAAAAGACATTCACCGTACAGCCGTTGTGGAATCTGCTTTCGCTTTCGTTTTCAGACTGATACGGGATTAGGACCCTAAATTAAAGACTATATTCTTACCTAAAAGGCTAGCACACACCGACGATACTCCTGGTTTTGTAAGTGTCCAAGGCATAGCCCCAGTTTATAAAAATAAATGCTGTAAACAAAACCATCGTCAATGGCTGTGCTTGCAATTTGGGTATAATACATCTGTATCAAGGCAAATAGCGTCTTTTTATCTATGCCAATACAGTGGTCACTTTGCCGTGTCAGGATAAAAATTCAGTAGTGACCCTTTTTAGATTCAGGTTTGGTAAATTGTTACGTATAAACTGCCTAATTTGTTTTTTTAAAGATTTGGTAGAGTCCAGACCTAACGATGATCAATGGACAAACGATTTTCGGATATCATACAATAATTGAACACACACCGGGTAAAAACATGATAAGACAATATAAAAATAGCTGATAAGTCACGATCAAAACAAATGTACAATTATCTCCAGGTTTATTTAATGCTAGAGAAAACAAAAATCAGAATCGAATACGCAGCGAGAATACTCTAGTTTGATTGCATTCTAGAACGTCAGTTTGAAAATATGTTTTTACTACTTTTTACCAACATTATATTTCCGTTTGTTCAACTGACCAACCAAATGTTGGTAGAGATCAGGGGTTCTTTTTTCAAATGCTCTTTCGAATTTCAATTTTGACAGAGATGTATTGGTTTGTGGTAGGGGGTCTTACCTAAATATGTTAGTTTTACCTGTCCGCGGAGTATACTACTAGCTAAGAGACGCTACTCTGGCGATCGAACAAAATGAATAAGAATACTGTCCAAAATCCTCCATTGGAATTAATGAACAATGATTAATTCCCAGCAATAGTACAAGGCTGATAAAATTGTTATGCTTTGTAATCTGTTATCGTTTATTATCATTTCTAATCTTGTAGGAAATCTCTGTATTGGAATATAGGTTGGACTAACGTTCTGCTTTCCAACCCAGTTATACAATTCATTCAAATGCAGGCGCGGATTCAGGGAATTAACGTTATATTACCCCATGTCAAGTAATATAAAAATTCAAACACAAAATTTAAATTTTCTTTAGCTAAATTGTAAGTTGTCATTTAGCGGCAGTACCCACTATTATGATTTGAAAGAAGAACTTGAAGAGATAACTGGGCATTATGCGACTTGACGTCTTATTGGGACGTTGCACGTGTTGCCATTGCATGTAATTTGAAGTTTCGAGTGGTATTGAATTTTTTTATGGTCAGATATGGCGCTTACCACCAGGGGAGCGATATGCTTGTTTTGTCGTTCAGATGTATTGTTTTATTATAGACTGGCGAGAGTGGTAGAGGCCAGGTTTTTATTTATTTTTATTTTTCATTTAAGAAGAAGGTGTACACACAAAATAAAAAGAAACAAACAATATTTATTTCACAGATTACAAGTTTAACAAGTGTGACTAACTTTAGATCAATCAAGTTAAATATTCCGAATTGTATTTTCATTTACATAGATGTGGCTTACGTAAATCTCAAATAACCGCCCAAGGAAACACTGAATTCGCATCTGTTTGAAAGTGATAAATTCATCCGCAAAGATGGAATGGCGTACAATTTTCTTCCATCTGTAGGTAATGGAACCACGCTCCAGTTAGCTCTCATCTCGAGTTATTGTTTTGTGTTGTTCAACTTTGAATAGGATATCATTGTGTTTGGTTTTGCTTTTTATCTTTTATGCGACGTATCACTATGTTCTAATGTAATGTATGTACTAATGTTCGAAACCGCCCAATTGATTTTAATGATTTTTTTATGGAAAAACGGGGCTAACGGACAGGAGGCTCACCTAATGGAAAGTGATCATCGCCGCCCATGAATATCTGCAACACCGAACGGCTTGCAAATGCGTTGTCGGCCTTTCAAGAAAGAATATGCTCTTATCTTGAAGGTTCCCAGGTTGTAACGGTTCGGAAAGATCACCGGCGACAGCTGGTTCCACAGCGTGGTTGCGCGAATTTATTGAATACAGCTAGTATTTGCCCGCGGCTCCGCCCGCGTCGAACTTTTTTGAAAGAAAAGGTATAAAATCCATGGAGACATCTTAAGCTACTACATCTTTCTATATTATGCTATCTCATAGGAACCTTGCATTTTCCGGGATAAAAAGAAGCCTATGTGCTATTCCAGACTATAATCTATCTCTGTGCCAAATTTCAACCAGATCCGTCCAGCCGTTCTTTTGTTGTACGATTATGCATTTGATAGCGCACATAAACATTACATCCTACGACAAATAAAATTGTAAGGAAGAACATATTTTTCGATGTGTAAACGTGTTAATTTCGTCTTCAAGTCTTCTATAAAAGTGGAAGAAGGCATTACAAGGGCTGATGGTCGAAATCTGCCACTTCTTTCTTAAAACTTTTGATTTTGGCACATGGATGAACAATTTATCGGGATTTAGTGTCGAGTTTTTACACAAAGGCATTGAACAATATTTATATGCTGGCTCATACATTTTTGCAGAAAAACTAACAGATAAATGCAAATAATTTGTTATATTGTTAGGTGTCACGAATTTATTTAAACGTCATGTCCGCAGCACCGCGCAGGGGCGGTTCCGGCAGCAATTCTAGCACTCCTTAGAATACCCCGGGATCGCTCCGTAAGCGCCGATGAAGGCCACCGCGGGGTTTTAGCTGGTAGTGTCGGGTGGGGTGTACATAGGGGGTAGGGACTCGGCCCAGCGGCTGCCCGGATAGCCATCATCCGGGCGAGGGGGATGCTGGGTCGTAAGACCGGCTAGTCCAGCATAACCGTTTTATTCTTATTCCGCTTCCCCCCGAAGCGGGCGGTAGTAATAAAACGCTTTCCCCGCGACAACAAAAAAAAAAAAAAAAAGGCTCAGCTGGATAACAAAAATGGCCGCCTTCCTTGCGTGCCGCTAACTAATCAAACTACGAATTCTCATTGAAATTCTTCAAAAATAATAATTACCTATAAAAACATTCGCAAATCCTCTTTGAAACCTATTTTATGACACGAAGGCCAGGGCGTTTAAAAAGCGTCCTGACATTTATTGATGCTCATTAAGACCAATAAAAATATTTACAAATTCAATATTTCACGGCGACAAAGTAGATTATTTTTTGTTTCTGTTTATAAATATATATGTATAGTGTTGCCCGTGGGTCTGTACGCGTGGAAGTTATTTTTGAAAGAAAAGGTAAACAATCCATGGTGGCATCATAAGCTATTACATCTTTCTATATCTCCCTCATCCTCTTAAAAACCCAGTGTTTTTCTGGGATGAAACATATTTTTAAACGACTTCAAAAAAGGAGGAGGTTAACAATTCGTCGGAATCTTTTTTTTTATGTATGTTACCTGATAACTCGAAGACGCCTGGACCGATTCGAGAAATTCTTTTTTTGTTTAAAAGGGTATACTTCCCAGGTGGTCCCATTGGCACCAAGTCAGGATCTGATGATGGGATCTCAGACAAATCAAGGGCAATCCTCAAATTTTATAGTGACGCATAATATGTGTTAATACAGCTAATAAACTATGTGTGCCAAATTCTATTCAGCCGTTTTGCGTGATTGAGTTAACAAACATCCAGACATTCACATTTATAATATTATGAGTATGATTCTATGTTGGAATCACGAATATTTTTTTCTGTCTAAGAGGAGTTTACATTTGTTTATGTTTTGCAAGAGATATCCTTTAGACCTTTCTTTAAACAAACCTAAAGAGGTATATCAAATATCTTTGTCTATTGTTTTGTCCTATTTTTAGAGTAAGTAGGTACCTACTGATGATAAGTGATCGCGACCGCCCATTATACCCAAAATATCAGAAGAATCTTGAGTTTGTTGCTGATCTTAGACAAAAGTTGAAGTGGACAATTGATGTTCACAACCCTTTCGTATTTTTTTTGATTAACTTCTTTGTGGGATAAAGGCATTTGCGCATTCACAGATAATCTTCGAGCTTCACTACGCGGTAGTAGGGATAGACTCGTGATCTTAGAGAAAAGGATTGGTCACTTTGATTTGAGCCTGCGGAAATCGCATTCAATATCCAAAACACAACATGCTGTGTTTTAAAGACTGTTTTTTTATTAAACAGTTGTATTCCCCGGGCGAGCCAGTGTTACCAGATACACGGTTATTGCCGTTGCACGGTATTTTTAACCAAAACACGGTCCACGGTAATGATCTATTATCGTGTAATTTTCTGCGGTATTTTTTAATATTTATTACCGTGTAAAATATAGTCGAATTCGAATCCAAAAATCATAAAAAATCGTAAAACGAATTTAGATGGATCTGTCCGCAGCTTATGGTAGGTATTAGAAAGAGGTATAGACTTGTCTAAAAAGATGAGTCCGTCTATTTATGACCAAGAAGTGGAACTTTTGGACGAATAATTTGTTTCTAGTAAAAAAAATATAAAGAATAACGTTGTTTTTCGTTAAACATTGCTACGGTATTATACACTGTATTTCAAAAATAAATCTAAGGTAAAATTATATTTCAAACACGGCAATTTTTGTCTGCTGACACCTTAGTTTGCTATTTTCATCTGGTAACACTGGGCCGAGCTGATTTTTATATTGTATCCAATGTTGTATACAAAGCGATGTGTTGCTCCACCTCCGTAAAATATACATAGATATTTTATTAAAAATGGTTGGTTCTTATTCAAGTAGATTTTGTAGAAATAAAACGTACACAAATAAAAGATTGCGTTAAATATATCCTCTCATACATCTATTTAAAAGTCGGCGAAACAAAACAGTTCAGTATGGTTTGGTCCTCTGTTTGTCAACCATTTTTTTTGTTTAGTAGCTATTGATGTGATTTAATGTAATAATAAAATAAAGTTTAAAAAACTATAAACAGACTTTAATAGCTAGCTGAACTAAAAACTAGAAAATAATTCGATTAATTTGATTGTAAAAAGCAAATTTTTAAATAAATCGGACGGCTTGAAGGTGGTGAAAATTACGTTGAAGGCTTCCGTTACATAGATAGATACAGATGAAGCTAATATAAAGCGTGTAAAAACAAAACTTGGAAACAGTTTTTATGAATAGGCTATTTGACTAATATTCGAAAATGATTTAAAACTATTCTTTATTACATAATAAGCACACTATATTGATATTTCCGGGAAATCTACTGTATTTTTAATAAAAATCAATGTTAAAGTTTAAAAACCGCGGCAAAAACGCTATTTCTGTAATGGCTGATCATATGACACGTGTGACGTCACATGCAAGTAAACAAACTAATTACCCAAAGAAAACAGTATATTTTCGTTCAATATCGTCGTCACAATATACTTTATACCTACTCTGGGCACATTTTACACTTAACTGAGTGTACCTAATCATAAATGCGTAGACTATCTTACGTAGGTTGCTGTTATCAGGTCGCACAAAATTTGACTCCATTTTCTCCAGTTATAAGTTTTATCAACAATTATCATAAAACTGCTTCAAAAATAGGTCAACTATAGAATTTATCACCGAGAAAACATCAAACGCGAACTAAAATCACTCGAAGAAGCTTTGTTTACATGCGTGTGACGTCACCAGAGTTGCAACCAATCACAGAGGGTTCACATCGCAGATAAAATTTAAAAAAAAATATTGTATTTTATTCCGTTTAATTTGCAAAAAATATACATTATTTCGTTTAAAATTAAGTAAAATATGGTTTTTTAAGCTATTATCTGACAGGATGACCACAATTTGTTGTGTATTTTCAATGTTGTCAAATAGCCTATTATGGTCGAATTTCGAACACTAGGTGACCACTAGTTAAAACATTCACACTAAGTAAGCCGTGTAAGGTGAGCTAAGTGTAAGCCGTGAATTTTTAGACTGGAATATCTCAACAATCTGCCTCGGTGACGCACTTGTAGTTGTGCATGCGTTACGATTGCTATGCTGAGGTCTTGGGTTCGAGCCTCGGGCCGGGTAAAGTGATATTGGGTTTTTCTATCTAGAAATTCTCAGTATTAGCCCGGAGTCGGGAATCTGTGCCCTGTATGGCGATAGGCTCGCCCCCTATCACATCATGGGACCAAAATTTGGCGAAAACTAGGTGTACTGGTTACATCTCTGCCTACCCCTTCGGGGATTACAGGCGTAAGTGTATGTGTGTGTGAATATTTCAACAAATCTTTGCCGACTGACGTACCCCACTCAAGCGTCGATCTCACCACTTTACCCATATTGACCTTTTAGGCACCTTTAAAATTGTTTTATATGTCACGAGGCTATGTTTTATATAGGTCGTGTGTTGCCCTACAAATGAGAAATAACATATGGTATTATACCTAATACCAATACCAATATTCACGGGAAATAGATATTTATATAGACAGCCTCCGTGGCACAGCGGGCGAGAAGCCGGCTGTGAAACGAGAGGCTGTGAGTTCGATTCCGTACTGAGACAAATGTTTGTGTGATATAGATTTGTGTGGGTCAGGACCAATTGTGTTTGACTCTTGTGTGTATTTATTATTCAGTTGTAGCCATCGCAACAATAAAACTCAGCGCTAAGGTGTATCTACTTATGTTAGCAACATCAACAAAACTATGCAAGTTGGATATTTTAAAAGGCACAAATACAATGTTTACCATTTTATTGATTGATTTACATAACACTGTTACACATCTCAGTGCTTAATATTAACACAATCGCATGTCAGGATCTACTTAAGGGAATCTCATTATAATTAATCTACCAGCATTACCCTCTTAGCTGAACTACGCGACCATTGAACTGTTTACTTACTTACTGCCCCGCGAAGGAACCACGAATATTCTGGCAGTCAACTAGTCTTCTTCACAACTCAACTGAACACCGGAGCGCGGAAGGGACTCCGTTTTATGCTAAACATTTACTACTCCCCACTTAGGTTGTCATTATTAATGTACCCGTAACTACTCTCCTAAATACCTTCGATATACCTTCGGTATTTCTAATAATAGGATATTCATTTAATCCACTTCAACATCACACGCGTTGATAATCTGTTTGATTTTCAAACTGTGACCTTACCATTACGTGGGAGTAGATCATCCCACGTCGAGTCATGGATGACGTAACCAATAAGTCTAATGGTTTCGTGGGTGAGGTTATGTCACGACCTCTTTGCAGACAACCCTGTATTTTCGTGACGTCATAGGTTAGTAATAACTATTAGCCCTATTAGCGCGCAATTTCTATTTAAAAAGTTTTTTATATAATAAAAAGTACACCGAAATCAATAAAAATCAAACTTTGCGTCCCTATAAAATTTGAGGGTTGCCTTGATTTTTGCCCTCGAATCGGTCCAGGCGTCTTCGAGTAATCGGGGAACATACATAAAAAAAAGATTCCGACGAATTGAGAACCTCCTCCGGTTTTTTGAAGTCGGTTAAAAAGCAACCTCAACAACCCAGATAGTCTAGTTGGATTTGGCAAATGGTAGAGGTGAATAGCAATAGGTTTTTTTATGTCGCGGGGAATGCCTTTTGTTACTGCCACTTCGGGGGGAAGCGGAATAAGAATGAAATGGTTATGCCGGACTAGCTGATCTTACGACCCAGCACCCCCTAGCCCGGATGATGGCTATCCGGACGGCCGCTGGGCTGAGACTCAACCCCTATGTACTACACCCTACCCGACATTACCAGCTAAAACCCCGCGGCGTCTTTCTTCGGCGCCTAAGGAGTGATCCCAGGGTATCTTACGTATCAACGTAAAGTGACAGTTCACTGTCGCGTTTCGTATGGTAAGTGAGATATCCGGAGGCCCAGATTCCCTCTTCCCTTCCCTAATCCCTATTCCTGTCCTTTAAGGCCGACACACATACGTGATACTTTCGGTATTGTGGATGTTCATGGGCGGTCGAGATCACTTAACATCAGGTGACCCACTGGATCGTTTGTCGGACTATGATATAAAAAAAAATCCTGAGATAGATGAGCATTGCTGCCGGAACAGCCCTGCGCGGTGTCGTCTTGCGGCCCGTCTCCAGTTGGGAGGGCTCAAGATTGGCAGATCTGTGGCGATTGAATTGAATTTTTGTAGAAAGGAGAAGATCCTTTTTATTAGAAAAGAAAAGGCAATGGTTCTTCATCAGGCAGCCATGTTGGTCGATAGTTTGTTTAAATCCGGGCTCCAAAGAGAGAGTAAAAGCCATGATAAATGGTCAAAGCCATGTCTAGTATTTCTCCATTCGAAAGTCCGAAGCCCTGTCTGAAATAGACATCCATCGATAAGTGAGCATCTGATATGCGACTTCTGTTGATTCATAGTATCAAATAAAACGGATGTCTATAGTAATAAAGTTATCTCTTGCGTCTCTATCCAGCTCTAAGGTGAATACGGGCAGAAAAATATGAGAGAGATAGCGCGAACGTGCGGCCTTTTCTAGAATTTTGATTGGACTACGTCAGACTTGCAGAAGCGAAAAGAAATAGGTATGGGCCGCATAGTCGCTTTGTCCCATTCTACAGTGGTCAATTTTGTGAGCATATTCAGTCCATTCTCTATGTCTATTACAAGGGTGGCTAAGCTCCTTGATAGTGGAGCCATATTTCAAAATTTGGAATTTTTGCGAGCCGATAAAAAAAGGTATTTTTTACAGAGAATATATTTATTGAAAACATTTGTCCCAATGGAACATCGGTGCTCCACTACACTGGCAACACACTCGCCGTTCTTACATACTATTTTCAACTTTAATGTTATGGAAATAAAATTGATTTTTGCTTCTATTTACTCCGTACTACTTTACTTAATATTAAAAATTACAACGCTGCACATAGTCTTTCATATTTGCTGTAAGTAATTTAAAATACATTTTGAAACACATACATAACGATACTATTTTTTTTAAATATAATAGCACAAAAATGAAAAGGGAACTCGGGTACATTCATCGAGAGCCACAAACAATCCTTCAAAGAGCCGCAGATTGGCCCCCCTGGTCTATTACATTATCTAAAACTCATATGAAAAGAGGTAGAATAGCTTGTCGGGTATTACGATAAAAGTTTCGAGCTCGCTTCTAGATTTTCTCTTGTTGTACGTGACTTGGCTATTGAATAGACTTTATTGATCGTCATGTGTAGAGAATCTCGGAACGACTTCTTGAGAAAAGCAGATTTTTATCCCTATACTAATAAAAAGGCATAGTTCTTTGTTTAAATTTTCACTGTCAAAAAATAGGCGTATAAATAATAAACACATAATACTGAGCCCACACAGATGGAACTTATATCGCGCGTATTAAGGAGTACGAAGGTCTACGATCCAACGACACCCAGATCCAAAACAAATAAATACACCCAACAGTCACACACATAGTTCTGACCCCACACTAGGTCAAACCTGTATCGTGGGTATCAACAACTACGAGGGACTACGGCCCCACAACACCCAAACCCGAACCAAATATCCTGTCACACAAACATTTGTCTCGGTGCGGGAATCGAACCCACGGCCTCTTGTTTCACAGCCGGCTCCTCGCCCGCTGCGCCACGGAGGCTGTCCGTTTGTGGACTATACAAACATTTGTCGCGGTGTGGGAACCCAGGCCTCTCGTTTCACAGTAAGCTTCTCGCCTACTGTGTCACGGAGGCATACTATAGAACTAAGATTTCTTCCATCGTTACAAATCTCTATAGGCAGTATCCACTATACAGTAGGCGTTCCGGGATCAGCCAGTGGACATCCGGTTTGTCTCAGGGGTATAGAGTTGGGGTACCAATTACGATGTTTGGCCGTTTTGCGGCCTTCTGAATACTCTGACACTAGACACTCGACTGCTTCTTCACCTTCTTGCCCATGGCGTAGTGTGAAGAAGCAGGCCGGCATGATTGTGTTGAGTAGCGGGGTATAGATCGCCTCTCGCTACTCGATACTCTAATTGGACCGCACTGCGCTTACCATCAGGTGCAGTGTGGTCACTTTGCCGTGCCAGTATAAAAAAAAAATGAAAAAAAAGTTTACAACGCCCTCCAACGCCAGAGACAGAAACAGATGGATAAAGATCGTACGAGAGAAAGTGATGCAGAAGGGTCACGACCCTCAATACTGAATAATGGCAGAATATGACGCAAGGAGGTGATGGGCTGTGGGTCACTACCATCCACTGACGTATAGATGGTTTGCCGGGCTCTCTTAAAAAAAGTATTATATCCGTGGGTATTTCCGTCCAATTATGATAGGGGCGAATTTATCCGTTATCAGATGCAAACTTCAATCTCGGTTAGGTTAAGTGATTTTTTTCTAAAATTCTTTTGTTTTTCTTATTTTTATTCTGCCACGTCCAAGTGACTACACCTGATGGTGCAGTGCGCAGTGCCGTCCAATTGGTGTATCAAGTAGCGAGAGACAATCTATCCCTCGCTACTCAACACTATCATGCCGGCCTGTAGCTTCTTCACACTACGCCATGGGGCAAGAAGGTGAAGCAGCGGTCGAGGGTCTAACGTCAGAGTACTCAAAAGGCCACAACACGGCCAAACATCGTACCCCAACTCTAGACCCCGACCGAAACCGGACGTAAAATGGCTAATCCCGGTACCACGGGACCACCCTGTGTACGGTGGTCGTTATCCCGGCGGATACGAATATCCTACCACCAGTAAACTCAAATACAAATTGCGAGACCCATATCAAGATTTGAACTGTGTAATTAAAACAGCATATTATAATTATATAGTATATAACTGGTAACATATATATCTCTAATATTAAGACAGCCCCTAAACCTCAATACTCTAGTAAAGATTAAAATAGCTCCGTCTTAAATATTATTTCACGACCTTTGCATGTGGGCAGGGTTATTTTACATGTTTGACGTCAAACCACTTAATTCGGTGGTGTATGGTTGAAATAGAATTGAAAATATTTTATTGGATACCGTTTTAATATTTATATTTGCCACGTTCAACTTTCTACCATTTTGGAATTGTATTTAATAATGGCAACATTCAATTTTTCACTAACTAATTGGCAAAGGCGCATCATGTTCGGCCTTAAAGTTTACACTTCATAATAAATTCAAGTCTTATTTAGCCTAGAAAATTTGCGAAGTTAATTTGCGAAATTAAGTTTTGTGGTTTTAATTTAAGTTTACTTTGAATCTTGAGAGAATATAAGGCTGTGTAAGTTTTCTTACACGATACGTATATGATAGGCAGATATACAACTTTTATGTATACCTAATATTGTATTGATTGAATTAAAAAAATATGCGGAGAAAATCACTCATTGCTTTTAATCATAGATTTAGTATATATATATTTAATAGTGTTGTGGTACGGTTTTTAACCGACTTCAAAAAAAGGAGGAGGTTCTCAATTCGACGTGTATTTTTTATGTTTGTTGCCTCAGAACTCGGCCATTTATTGACCGATTTGGAAATTTCTTCTGTTAATACAGAGAATTGCTTCCAGATTGGTCCCATAGAATTTTTATCAAAATCGGTTAAGTACTTAGTTTGGTTTTAAAACCAAAATTACTTGAAAAAATATGTTGTCCGAATATACGAAACTGCGAATTTTGCTTTTCTGTGACTTTTTCAATGGTGTTTTCTTTTGTTACTCTATCCAACGTACCAATTTTATATTTGTACCACTAAAAAGCAAAAAATAAATTATTACTTTTTAATCTATACTATTATATAAAGCTAAAGAGTTTGTTTGTTTGTTTGTTTATTTGAACGGGCTAATCTCAGGAACTACTTGTTCGAATTGAAAAAAAAATTTAGTTTTGGATAGCCCATTTATCGAGGAGCGCTATAGGCTATATAACATCACGCTATGACCAATAGGAGCGGAGTAGCAATGAAAAATGTTGTAAAAACGGGGAAAATTGATTCCTTTTGAGAGCTTCCGTTGCGTACGCTGCGTTAACGGTTAAAGTTACATAACAATCATGTACGACGAAATTGTTCCTCTTAAAAAGTTCTAAAAAAAAGTCCGAGATAGCATATGTCTATCTATTTCGGTTGGCTCACTATACCTTTTTAATGGTTATCGATTTTTTTCTGAAACAGTGCATTATTTGGAAAGGGGTTTTTATAAACATGGTATTAATCCTTATCCAAATAAATACTTTATTCATCACAAGTATTTAATTTTGAACAAAGTTGCCCTTTACGTCATTTGATTTCAATGAATATCTAAGGAGATATAACAGTTTTAAAATATCTCCGCAGCAAAATTAATATTGTTGTTTGTATGTCTGTTTCTTACCTTTTCATGACTAAACGGGTGAACGAATCCTAATGAAATTTTTAGATTATATCCTAGGGAAGGACATAGGGTATCTTTTGTCTCAAAAAAATATCTTGAAAGGGGTGAAATAGAGGTTAAAAGTTTGTATGGGCAATCCGTAATACTTCAACTTAGGGATCTGAAAATTCATATTTAGGCTTTTGGTAAAAAATAAAGAAATACGTGTTTCAACGTTTTTACCAAATCATCCCTTAAAGGGCGAAGTGAGGAGTTAACTTATGAGGTATTCTTTAAATGTAATCTCAAGCTTCAGGCACAACACTTTTTTTTTGTCGCGGGGAAAGCATTTTATTACTGCCGTCTGCTTCGGGGGGAAGCGGAATGAGATTAAAACGGTTATGCTGGACTAGCCGGTCTTACGACCCAGCACCCCCTCGCCCGGATGATGGCTATCCGGGCTGCCGCTGGGCCGAGTCCCTACTACTTATGTACACCCAACCGGACACTACCAGCTAAAACCCCGCGGTGGCCTTCTTCGACACTTACGGAGTGATCCCGGGGTATTATAAGGAGTGCTAGAAGTTTAAGTTAGGAGTTGTGCCTGTCTAGCCATCTAGACAGTCACAACACCTGAGATTCAGGACGATCGCTATAGGTGTCTCAGTGCAGAAGACAACTCCTTGCATTGATACTTCTGCTCCCGAAAATAACCCCCACGGGGGTGGAGCCAAGCGCAACAGCTAGTTAAAAATAAAACCGCTTTAAAAAAAAACCAGAAATAACTAAAAAGCAAAAATATGGAAAAAACAGAATAATCAGGCATACAAAAATATAAAATAGATCCATACTTGGTTTATATGAATTTAAAAGTAAAGAAAACAACACCGGCACCGACTCCAAAAATAATTGATTTAAATTGTATGTAATTAATTGATGTAAATGTAACCAATAATTTTTTGCATTTTAGTTATGTCTGGGTTATTTTGAAGGCGGTTATATTTTCATTTCAAAAGTAATTAATAATCACGTTTTGATATATTATGCTCTGTAAAAATAAAATACTATAGCATTGTCATACATAAATTCTACAAAATCTTGTAACACGTATTTTTGACAAACAAACCTTAAGCTCGGCCACTAAACCTATTATTTCTAAAAGTATGTTCACCTCTCTACTTTATAAAACATTTTTAGCTGAGAAAAACTTAGGTAAGAAAAGGAGCGAGCTATTTTGTTCACGCCCTCAAAGGAGCCATTATCTGCCTCGTAGTTAATTGGTTTGTTAGGTTGCGCAAACTTTGACATCCTTTGTAATATTGTTTGTCACTTCGTCATTGCAAAAAATATCGTTATAAAGGTATGAATCATCTTTGGCCTACACACACTTTTCGGTCATTTGTCCTATGATCCTGGGTCATTTAGGCGTAGTGAGAAGAAGCTAAACAGCAAGCCGATTGTGTTGAGTAGCGAGGGATACATTGTCTCTCACTACTTGATACTCTAACTGGGCGACACTGCACTTACCATCAGCTGCAGTGTGGTCAAAATGCCGTGCCAGACAAAAAAAATCTGGTAGTTCACTCTAGCTAATATTACTTAGTTTTAACTCAACCGGAGTTTTAAGACTCAATCTATGTATTGTTAACCAGTGCTCAAAAAGAGCAACGCTAGAGTTTCTTGCCCGTTCTTCTCTAGCGAAACTGCATTCTGAACTGGTGGTGGAGTAAAAAGATGTCTGAATCCAATTAATGTATAGCATTTTATGGATTCAATAAATATTTTATTTGATTTCATATACAAAACACAACCTGAAAACAGCTTGTTTTTGGGTGTTTACCGTCCAGTGAGATTTATACATTCTTGGCTCCGTACCCTGTTATTTTTCTCAATAGTGGAGCGACTGAACACTGTCTCCCAAGATACAGGCTTCTGGCCTAGTTTGGGAACCAGTAATCAGTACATTTTATAATAAATATTTAAAAACTGTGCCTAAATTTAATACCAAATGTTTATGTAATTTACGTGTCAATAAACATTTTTTTTATTTTATTTTATAGTCCGTATTATTTTCCATTTAAAATTATGCAATGTTTATGGATGGTAACGATCTTAGAAACGTTCGTTACTGTACGAGCTGCCTAGAAAACAATCTAAGACTAGGCCCAGATCGAAATACAGTACTTGCAGTTTTTTTTTATAGCAAAGTCCGACAAACGAGCCAGTGGGTCACCTGATGTTAAGTGATCTCCACCGCCCATGAACATCCACAATACCGAAAGTGTCATGTATGCGTTATCGGCCTTAAAGGACAGGAATAGGGATTAGGGAAGGGAAGGGGGAATCTGGGCCTCCGGATATCTCACTTACCATACGAAACGCGACAGTAAACTGTCATTTTACGTTGGTTTTCAATTTAATTATGTCTTTAGTGTATAGAAAGAATAGAGAAACAAAAATATTATTTTTGGTACTCATAGAAACACACTAATACAATAAATAAATAAAGTAAAATTGACGCAGCGGGCGAGTACCCGGCTGTGAAGAGAGAAGTCGTGGATTCGATTCCCGCACGAGACAAAAGTTTGTGTGACAGTGTAATAAAGTTTACGAAATTGTAAATTTAATCGGTATGTCAACTCTCGTAATATTTGAAAGTATAAAGTTAGTTAAAGAAGCATAAATAAAGTAAGTATTAAAAAAACAGCTTGCGTTTAAACTGTTGAATGTAAATAAATTTCGCAGTACTGTTGCTAATAGCTTAACTAATAATAATTAATATTAACTTTGGCAATATTTAGTACCCGATGATAATTTTTCGAAATTATATGTTTTGTTGCTTACAAGGATAAGTATGGTAGGTACTTCCAAAAAATACGCAAAAGTGAAAAATTTAGACTTTTTGTAAGTTTGATATTTCAGATCAATTTTATCACCCGGATAGCGACCACCGTACACAGGGTGTAAAACCCGCCATAGTGGCTCACGCAAGTGTGTCGCGTTCCGGGATCAACCAGTGTACATCCGGTTTTTGTCCGGGGTCTAGAGTTGGGGTACGATGTTTGGCCGTTTTTGCGGTCTTCTAAGAACTTTGACACTAGACCCTTGACCGCTTCTTCACCTTCTTGCCCATGGCGTAGTGTGAAGAAGCAGGCCGTCATGATTGTGTTGAGTAGCGGGGGATAGATCGTCTATCGCTACACGATACTCTAATTGGATGGCACTGCGGTTACCATCAGTTGCAGTGTTGTCACTTTGCCGTGCCAGGATAAAAAAAAACAAGCGGACATTTTACGGAGCTCAATTCGCACGTGATGATACTTTTTGAATGGCGTGTCACGCAGCGCAATTAGTTTTATATAACGTGTATGCGCGTTGTGCTCGTACTTTTGGCGGTGGGGTAAGCGCACAATGGCGTCTCCCGGCTTAAATACTCAAAGTTAATAAATACTCAATAAATAATATTGTTTGGGGTACCCGCCAAAAATGAATCCAGACACAATTCTATTACTTGATATTAAAACTTCGCTATAATTAGCACTCATGTATAAAATGTAATCAACACGGAACTGATAACTTAATCGGTTTTAAATAAAAAATGAATTTATCAGTTTCTTTAAATTGTACTATAAGTTTTTAAAACTGTTTTATTTTCTTTTTTTAATCTAGTGTCTTTTAGAAAACACTACCTAACATATGTAAAGTTCACTGTTTTATTCATATACTATTTTCATGTTTACTTTTATTAGGTACTTAGTAGCAGTGGCGGCGTAGCATAGGTTGGCACCCGGGGCAGTTTGCTATTGAGCACCCTCAAAATAAAACAATAAATACTAAATATAGTCCAGGCAGTAGGGATAAAGACCACGATGTCCTAATGCCAGTTAGTAGACTTTATATACCTTTTTAATTCTTATGAAAATCTAAGATGTGCAGATTTCCTCACGATGTTTTCCTTCACTATTAAAGTAAGCGATAATTGACAATGAATACATACTTATTAGGGTATTTACTATTATTACAAATACCGAAGGTATAACTGAGGTATTTAGGAGACTAGTTGGGGGTAGTTAATAATGATAACCAAAGTGGGAGTAGTAAATGTTTAATATAAAACAGAGTGCCTTCCGCGCTCCGGTGTTCAGTTCAGAAGACTAGTGGTGTAGCAGTGAGTTGGTAGTGAGAACATTCGTGGTTCGTTCGCGTGGCAGTAAGTAATTGTAAATGGTTCAATGGCGTTGTTCAGTTTAAAAGGGTAATGCTGGTCGATTAATTATAAAGAGAAGCCTTAAGTGAATCCTGACATGCGTGTGTGTTAATATTAAGCACTGAGATGTGTAACAGTGCCGTGTAAATCAATCAATAAATTATAAACATTGTATTTGTGACTTTTAAATATCCATCTTGCATAGTTTTGTTGATGTTCCTAACGTACTTGACTTTAGTAGTCATAGGTGTATGTAATTTCGGCTGGTTTCGAACTTACGACTTTCGTCTTGACAGTCCGTACCACACCCAACAGGGCACGATAGCTGCTTTTTTATAAATACGTGTAATATTTCCCTACTTTTTGTAATATATTTCAGTATTGAATCTTATCTCTCTAAATATGAAAATGAGGGGAGCTATAACAATATTTTATGGGATAGCAGAATTTAATCTCGGACTGTGCCTGTTCATTGAGGCGTTCGTTCAACGAGTCATTTCGCGAGTGAATTAATTAAACCAACACGTTACGTGAACAATTTTACTTGAGTACGGATAAATTTAATAAAATAGTGAGTATCTATACTAATACTATAAATTCGAATGTAACTCTGTTTGTTTGTTTGTTACCTCTTCACGACTAAACGGCTGAACGGATTGTAATGAAATTTGGTAAGGGAATAGATTATATCCTGGAGAAGGACATAGGATCTTTTTTCTCAAAAAACAACCTTGAAAGGGGTCAAATAGGAGTTCAAAATTTGTATGGGAAATCCATAATTCCTCGACTTAGGGATCTATAAATTTATATTTAGGCTTTTGGTAGGAAATAAAGAAATACGTGTTTCAACGTTTTTGAAAAATCATCCCTAAAAGGAGCAAAGTGAGGTTAAACTTATGGGGTATTCTTTAGATGTAATCTCAAGATTCAGGCACAACACCTGAGAGGCTGGACAATCGCTACAGGTGCCTCAGTGCAGAAGACAACTCCTTGGATTGTATACTTCTGCTCCCGAATATAACCTCCACGCAGGCGGAGCCGCGAGCAACAGCTAGTATTGTATAAAGAGCTCATAAAAAGGAACACATTTATTAAAAAAAAAACTAATAAAATAAAATGGACAATTCTAATTTGAACTACTCGCCGGCTACTCGCCAACTGTGCCACGAAGGCAGTCAAGAACCGGGATGAACCTGGTGTTATGATAATAAACTATTATCAACATTTGGCATCAATTTAGTGAGATTTAGGTAGGAGGGGAGGTCGGAGGCGAAGTCTTTTGTTCGCTCACATGGACCACTTATAGGTCGTCATCGACCCCTGGGGGTTGACATAGATAGACTACTTTGGGTATCATTGCTTTACATGCTGGTGGTAGGATATTCATATCCACCCGGATAGCGACCACCGTACACAGGGCGAAAAACCCGCCATAGTGGCACACGCATGTGTGTCGCGTTCCGGGATCAGTCAGTGTACATCCGGTTTTTGTCGGGGGTCTAGAGTTAGAGTACGATGTTTGGCCGTTTTGCGGCCTTCTGAGTACTCTGACACTAGACCCTCGACCGCTTTTTCACCTTCTTGCCCATGGCGTAGTGTGAAGAAGCAGGCCGGCATGATTGTGTTGAGTAGCGGGGGATAGATTTTCTCTCGCTACTCTATACTCTATTTGGACGGCACTGCGCTTACCATCAGATGCAGTGTGGTCACATTGCCGTGCCAGAAAAAAACATGAATGAATTCGGCTCGAATTGGTGGTGGTGGAGTTTTCATTCTTACCGAAAATCGAACCCACGGCCTCTCGTTTTACAGCCGGCTATTCGCCCACTCCGCCACGGAGGCTTGATGAGTCTGCAATTCTCGTCAGTGTAGTAATGAAATTCTTGGTGGAACGGAACGGTGAGCTGAGCGCCGACTGCTACGTAACCGGACCTAATCGCATTATTAGCAGAGAATTTTTTATTTTTATTGAGCCAATCTCTCGGGTCTGTGATATATACTGACATAATATTTACGTGCTTCTGTAATGGATATACAGAGAATTGGTCAATTTTTTAAATGAAAACTTCTATATTCCTTCCTCCTTTCTTTTTTTATTCTGGCACGGCAAAGTGACCACACTGCACCTGATGGTAAGCGCAGTGCCGTCCAGTTAGAGTATCAAGAAGCGAGAAACAATCTATCCCCCGCTACTCCACACAATCATTCCGGCCTGCTTCTTCACTACGCCATGGGCAAGAAGGTGAAGAAGCGGTCGAGGGTCTAGTGTCAGAGTACTCAGAAGGCCGTAAAACGGCCCGACAAGTACACTGGCTGATCCCGGAACGCGACACACTTGCGTGTGCCACTATGGCGGGTGTACGGTGGTCGCTATCCGGGCAGATATGAATATCTAACCACCAGCAAAACCTTCCTATAATCACAGGTCCTTTGAGTGTAGTGTGAAGAAGCTTTAAAGCAGGCCGGCATAATTATATCTAGTAATTAGGGATAGTTGTCTCTCGGTACTTGATACTCTACGTGGAAAGCATTCCGCTTACCATCAGGTGCAGTGTGGTCACTTCGCCGTGCCGGGATAAAAACAAATTGTAGGAGTGTTACGCGATTTTATGGATTGGTAAAATATTATCAGATCGCGTCACCGACATGCTAGTGTTAACAGTATATCCTATTCAAATTATAAATACAAATGTTTGGATACCTAGTGGATGGATGGATGTTTGTTACTCAATCACGTTACAACGGCTGCACGGATTTGATTGATATCTGGCACAGAGATAGATTATAGTCTGGAAAGCACATAGGCTACTTTTTATCCCGGAAAAATGTAAAGTTCCAGTCTGATAGTTTAGTTTGTCACAGAGCAAAGGATCGACATGATTTTTTGCATAGTGGCAGTTTAGAGATCAGAAAATGACATAGGCACTTTTTATCCCGGAAAATGCACCTATGGGATAGCAAAATATAGAAAGGTGTGTGCTTAAGATGCCTCCATGGATTGTATATCTTTTATTCCAATATAACCTCCACGCGGGCCCGGCCGCGAACAACATCTAGTTATTTCAAATTTTTTTTTAGTGCCTGGATAGGTAGACGAGCCAAGCTTACACATCTATATGCAGTCCTCAATGACTGTTTTTTTAAATTCGGAATTCGTAATAATCTGATCGAAGCAGCGGTGACATAGTGATTCATATTCAATTTTGCTTTCAAAGTAATTGGATATTATAAAAACTATTCCGCCCACACGCCCGCCACAATTCCTGTAAGTCACGATCGACATTGGCACACATTTTCTATAAATTTCAAAAAGGAGATTCTTATTTCGTTTATATTTTATCTACAAAATTTTCGTCGTACACAGGGTGTAAAACTCGCCATAGTGGCACACGCAAGTGTGTCGCGTTCCAGGATCAGCCAGTATACATCCGGTTTTCGGTCTAGAGTTGGGGTACGATGTTTGGCCGTTTTGGGGCCTTCTGAGTACTCTGACACTCGACTGCTTCTTCACATTCTTGCCCAATGCGTAGTGTGAAGAAGCAGGCCGGCATGATTGTGTTGAGTAGCGGGGGATAGATTGTCTCTCGATACTCTAATTGGGCGGCACTGCGCTTTCCATCAGGTGAAGAGTATGATAAGTCTCATAATGTCAAAACCACTGGGTGATTCCACTAGCTATATTTCAAGCTAGAATATTATTATTATTTTTGTGTATGATGTAAATTATCTCAGCTATTTCGCTGGTATCATGCTGCATTTACGGGACAGTGCCAAGTAAATGCAGTGTTTTATATCTTACTATATTATATCGTTAGTAGGTGTAATATGGTGTCAGGCTGTGTCATTTTCATCTATTTGCAAGAACTTCCTCACAATTCTGCATGTATTTAAAATGGCAGCTTTTTGGAGAGTTATGTAAAGAGATTTGTTTAGATCTAATAATTTAATACTGTGATGAATATGTTTAGGGATAACACCTGTAGTTGAGAGAACTATTGGGACTACGTAGACCTTGTCTTGGTTCCAAATCCGTACGACTTCTTCTTTTAACTCAGCGTATTTACTAATTTTCTCTGTTATTGTTTTTTGGATATTGTGAGTGTTTGGAATTGCAATATCAATTAGGTATGTAGTCTTATTTCTTTTATCCATCAGTGTTATATCAGGTCTATTGTAGTGAATAGTTCTATCAGTAAGAATGGCTCGATCGTAGTAGAGTTTGTATGATTATTATTATTATTTATCGTGTATACTTTGGTCCTCTCAGCTTTCAGCTGGTTGTTGAGGTTATACTTACGGGTGAAAACCAAGTAAGTATGACCTGTTGGATTTTTGTCTGTCAGTCGGTCTAAGTGCTGGCAAGTGTCAGTGGAGTAGAGTCTGGATGTGGTGTAGTTTCGTCGATCTGCATGAACTTCCGAACTATTCTACAAGTGTTTAAGATAGCTGCTTTCTGTAGTTGGACGTATAATTTTGGGTTCAGATCTATTAATTTTAAGCTATGGTGGAGGTGTTTTGGGATTATACCAGTAGTCGACAGTACCACAGGCACGATGTATACCTTGTCTTGTTTCCATATTCTGCCTATTTCCTCTTTAAGGTCAGTATATTTATGTATCTTTTCTGCTATTGTTTTTAAAATGTTATGTGTGTTGGGTATTGCTATATCTATAATGTAGGTGGTTTTCTTCAACTTATCTATCAATGTAATG
Organism: Laothoe populi; assembly: GCA_905220505.1. Lineage (NCBI taxonomy): Eukaryota > Metazoa > Arthropoda > Insecta > Lepidoptera > Sphingidae > Laothoe > Laothoe populi. The sequence continues at coordinate 3,857,164 of HG992173.1, forward strand.
TCTGGTCTGTTATAATGTATAGTTTTATCTGAAAGAATGGTGCGGTCATAGTATAGTTTATGAGTGCTATTTTCTAGAATGGGTTGAGGTGTATATTTATAGTAAGGTATTTTACTATCCTGAATGAGTTTATGGTTGAGTGCTAATTTTTGATGGATTATGCTAACTATTTGGTTATGTCGATGTGTGTAGTCTGTCTGTGCAAGGTTTGGGCATGCCCCTGTTATATGTTGTATGTTTTCTAGGTGTGATCTGCATTTACGGCATTTGTCATCTGTTAGAGTTCTATCTTTAATAATATGTTTTCTATAATTTCTTGTGTTAATGACTTGATCCTGTATGGCCATTATAAAGCCCTCTGTCTCTGGAAAAAGTGTGCCTATTTGTAGCCATTTGTTGGAAGCTTCTAAGTCTATATGAGTTTGTTCAAGGTCGTGTGGGTGTCTTCCGTGAAGTACTTTAGCCTTCCATTCCAGTATCCTATCGCGTTCATAATCATTATTATTAAGATGTGCAATTGTATTAGTTAGATCGCATAAATTTAAGGGTGTGTAATTTAGGTCGTTATGAGTTATAGCTTTGTGGATATCACTTGTATTCGCTTTGTTATGAAAAAATGATTTTAATTTGTGTATCTGTTTCTGCCATAGCGCTTGTAAATTTATTAGTCCCCTGCCTCCTTTTAGTCTTTTGATTGATAACCTCTCAATGGCAGATTTGGGGTGTAGATAATTGTGTCTCGTCAAAGTTGTCCTAGTTTTGCGTTCTATATTGATTATATCAGTCTTACTCCATTTTATGATGCCGAAAGAATATGTTAAGAATGGGATTGCAAAAGTGTTGATGGCTTTGATAAGATTTTTGCTTGTAAGCTGGGTTTTGCATATGGCTATTATCCTCCTATAATATTCCTTTAAAAGTATCTGTTTTGTTGCTGTGTGGTGAATGCCTTTTAATTCGTTGTAGCCTAGATATTTATACAAATCATTTGGTTCCATTGCTGAGATGGTTTCTGTCTCATTGATTTCATAGTCACCAGGCTAGATTTTACCTTTAACGATGTGGAGTGTTTTGCATTTATCCAAACCAAATTTCATATTTATGTCTTTACTAAACTCTGCTGCGGTATTTATAAGCTTTTTCATTTGTTTGTCAGTATTTGCATAAAGTTTTAGATCGTCCATATAAACTAGATGTGATATTACCGTTTCTGTATTAGTGTATTTAAGATGATATCCAGCCTGGCAACCACGAAGCAGCCTAGACAGCGGGTTTAGGGCAAGGCAGAACCATAAGGGGCTCAGTGAATCACCTTGGTAAATTCCTTTCTTTATTGCTATTAACCTAGTAGTTATTGAGGTACCATTATTGTTTAATCGTATCATTGTTTTCCAGTGGGGCATAATATTCTTAAGGAAGGTGACAATTTTAGGATTAATTTTGTATATCTGTAAAATTCTAAGTAACCAGCTGTGTGGAATGCTATCAAACGCCTTTTGATAATCAATATATGTACAATGTAAATTTCTTTTGTGACTTGTTGCATGTTTGTGGACAGTTGAGTCAATTACCAATTGTTCTTTGCACCCCATGTGCCCCCGCCTGCACCCTTTTTGTTCTTCAGCAAGTATATTGTTATTTTCAACGTGTTTATTGATTTTGAATGTAATAGTAGATGTGAGTATTTTGTATAAAGTAGGCAAACAAGTGATGGGTCTGTATTGTGAAGGTAGTTGTGTTTGATGATTTTTTGGAAGTAGATATGTTATTCCTTTTGCTATGAATTCTGGTATCTGTTGTTTCCCTAATATGATTTTGGTAAAATTTTTAGCTATAATATTGTGAAGAGTTAAAAGTTTTTTTTACCAAAAGTTATGAATTTTATCTGCTCCAGGTGATTTCCAATTATGAAGTTTATTTGTGACAGTGCTAACATCTTCTATTGTGATATCTTCGAATTTCATTTCCTCAATTGATTGCCACTTTTCTTCTTCCGCTACTATCCATTTAGCTTCGTCGTTGTGTGATAAATTGGTTTCCCATATATTTGCCCAGTATGTTTCAATGTCTTCAGCTTTAGGTACTTCAATGTTACATTGAGTATTAGTGCTTTTATTGCTGTTCAAATTTCTATAGAATATTTTTTCTTTGTGGGCGAATAGTTGATTATCTTTTTTCCTCTGAAATGCTTTTTTATATCTTGCTAGCCTACTAGCTTTGAGCTTTAGTTTCTGTTTTAATGTGTCTAGAAATTCGTCCGGGCTTTTATTCTCTTTATCATATTTACTGTGTACATTAGTTTTTGCGAATATTTCATTTACTGTTTTGACTACTTTTTTAGATCTATTTTTGTTAATATATTGTGTTAGTCTACCTATGTTAATCCTTAATTGTTCTATATCTTTTTCTAAGCGAATTTGCCACGGGGGCTTACAAACATTTCTAACATATACATTTTGTGGGCTGTTTTCGACTTTGTAACCTAATTCCTCAGATATTACAAGAGCTGTACAATATATAAGAGTATGAATGTCGTTCATCATGGAGTCTTCAGATAAGAATTGATGCAGTATTGTATTATTGAATAAATCTAATAAATTGTTAAGGTGTTTACTATATTTTAGTTTTGGTAAGTTTGGTCTGGCTATTGGGTCCATTCCGGAGTATTTGACTAATGTAGTCTGTAATTTATCAGATAATTTATCCGTTAGAGTGTTAGATACAGGAGTTATATTTAAGATTTCAATGTCGTTTTCTATAAATGTTCTAATTGATTCAGTTTGTGTTGATATGTGAGAAATGTTGTAATTATCTATTAAGTGTGTATCAGAAGAGAGATGTGTATGATGTATCACAGATTGTGCTGGAGTAGACCTCACTAGTGTCTTTTGTCTTGTGTTTATTGACATGTCATGAGTAACTGCTTGGGATAGCTCGGTTTGTACTTCTTCTTTAATTCTTTTTAAAACTGCTTCAGAAAGTAATTTATTTTTTACAATGACTCTTCTCTGATCTGATATTCTTTGTTGTGTTACATTGATTTCTGGGTATTGATTTGAAAAAAGTTCATGCAGTGTTTGCCTATATGTTGTCATATCAGTTTCTAATTTAGTGATACGGTAGTAAGTACGCATGATAAACATATTCACTTCTGCAGTCCATTTCATGCGTACTCTTGTCTTTCCAGCTTTAGTGGACGCGGGTAAAAAGGTATTAACCTCCCGCGTAACATCTAAAGTGGGTATTGGTGGTGTGAAGTCCCTAGAATCTTCATCTGTCGTACTTGGTGCGTACGATTCAGTGCTAGGACTATATGGTCTATGTACTATTGATGATGTTGGGCTTTGAGTTCTACTGTCAGTCTGTCTGAATTGTGTGTTGGCTGTAATATCTTCGGGTAACCCGGTGGGAGCCCGCCTATTCAACTCCTCACCGCTGACGGATCGTATGCTGAAACACCCAGCGTCAGCTCCAGGTGTGCCCCGGCGATCGCCCCCGGGAAGCGTCCCTCTCAGTTTCTTTTTACTACGAGTCTCCATGTTTAATGGGTGTTACCAGTGCCTTGTTAGCCATGTTAGTTGTGTGTTCATGTGTCCGCCCCCCACGTGGACCAGATGGTCGGTCCGGACGTAAGGCTGGATTTTAGGGGGCTTATTATTATTATTATTATTATTATATTTAACTTTTAAAGTTTCTCCCTTCAATGAAGAGGTATTGATCGTAATCTGCGGGCTTTTGGCCAAACAGATACGCGTGAGGTTTTTTTAAAATATTTTTATATGATGATTTTATACCATCAGTGTCATCATTGTGTTGTTAAAAACTTCCTAACTATTCTGCATGTGTTGAGTATAGCAGCTTTTTGTAATTGAGTGTATGTGAGATGATGCATGTCGAGAGTTTTTAAGCTATTGTGAAGAGAGTGTGGAATGACGCCTGTAGATGAAATAATTATGGGGATCGTTTTAACAGTTTGGACTTGCCATTGGTTTTTAATTTCTATTGCTAGGTCTGTATACTTAGTTAATTTTTCTGTAAATGTGGCTGCGAGGTTATGTGTGTTGGGAATAGAGATATCTATTAGATACACAAAACTTTTCTTTTTGTTGTAAAATGTGATGTCTGGTCTGTTCTAGTGTATTGTTTTGTCAGTAATAATGGTCCTATCCCAATAGAGTTTGTAATCAGCGGTGTCTATTACAACTTGTGGTTGATATTTGTAGTAAGCAGTTACATCTTTAATGAGTCCATATTTGAAGGCTAGTTTTTGGTGGATGATGGCAGCAACCTGATCGTGACGATGTTTGTAGTCTGTTTGTGTGATTGAATGGCATGCTCCTGTAATGTGCTGTATAGTTTCGGGTGAGTGGTGGCAATGGCGACAAAGGTCTGAAGTAAATCTGCTATCTTTTAATATGAATTTTCTATAATTTTTTGTGTCGATCACCTGGTCCTGGATAGCTAACATGAAACCTTCAGTTTCTGGAAACAATTCACCTCGTCTGAGCCAGGTGTTCGACGCGATTTTGTCGACGATTGGATTGCTCAAGTCGAGATAATGTCGTCCATGTAAAGATTTTTGTTTCCATCTATCCAGTTTCTTATGTATAGTCGTAATGATCTCGTTTTTTTGCGGCATAATATCTTGCAGATTAAGTGGAGTTAATTTATGGTCGGCTTTTACTATTGATAAATGCAGTTCAGAACGTTGTGCCTGATTATGAAAGAATGTTCTTAGTGTGTAAATCTGTTTATTGTGCAAATTGGCAATATCAATAATTGCTCTTCCGCCTTCATTCTTGGGTAAAGTTAATCTTTCTACGCAGGATTTAGGGTGATGTTTCCGATATTTTGTCATGTGTGTGTTTATTGTGCGTTGGTGTTTCTTCAGGTCTGTCTGTGACCATTGAATGATGCCGAATGAGTATGTAAGAATTGGTATTGCGTAAGTATTTATGGCTTTAGTTGTATTTCTAGCATTTAAATGTAATTTTAATATCTTATTTAGTCTTGATTTAAATTTTTGAGTGAGTGTAGCCTTCGTTTCTTTTTGGTGAATTTGCTGTGTTTGTTGGTATCCTAAGTATTTGTAGCCAGTGATATTGTCTACAGGTTCAATTCGTTTAACGTCATTAAGTTGGTAGGAATTGATTTCTATTTTGCCTGCACGTACGGACTGAATTTTACATTTATCTATTCCAAAAGTCATACATATATCTTCTGAAAACTGTTGTGTGATGTCGGCCAACTGATGTAATGCCTGCAGACTATTACCGTAAAGCTTTATATCGTCCATGTACATCAAGTGACTGAGTGTATATTCTGTATTATTGTATTCTATTCTATATCCGCTATTATTTCTATTTAAAAGGTTCGATAGAGGGTTAAGCGCGAGACAGAACCAAAGAGGGCTTAAGCTGTCTCCTTGGAATATGCCTCTACTGATTTGAATGGGTGTTGACTCGACCATGCCGGTTTGTGTTCTAGATTTAAGCACTGTGAACCAGTTAGACATTGCTATTTTTAGGAACTGAATTACCGTGGGGTGTATTTTGTAATGTTCTAGGATGTAAATTAACCATGTATGTGGCACCGAGTCAAAAGCCTTCTGATAGTCGATGTACATGGTATAGATATCACTTTTGTTATGAATTGCTTGTTTGGAGACTACTGTATCGATGATCAGCTGCTCTTTACAGCCTTGGCTTCTTTTTCGGCAACCTTTCTGTTGCTCAGCTAATATGTTATTATTTTCTGCATGTTTGTAAATTAATTCACTAATACATGACGTGATGATTTTATATATATTTTGTAAACATGTAATTGGGCGGTATTTGGCTGGATTTGTAGAGTCTTGTCTGTCTTTTGGTAGCATATAAGTTGTTCCTTGTGTTATATATTTGGGTAAAGTATTCGGTAATCTAATGAATGTATTAATATGTGAAAGAAGTATTGGGTGTAAGTAAGTAAACTTTTTATACCAATAATTGTGTAGGTTATCTGAACCTGTGGCTTTCCAATTGTGTGTTTTTCCTATTATAGTTCTTAATAAATCTAAATTTACCTCCTCAAAATCCATGCTTGTTGTTTCTGTTAAAGTTTGTGTATCTGATTTTATCCAATCGGCGTTTGTATGTTCTATGGGCTTCGACCAGATATTTGACCAATATATATGAAGGTGTTCAGGTTCAGGGTATGTGGGACTTGTGTTTTCAGCTGTATCAGCCTGTTCATTAAGAGATCTATAGAAAGCTTTTTCATTGTAGATAAATTGTTTGTTTTGTGTTTTTCTTAATGTTGTGGTTTTATATCGGCGGAGCCGGCTTGCAAGGGCATTTAGTTTTTGTTTAAGAGTATCTAGAAAGTGTGTGAGTTCTGTATTTTCTTGTTCGTGTTTTGAGTGTATTGTATGTCTTATTTTTATTTCTTCTATTTGTCTTTTTAGACTGTCGCTATTATTACCGTTTATGTATTCTGTGACTTTGCCTATCTGTGACCTTAAATTATTTATTCGTTGTTGTAGTCTAAATTGCCAGGGCGGTAAAGATTTTGGTCGAGTGGAGCGTTCATGGGTCAGTTTTATTTTTGAACCATTATATTTTGCGGCAGTTAGAGCAGCACAATAAAGTCCCGTTTGGAGTGTTTGAAAATCGACGTCTAGTGTTAGATATTTAGGCAGAATCGACTGATTGAGTAAATGCACAACTGATGCGAGAGTTTTAGATGTCTTTTGTTTCGGTATGTAAGGTCTTTTAGTAGGGCAAGTATTTTCGTATTCTATAGTAGCTTGGATATAGGTTTCTTCTATTTCTGTTTTCTTTTCAAGGGAAAGGGAAAAAATGTCAGATATATTTGTGTGTGATGCTGAGTGTGTTTGTGTGTTAGTGTTAGTGAAGGGATCACATATTACCGTGTCGGATATTTCGTCGTGTGAGACAGTGCATGGGCTTTCGTCTTGTGACATGTATTGGTTCGTGCTTTGTGTAGATAACTCAAGAACCACTTCATTTCTTATTACGTCTCTTTGATTCTCAGACAGCAATCTATTATTTTTTATTATTCTAAGTTGATCTGATATACGCTGCTCAGATAAGTGGGCTAATTGTGGATGTTCTCTAATGAAAGCTTGGTGAAGTAATTGTCTATATCCAGTTCTATTAGTTTCTAATTGTGTGATTCTATAATAATTGCGTAGTATGCTTTGGTTAAGAGTTTGAGTCCATCTCATTCTGGGTTTGTTATTATCTGTATTATGTTGACTAAGGACTACCGTATTATGTAATGTGTTATTTTCGGGAGTGTTTACGGTGTTGAGGTATGATCGTGCTTCCTCTTTAATTTCATTAATTTTTTCGACGGAGAGTAGTTTATTGCGTATAATAGCTCGTCTTTGGTCGCCAATTCTTTGTCTGCTAACCTGAATATTTGGGTATTGTTTTAAAAATGAGTCATGCAGTTTCCCTAAATAAGATGTTGTATCTGTTTCAAGTAAGGTGTGTATGAAGTATGAACGCAAGATAGATATGTTCATTTCGTCACTCCATTTCTTGCGTGTATGACAAGCCTCAACGGGTACAAGTTGTTCGGCGTGAAGTGCCTCCTGTACAACGTCTTCAGCAGATGATGAGGATGATAATGGTGAATGTGTAAGATAAAATGGTGGGGAAGAAGGAGTAGATGGAAATAATGATTTTGGTGATGATGATAAAGATGAATGATTGTCATCGGCTGTACCATATTCTTCGACGGGGGCCCGCCTGTTCAACCCCACGTCGCCGATGGACCGCATACTGCTACATCCAGCATCGGCTCCAGATGCACCCCGACGACCCCCGGGCAGCGACCGTAAATTATACCTTCTATTACTCATAGTCATATTATTGGGTTTGGGACCGTTGGTTTGGGAAGGGTGTATACGCTCTGATCTTGTTGAACGTTTCTATTTAGTAAGCCCCCCCACCACGACAAGGTGGCCCCGCGGGGGGGTTATTATTATTATTATTATTAGAATACGACATGCTTTCACACCGTTGTTTTAATGGCAGATCTTGGGTCCTTTAGGCGTAGTGTGAAGAAGACGCACAGCTGGCCGGCAAGATTGTATTGAGTAGTTAGGGATAGATTGTCTCTGTACTTGATACTACTCTAACTGGTCGGCACTGCGCTTACCGTCAGATGCAGTTAGTCACTTTGCCGTGCCCGGATAAAAAAAGAGGTAAAAAGCGGTAGTATCTGTACTATGAAAATAAAATGATGTTTAGAAGCGCATCACTCGGGATACGTCAAAGCGTGGTGGTCTAAGGTCTCTAACCCCTCATTAGTAGAAGAGGCTCGTGCCTAGCCGGGACAATGTTTAATACAGGCCTAGTATTACATAGTTTCTTATGTCAATTTATCGTTTTATACAGGTTTACCGTCAGCTCACTTGTATACGTTCGTATATGTGTTATTTAGTAGAGCAGTTAAAGATACTTGCGAGGCGACGACTGTAGGCGCTCGATTCCTTTGTTATACAAACTTTCCATACATAAATAACATAGTGAGGATACCATCGAAATGTCGAGAATAGTCGATATTTTTTATTTAGGAGTTTTATATTTGTTCTTACAAACTGATATTGATTTGGAATTGATGCATAGTGTGTTCGTTTAACCGACTTCAAAAAAAGGAGGCGGTTAACAATTTGTCGGAATCTTTTTATGTATATTCCCTGATTACTCTAAGACGCCTGGACCGATTCGAGAAATTCTTTTTTTGTTTAAAGGGTATACTTTCCAGGTGGTCCCATTGGCACCAAGTCAGGATCTGATGATGGGATCTCAGAAAAATCAAGGGCGACCCTCAAATTTTATAGTGACGCATAATTTGTTTTTTATTGAAGTCGGTGTACTTTGTATGAATTAAAAATATATATATTGTTTAAATTACATTTTGACAGCCTCCGTGGTGCAATGGGTGATTCAAACGTTTGTGTGACAGACATACATTAGTGTCGGGTATTGTGAGACCGATATTCTCTCGTAGTCCTTGATACATACGACTTAATAAATAATAACAATAATTCTTTATTCAAATTTAAATACAAATAGACAAATTTATAACAAATAGGCACTATACTATATGGACACAAGATTATAGGCGGATGTAGGTCCCCTGGCTCCCAAACTAGGTATAACCTGTATCTTGGGAGTCAGTGTTCCTCCAAAAACAAGTTTATAAGTTTAAGACGTAGCATCACATATGTCACAAGTTATTTTTATTATAATATTCATGATATAACGACATACGTATATTCATTACGCCTAAAGGACCCAGGATCATAGGAAGGAGGGAACACGGTACCTGGCAAACTGTTCCACAGCTTGATGTTGCGGCATAAATACAAATTTGCCAACCTATTGGTTCGGGCCGTGGTAGTAGACTTAACTTGTAACTTAGTGTGGGATCATGGCTACGTGTGTAAAAAATTTATGTACGAGAACTTGTGAAAGATATTTATTTAAGATTTATAACTATAAGATAAGTTGTAGTTTAAAAATCTTGGCTTACATTAAAGGTTAGAGCTAAGAGGATTAAGCATTCATAAAGGGCTTATAAGGTTTATCAAATATATTTGATGTTAAAATTTTCTTCAAATATTATCGTCAATATGTCATACAGTAAATATTTTTATGATAAGTTTAAAAATTTATGTCGGATTTTTTAGTCTTAAACCATTTTATGTGATTTATTTAAATCTTTTGAAAATTTATCGATATTTAAAAATGATAAAAAATTATAGAAGCGATATATTATTAATGTTTTATTATACTGCTTAGTTTTATACTTAGAGAGTTTCGTTAAATAAGTACCAAGTATCTATTAGTTTATTATTATCAAATCTTACGGTCACTCTAAGAGACATTTATTTCATAATAGATTTAGGATGTATAGTACGTCGAACGAGTCAACTGTATCAGTAATCTATACTATTATATAAAGCTGAAAAGTTTGTTTGTTTGTTTATTTGAACGGGTTAATCTCAGGAACTACTGGTTCGAATTGAAAAAATCTTTTAGTGTTGGATAGCCCATTTATCGAGGAGCGCTATAGGCTATATAACATCACGCTATGACCAATAGAAGCGGAGCAGCAATCAAAAATGTTGCAAAAACGGGGAAAATTGATTCCTTTTGAGAGCTTCCGTTGCGTACGCTGCGTTAACGGTTAAAGTTACATAACAAGCATGTACGACAAAATTGTTTCTCTTAAAAAGTTCTAAAAAGAAGTCCGCGATAGCATATGTCTATCTATTTCGGTTGGCCCACTATAACCTTTTTAATGGTTATCGAATTTGTTCTGAAACAATGCATTATTTGGAAAGGGTTTTTTCTAAACATGGTAATAATCCTTATCCAAATAAATACTTTATTCATCACTTGTTTCAACGTTTTTACCAAATCATCCCTTAAAGGGCGAAGTGAGGAGTTAACTTATGAGGTATTCTTTAAATTTTATCTCAAGCTTCAGGCACAACACTTTTTTTGTCGCGGGGAAAGCATTTTATTACTGCCGTCCGCCTCGGGGGGAAGCGGAATGACAATAAAACGGTTATGCTGGACTAGCCGGTCTTACGACCCAGCATCCCCTCGCCCGGATGATGGCTATCCGGGCTGCGGCTGGGCCGAGTCCTTACTACTTATGTACACCCAACCGGACACTACCAGCTAAAACCCCGCGGTGGCCTTCTTCGACACTTACGGAGTGATCCCGGGGTATTATAAGGAATGCTAGAAGTTTAAGTTAGGAGTTGTGCCTGTCTAGCCATCTAGACAGTCACAACACCTGAGATTCAGGACGATCCCTATAGGTGTCTCAGTGCAGAAGACAACTCCTTGCATTGATACTTCTGCTCCCGAAAATAACCTCCACGGGGGCGGAGCCGCGAGCAACAGCTAGTTACTTATATGTCGCTTCATAAAACTTTGTAAATGAAATAATTACTATAAAATATAATAAATATGAGAATTTTTGTGACGCGGCAAAGTGACCACATTGCACCTGATGGTAAGCGCTGTGCCGTCCAGATCTCTATCTGATCAAGTATCGAGAGACAGTCTATCCCTCGCTACTCAACACAATCCTGCCGGCCTACTGTTTAGCTTCTTCACATAACGCCTAAAGGACCCAGGATCATAGGAAGGAGGGAACACGGTACCTGGCAAACTGTTCCACAATTTGAAAAATACGAATTTGCCAACCTCTTGGTTCGGGCCGTGGTAGTAGACACCAAGAAGCTGTGGCTCCGCAAGCCAGTGCGCGTGGTTCTGGTGTGGAATGGAAAGTACTTTACTTATTCTAACAAAAAATTAACTCATTCTGAATGTTACAATTTTAAAATCTTTATGTAATATCCAGGTGATGAGTTAACGTTCTATTAACGACTCTAAACGCGACATTCACTGTGAAAACAGGACGAATTCAACGCACTAGGTATATATGTGTTAAAAGTGAAATAAGGATCAAATTTTGTCTCAGAGTGGCCGTAACTTAACATATTTAACGACTAATTGGCACATAGGTTAGTTTAATTAAAGTTCTCTGAGTGTAAATGACTTAAAATTTAAGAGTAGGAAATAAAAAATAATTAAACGACATTAATTGAATTTCAAACAGCATTCATCGATAAAACTACACCCATCACTTAACCAATCAACGCATTGTGCAGCTCACATTGAGTCGCTGCTAACCAAGTATGTCGTGTCGAAAACATTAACTCATGTTGTGTGTTTTTGCAGTTTTGGTGATATGCTCAACGCACGCGCTGCAGTTGGACAGTCAGGCTTCCACCAGGAGGCCAAGGGTCACCAAGTACAGCAAGACTACCATCGCCCCTGGTGGATCTACCGTGAGTATACCAGCCCTGGTATTGCTTGTGGGCTCCTTTCTCCGCACTTAGCCCGTTAGACCTCGAGCCATTGTGCGTGTATGTGCCGGCTAGTAGTCTAGCCAGCCTAGCTCCGACCAGAAGCGCAAGATCCTCCTGGTGTCTTCACAGGCTTGTCGGAGCTACCTCGGTGTGTCGAGGATTTATATACCAGCCGCCCTGAGTTAAAAATTGTCTTCTGGAACGGGAACTGATGAGAGGGTTTAGGATATAGTCCACCAAGTTATACCGCGAGTATAGTTTATAATTTTTTATAAGTTCATTGAGGGAAATGGAAGGAATGAAGGAGGGAAATGACACAAAATACTAACAACGACATAAATAATACTAGTTTTGTAAATATGACATGGCTTTCTACTAAAGAGAGGCCTTAGTCCATCATGCATTGCAGTTTGGTAGACTTTACATAGCTTTGAAATTCGTATGATAATTAACAGGTATGCAAATTTGCGCACGATGTTTTCCTTCAGCGTTAAATCAAGCTAATATTAATAATGAATACACACGTAAACCTAACAACGTAAAAAACAACAAATTGGATAAACCTCTGACGGTGGAAGTGGAAGGGGTATTTTCCCAAATTTTGGGACTTTCTCAAGATTCGGACTGCCTAAGATTAAATAATTTTAATCGAGTTTTAAACATAGCCATAATATTTTGTATATAGAGATGTTTGCTCGGAAATCAGGGTCCGTAGTTGCGCCCCCATGGGCTTAGTCCGCCATTACAAGGGAGACCACTTATCAGATGACCTTGTTGCTTATTTGCTGGCCACTAAAATAAGTTCACAACTAAGGCTAGCTTTGAAGATTTTTATTATAGCTGCTGAATTAAACCTCGTTCAAACAGAGCGGGTTAAGCCAGGTTTTTTTAGCATTCTTCTTCTTCCTCTTCATGTGCCTCTTCAGTATTGAAGGTTGGCCGTCAGCTTTAGCATAGCCAACAACATTAAAGAAATTTTAAGCATGGTCTGTGCCCAGAGGCTGTATAATACGAGAACCGGAAAATAATAAATTGTCTCTTTTTACTGGTTGGTATTCTAATAAAGATTTGGTGTCATATATTATTTCTTATCTCGTTGCTCGTTCTATGAATACAAATGAAGTATTTTTATAACTCCATATTACTAATATATATGAGTTTAGGATTAATTTTTTATGCGAATCCGAGGAAAATGAACGAATGAGTGTTCGTAGTCGATCAGCTAATGAAAAATAGCTTGTATTAATCCACGTAGCACGATGTTCGTAATTCGTATACACTAATCTCGGAATCCGTCCAATCGATTTCAATGAAATTTTGAGAATGTTGGTGTGTTTCAGCTTGAAGGATTAGATAGCTTTGGCTTTATAGATGGCGCTATTGTCGTTATCTAATTTATTTTTTCAACGCACATTTGTCTGCGTCAGGACAACGTCTGCTCGAGGCCACTAATCTCAGTATATATAATTCTCCTGTACGTGTGTTTGTCACCAAAGTCCTCCTAAAAGGCTGGACCGATTTGGATGAAATTTTGTATGTATATTTCTTTGGTATCTTGGATGGTTTGAAAACACACAAGACCTGGTAGTTGGTGCTGCTGTCGGTGTGACGCTGCGTATCCGGGTAGGAAGACGTCTGCCAGGCCCTCTAGTATTGATATAATTCTACGACATCGTTTTAATTCTCACTTCCATTCTAGAGTCTAGAGTGGTCACTATTTTCTGTACTGAGTAGCAGTACACAGCAGCTTTCTGTGTACTCTTGTTTCGACTCTAACCATCCAATCCTTCAAACTATCTCGTCATTGGTTGATATTATTGTTGGTGTAGGAGTTGACTATGATTATAGTCAATTATAGTTATACTACTTTGTTTTGGCAAGGAGTCAAACAATCCATTTATCGTTTTATGTGGTTTCCGAACGTTCTATTCTTTTCAAGTTATCTCATAATATTACAGGAGCCGGCGACCGAGCGAAACCTGATGACCGCGACGTATCGGCTCCAGGGAAGTGCCGGCGAGACCTGCATCCTACTCACTGTCGACGCGCTGCTAGATATATCCTATGTGACCAAGCTTAACGAACGGGCTGTGAGTACTTCTTTTAACTTCTTCTTCTTCAGCCTTTGGACGTACACTGCTGAACATAGGCCTTCCCTAAAGATTTTCAGACCAACCTGTCGGAAGCGGCCTGCATCCAGCGGGTTCCGACTTCTTTTAACTATACAGTGCAAATATCAGAGAATTTAGATAAAATATAAAAAGAAGCGACTAATTCAAAATTTCATTACTAGTTTTTAGCAGTCATTTTTTTATCCTGGCATGGCAAAATGACCACACTGCACCTGTGCACAAGCGCAGTGCCGTCAAGTTAGAGTATCAAGTAACGAGAAACAATCTATACCTCGCTACTCAACATAATCATGCCTGCTGTGTGGCTTCTTCACACTACGCCATGGGGCAAAGCGGTAGTGCGGTTAAGAAGCGGTCTAGTGTCTCAGAGTACTTAGAAGGCCGCAACACGGCCAAAAATCTTCAGCCAACTTTACATCCGGTTTTTGTCGGAAGTCTAGAGTTGGCGTACAGTGGTCAGGTGCAGTGTGGTCACTTTGCCGTACCAGGATAAAAAAAAACATGCTTGGCGACTATATATCGGTAGGTAGCAGCTTTGCTGTGTCCTGGCATTGCATCAGGTGGCCCGTCTGCTCGTCTGCCTATCGAGGCACTAAAAAAAACTTTAATTATCATGCTGGCCTGCTTAGTATCCTCTTCTCACTCCGCTAAAAGTTACAAGATTATGGAGGGGACATATGGGCAGCTAACTGTTCAACAGCTTGATGGTGTGGCAAAGATTCGAGTTGACGAATCTCTTTGTTATTCGCTCCTATTATTTCACCTTCCTTAACCAGTATTCTATATACTTTAAACTTTAATGGAAGTGGTAGAGCCACGCTGTAGACATATTTGTCTACAGCATGAATGGGCCGGCTCGACCGGGGTAGTACCACTGTCTCACAGAAAACCAACGTAAAGTGACAGTTTACTGTCGCGTTTCGTATGGTAAGTGAGATAACCGGAGGCTCAGATTCCCCCTTCCCTTCCCTAATACCTATTCCTGTCATTTAAGGCCGACAACGCATACATGATACTTTTGGTATTGTGGATGTTCATGGGTGGTGGAGATCACTTAACATCAGGTGACCCACTGGCTCGTTTGTCGGACTATACTATAAAAACTTTAAACTAAGAACTTTCTAGATAATAATCTCTATAGATTATTTATCCAGGTATTTTTTATCGATATGCAATTATGTCCATAATTCTTCATAAAATTGAGTGATACAAATATCTTTTTAAAGCTTTTGTTTGACGCTAATAACGAAATATGACAAATTTTTGATATTATAGGTTTAGCAAACAAAAAAAAATTAACAGTGCCATCTATTCATAGTATGATTAACTGATTTATTGTATTGTTAATTTAGGATTACGCGCATAGATGATTTTAGAAAGCGCCATCTATTGTCGTCTATAGTCTTATAGAGTAATTGCTTTACTATTTTGTATATTTTAATATTTAAAAATAGTAAATATTTTCATTTAGTTATTTCTAGTTTATTATACTACGTAACTGACCACTATCGGTGCAACGTATTCGCACGGGTCAGCTGGTATCATTATATTGTTTTCATTTATAGGATGCCAATATATTCGTTCCGAACAACGCTATCGTTGCCGGTACGTGTAAAGACGGTGATGCAGAGACCCTGGTGCTGTCCTTCAAGGAGTTCTCGCTTGAATGGTTCTTCGCTAAG
This sequence comes from Laothoe populi, assembly GCA_905220505.1. Taxonomy (NCBI): domain Eukaryota; kingdom Metazoa; phylum Arthropoda; class Insecta; order Lepidoptera; family Sphingidae; genus Laothoe; species Laothoe populi. The sequence goes on from HG992173.1 coordinate 3,872,886, forward strand.
GTAATGTCTGTTATGACTAACGGTAGGCAGCGGCTTTGCTGAAGTCTATGGGTGGCGGTGACTACTTACCATCAGGTGGCCCGTCTGCTCATCTGCCTATAATAATAATAATACTAGCCCTGTATTAATCATTGGCACGAGCCTCCTCTACTAATGAGAGGGGTTAGGCTTAAGTCCACCACGCTTGCCTAATGCGGGTTGGTAGACTTCACATACCTTCGAATTTCTTATGAGAATTCACAGGTATGCAGGTTTCCTCACGATGTTTTCCTTCAGCGTTAAAGCGAGCGATAATTAACATTTAATATATACACAGTCAGGTCATAAGTATTGTCACACAGTAAAAACTTTTATTTTAGAATGCTGGCCACAAAAAAGTTTATTGAATTCGAATTTCAAATTATTCATGAAAATAAAAATGTATACTTTTTAGAATTTTACTCATTTTTAAATATGGAGTGGACGCTTAAAGAAGACCGTGTTGCAGTAATTGCGTTGCATCGTTGCGGTTACGCGCCAATTCAAATTTTTGACATACTGAAAAATTTTAATATAACCAAAAGATTCGTTTATCGTACCATCAAACGATACAATGAAGACTCTAGTGTAGATGACAGGTCAAGAAGTGGTCGCCCTCGGTCTGTTAGGACTCCAGCAGTGATAAAAGCTGTGAAGGCGCGAATTCAAAGAAATCCCAAACGTAAGCAGAAACTGTTGGCCCTTCAGATGGGGTTAAGCAGAACCACGGTGAAAAGGGTGTTAAATGAAGACTTAGGGCTTCGGGCATATCGAAGAAAAACAGGACATCGTTTGAATGCTCGTCTAATGGACCTGAGACTGAAGAGATGCCGCGCTTTGTTGAAGCGGTACGCGGGAAAAAAATATCGGGAAATTCTTTTTTCAGATGAAAAAATTTTTACCGTAGAAGAGAGCTACAACAAACAAAATGATAAGGTGTACGCACACAGTAGTGAAGAAGCGAGCAACCGTATTCCGCGTGTCCAACGAGGTCATTTTTCATCCTCGCTCATGGTATGGTTGGGAGTTTCTTATTGGGGCTTAACAGAGGTACATTTTTGTGAGAAAGGTGTAAAAACGAATGCAGTTGTGTATCAAAATACAGTCCTGACGAACCTTGTGGAACCTGTTTCTCATACCATGTTCAATAACAGGCACTGGGTATTCCGACAAGATTCGGCGCCAGCTCATAGAGCGAAGAGCACACAAGACTGGCTGGCGGCGCGTGAAATCGACTTCATCCGGCACGAAGACTGGCCCTCCTCCAGTCCAGATTTGAATCCGTTAGATTACAAGATATGGCATCACTTGGAGGAAAAGGCGTGATCAAAGCCTCATCCCATTTTGGAGTCACTCAAGACATCCTTGATTAAGGCAGCCGCCTCGTTCGTGCTGCGATAGACAACTGGCCGCGCAGATTGAAGGCCTGTATTCAAAATCACGGAGGTCATTTTGAATAAACTTTAGTGTCATAAGAATCTATGTTTTGTTAAGTTCATTTTGGTATATAAATGGTTACATAATGAATAAACTTGTTTCAATTATTTTATATTAAACATGTGACAGAATTTATGACCTGACTAGGTATATACGTAACTTTAGAAAAGTCAGAGCTGTATGTCATTTGGGTTTCGAACATACGACTTTGGTCCTGACAGTCCGTATCGCAACCAACTAGGCTATCGCTACATCATGTGCCTGTCGACGCACTAAAAAAAAACTAACGACCTAAGCTATAATAGCACAGGTAGCGACCATTGCATTGATTTAAATTGAATGAATGATAAAAAATATTAATCAGGAAATCGCGATGGTAGTTGAAACATATCACTGATTGTATTCAGTCCTGGCTGTCTAATTTATAAAAGGACTGAGTGAAGTGTGTGACAAAGTGAAGACAGCTTCTGTGGCGCATCAGACGAGTTGGCTGTGAGACGAGGGGCCGTGGTTTCGATTACCGTACCGGGACAAATATTTGTGTGACAGACATTTGTGTCGGGTTTGGGTGTTGTGAGACCGTGCGTCTCTCTAGGTCCGTGATAACCTCAACACAAGACTCGTATGTCAGTGTTCGGTCGGGGCTGTGTGTGTTATTTATACTACATGTAACATGATTAATACACTCTCTGAAAGTAGTTTGTTCAGAATTAGCGACTGAATCGATATCAACATTTTTTTAATAGATGTTTTTTTTTCTAAAAATAATTAACACTCAGGTAAATAATAGTCACCCTTTAATTTAACGTTCAAGACAAACGAAACTGAAACATAACTCGATGCGATAAAGACTTTTCTAAATGCAATAATAAACGAACACTTTAAAAAATCAAATAATTAAAATTACGAACTTTATGTCGAAAATTAGTACAACTAATATCATAAAAAACAATATTTATATTCATCGCAGTGTAATTTCAATAGATGAATTATGATTGTAATAATATTTTTAAATTAGGGTGTCTAAGGATGTCGTTATTCCCTTTACACATAGTATATTGAAAAAAAAATACACTTTCCGATCCATGAATCATACTCTGCAAGGTTTGATCTAACTGCATTCCGAACTGGCGGTAGATTAAAAATGACTGACGAAATCTAAATAATGTATGATATGGATTCAATAAATATTTTGATTTGATTTATCGGTGATCTGCTTTTGGTCAAAGAATCCTTTAAATTGACAACCAAAAATCATCTTTCTTTACAGACGCCAGGAGGTGAGCGCTGGTATGCCGAAAGTCTTCGCCTTACCTACAACTCTAGTGCCAGGATCTTGGAACATGTAGTTAACCAAGGCAGGCGAGTAGTTCTAACCAGTGACTCCAGGATCCTGTTATTCCCCACTCCTGTCGGCAAGTCCTTCTACTGCCCTGAGGAGACTGTCATCGAGTTGTCTGAAGAGGATGCCAGGTGATTATCTATTTTTTATGTCTGCAGTGTTTATGTAGGCAATTTAGATCTGGTTTCATGATTGTGTTGAGTAGCGAGGGATTGTCTCTCACTACTTGATACTTTAACTGGACGGCACTTACCATCAGGTGCAGTGTGGGTAAAAAAATAAAGTGATATTCACCTACCGCTTCTTCACCTTCTTGCCCATGGCGTAGTGTGAAGAAGCAGGCCGGCATGATTGTGTTGAGTATCGAGGGATAGATTGTCTCTCGCTACTCGATAAACTAATTGGACGGCACTGTGCCTACCATCAGGCGCAGTGTGGTCACTTTGCCGTACCAGGATAACAAAAGAAAACCGTTTCCACAGCCCCAACACAGGTCACCGTGGTAAGCTGTACCTCCGCCAGATGCAGCTCCAGCCCTTCATGTTCAAACGAGACGGTGAGTTCGGTCCCCCGTGGCACTGCTCGGACTCTGCCCGGGCCCGCTCCGAGGCCGCCCCGGTCGCGGTCGGTGCTGCACTGGCAGTTGCCACAGCTGGCACGCTAGTAGGGTATGCCGTCTGGCGCTACTTGAAGGTCAAGAAGGTGCAATACGATACGATGGAATGAGTGGCTGTGTAACACTTGTGTTATTGAGTTTTTGTTTTTGACTGACTTCAAAAAAGGTTCTCAATTCGTCGGAATGGTTTTTATGTATGTTATATTACTCGAAGACGCCTGAACCGATTTGGGATTTTTTTTGTTTAAAGTTACTTCCCGGGTCCCATTGGCACCTTGTCATCCTGATGATGGGATCTCAGAAAAATCAAGGGCAACCCTTAAATTTTATAGGGACGCTTTTTATTGAATTCGGTGTACTTTTGGTGCCCACAATTTTCCCTATTGACCTTTATGTTGTAGCAGTAATACCATCAGAAGAGAATTTGGTAGTTTATGCGGATAGCATAAGTGATTCGAGTTTTGGAGTGATTTAGGATTTTGTTTTTGAAAATAATTGTAGCTAAGTTAAATGGAACAGTAATGAATTCATCAGAAAAGAATTTGTTATTGCGGATATAACATAATTCTTGAGAGTATTGGAGTGCATTGGATTTGTTGTTGAAATAATTATAAAGGAGACTTAAACAGGAGGTTTCACCATGCATAGTAACAACATTGTTGGAGATCAGTAAAATATTGTAAAAATATAGATAAATAAAATCGAGAACGATTAATATGACGCCAGATATTTAACTAAAATCTTTTGCGCACAAATTTTAGTTGTGCGTAGATTAATTTCACGTTAATAAACTATACGAGAACTGGAATCATATTGGCACTAGCAGACGAGGTGAAAATAATATACTGAAGATAGATTTTGACTAACGAATATGGAGATAAAGAATATAGTGAAATGCCATTTAATGAAATAAACAGTGCACTTGTACTAAATAAATATGTTAAAAACAATTACATATTCGTTCATAGAACATTTCATATCAAGAATATTTGAATATCTGGATTTGTCCGTTGCGCACAAATTCTAATAAAACGTTTTTCATCGTGTCATTATGACGTGTATATTCGTCGTAAAGTGTTAAAGAACTTTATTCAATTATTCATTTGATTTACTCATAATAATTATTCGAAAATCTATTTTATATTTTGTTAAACTTTTTTGTATCTTTTTGTTTTGGGAATTTTAATTACATATCAATTATATTTGTCATATCTTGTACTTCGATACAAAAAGTACAATAGCCTACAAATATTTTATCCATATCTTATTTTTATTACCAATTTATGGAAAAATTGTATTAAAATTAGTATAGTGATAATTTCATTATTTAAATGATTTCAAACTTACAATGGATAGGTTCTGCGGAGTGAAATATAATCCATTGAGATATATTTAAATGTATGCCAATTTCGTGTATTGATAATTTAGATAAGACGTTGTTATGCGAACATGTAGCATTAGAATAGGTATGTGATGATATTTTTGACAGCTAAAATTGATATGAACAACCGTATGCAAGAACAATAATTATAGGACTGTTTGCTATCCGCAAATTGCTTTACATGTCATTGGTACGTTTGACAAAATGGATTTTACTTTTACCTGAATTTGACAATTGTTAATTCGATGACATAATTTATTATAAAATAGATTTATACGTACTGCCTAGTCAGTATGGTCGATTGATTATAGCCTGTCCTTGGACGAATAAAAAAAACATGTCATTGGTTCATTTTGGCGCCAAACTAAAACTGACCAATCACGATATACAGAAACTAACGCATAGCAAAGAGTTCGATCAAGTGTTCTACTTACTCATACGAGTATTAGCATGTACTCTGGATGGCACTGTATTAAGCTAAGATACAATGCATTTTTCCGAGCTAGAATTTAAAAAATTACAGTAGAACATGATCGATAATATACTTTGATTTAATATATTATATACTACAAAAAAGCTACGAAATAATGCCCCTTTTACCGGTTATCCGGTTTTAGCTGTCAAAAACGCCATGACATTGAATCAAAATGGACGCGTTTGTAAAGCAGTAGTGATGTTCAGATATTATATAAATGTCATAAATTGTGGATTAAGTAATAGTGAGGTAGCTAGGTCAGGGAATCTAGAAACCAAAGATTATATTAAAAAATAACAATGTTTTTGCAAACATAATTAATATGTTTATTTTTAAGTGTTTCGGAATATATATAAAAATGCAAAAAAAAGTTTTTTTGCGAACTATAAATTTTATTGATATTTTGTCTGAAACGAGGTTCTCTTTTATCTGACATAGCTACGTCATTGCATACTCTTATAATAACATATGAGTAGTATTTCACGATAAGTTAGGTCGAGCATCGATTGCTTAAAGTTGTTAACGGTTGATTAATGTAAAAATGTATTTAATCCCCATATTACCCGGTAGGATAAGTTTAACGAGGTTTCTGTGGGTTAATACTCAATAACATATCAACTGAAGTATTACTGAACATCAGTAACTATATGAATCACCGGTGATACATACCTGCTATTTTCTTTCAGTTGGGTTACTGGTTCACCAACCTTCCCTTAAGTTTAGGGGAAAATATTATCTTAGCACTCTTGGCGAAATTTCTATTACACATCACCCTCTCTCCGCTGTCCAAATCCAGATGAAAAAAAATTGTTGCTGCTTTTACGATTTTATCCCCAGATTTAGGGAGTTTTAAACTTTTATTAGGCCAGCTGCCAAACATGCAATATGTCATAATATATCTTTGATGAGCCGACAGAAAGGGATGCTCCTTCATTATCGCTACCGTGGGCGGTCATCCAACCCACCTCTAACGCCGGCTCTATCATAGCCTATCATTTCTGATAGACAAGAATATCAAGCTTTTTCTTCCCATAAAAACAGAAATCCTTTCAAAGAGTCTATTTTAAGCTACATCCCCTATAATTGTGAATTTCTGTATCTATTGCTTTGATCATTTAAAGGCTTATCCTTCAGGTAAGACTTGTTGACTGCTCAGTAGGCTTTTTAGAGCTTACGTTGTCACAAGCATGTAATGTCATATAGAATTAAGTAAGTTTTGCAAACTCACTTATCTATATTCCTTGTGCATTTTTCGGAATTAAAAAAAAAACTTAAGAAAATAACTTACTGAGCATATTAAGTATAAGTCATACATTAGATTATAGTTACTATCATAAAACATATCATTTGATAATAATATATAATTTTATCTACATTATTGTAATTATAATGGATGTGAGTGCTTGGCCGAACTTTAAGATGTATTCTTGCCATATTGATATATATTTATTCTGATATTTTAATTTTAAATACTCAATAACCTATTTATAGGTATCTGTCTCTACAATCCAACAGCATATGATGTTATGATACAAAATAGGCTATTTGACTAATTTTCGAAAATGATTTAAAACTATTATTTATTACATAATAAGCACACTATATTGATATTTCCGGGAAATCTACTGTATTTTTTAATAAAAATCAATGTTAAAGTTTAAATCTCCAAAACCGCGGCAAAAACGTTATTTCTGTAATGGCGCTGATCATATGACACGTGTGACGTCACATGCAAGTAAACAAGCTAATAATGATAAGCAAAGCTAAGTTTTATGATAATTGTTTTATCAACAATTATCATAAAACTGCTTCAAAAATAGATCAACAATAGAATTTATCACCCAGAAAACATAAAACGCGTACTAAAATCACTCGAAGAAACTATGTTTACTTGCGTGTGACGTCACCAGAGTTGTCCCCAATCACAGAGTGTTCACATCACAGATAAAATTTTAAAAAAATGTTGTATTGTTTTGTTATTTATTGTTATTTCGTTTATTTTGCAAAAAATATACATTATTTTGTTTAAAATTAAGTGAAATATGGTTTTTTAAGCTATTGTCTAATACTCCGGGAGGTAGTGTCAAAATTTCATGGGTCATTTCAGCATAAGGTACCTTTTTTGAATATGGTAGATTTTACTTAATAAACAAAGAATAAAATTGTCAGCTGAAGCGACTCTGTGGCGTTTGGGCGTGGCAGATCGAAAAACTCTTAAGAAAAACTTATTTTTGTAGTCATTTCAGCAAAGCTGAAACTTCGTAGATTATTTATTTATATTATTTCTGTCATGATAAAATGTGTCAGCTGCACGGGATAGGTGGAAAACTTTGTCAGTTTCCCATGTTAAAATGTATGAAAAATAAGGAAAATCGGGTGATTTCAGCAAAGCTGAAAATCATTTGTAAAATAGTTAACGACCTAAATAATGTATTTATAAGTGTCAGCTGGTATTAAAATGTGGCAAAACCTGTTAGCTACCATTTCAAAGCGCAGCGTAGCGTTCAGGCCCGCGCGGTCCAATACATAATGTAACATCGCAGCTAACACATTTTTCCACTTTTTATTGGCAGCTGATAAATCGTTTCGTATTCTTTATATAATAAACTGGGGGTGTTATCATTTATATAGTTGCTGATATCACATTACTAACTAAATATGGTTGAAATTGAATGCAGGAGTAAAACGGCACGAACCATGATATTATAATGTTACAAATAATGGATAACAGTATTTTTTATAATTTGAAAATGTATCTTGTATGAAAATATGATTTCAAGCAGCAAAGACTATGTTTTCTAATTGTACACAGCTACCAATGAAGTATTTGTAACATATGATATCAAGCACTCCACGATCTTTTACAATCAAATTAAACGAATTCTTTTCTACTCTTTAGTTTTTTTTTCGCAAGATGGCAACACTGAGCGGAGCATTGGCTCAGCTTCTTGACTATTCTCCAAACGAACAGTCATAAACGAAAACAATTTAAGGAAGTGTTGTATTATACGAAAATGACGAAGCCTTATTGTAATTTTTGTTTACAAAGTAAGCCAAAGTTGACGGCACTCTCAGAAATTACTTTTAAAGTCTAAAATAGTTTTAGCAATTCGCGAGAAAAACATTTATCCTTGAAAGATGTCGTATTACCATCAGCAACATTAACTAGCAACCATTTGTTGCTCGTGCTACCAGCGTTGCCACAAAAATATAGATCATCTCTAGAATCATCAAATATTTCAACGTCATCCACAGAAAATTCAGAAGCTAAGTAATTATAGTTTGCCAATAAATTATAAAATATTTTCAGAAGTATGTTTTGTAGAATATCAAAGTAAAAATTACGCACGTTTATGATATGTTATTCAAATTCATTCAACATTTAATTAAAATATATTTTTTTCTAACAACAATAATAGCAAAGTATTATTGTAGAAATTTTAAAATAAGGTTTTATTGTATAAATGTAGTATAGCAGCGATAGCCTAGTAGGTTGCGGTACGGACTGTCAAGACGAAAGTCGTAGGTTCGAAACCCAAGTGGCATACACCTCTGACTTTTCTAAAGTTATGTGTGTATTAAAATGTTAATTATCGCTTGCTTTAACGGTGAAGGAAAACATCGTGAGGAAACCTGCATATCTGAGAGTTTTTCGAAGGTATGAGAAGTCTGCCAACCCGCATTAGGCCAGCGTGGTGGACTAAGGCCTAACCCCTCTCATTAGTAGAGGAGGCCCGTGCCCAGCAGTGGGACAATGTTTAATACAGGGCTAGTATTATTTATTATTATATAAATGTATAGTAAAGCTATTTTTTTATTTTATTTTACGGTAATATGAAAGCTATAAAATATCGTTTTTAAAGTGTGTATTGAAGCCTCGTTTCATACATTTGCATAAAGCAATAAATTATAATTACAACTGTATTTTTTAGAAAAATATATTGTTGTTCGAATGATTTTCATATATATTTTTTTATTTTTAAATTGCACAAATACATATTTTATTTAAATATTTTCTCGGAATTCTTTTTATACATTTATCGACTATTTTCCATCAGATGGACCATATCAGTGACTTTTATTTTATATAAATTACTTTAACAAGCAGTGATAGCCTAGTTGGTTGCGGTACAGACTGTGAATACAAAAGTCTTATGTTCGAAACCCTCTAAATCTAAACACCTCTGACTTTTCTAAACTTATGTGTGTATTAAAATGTTAATTATCGCTTCCTTTAACGGTGAAGGAAAACATCGTTAGGAAATCTGGCATACCTGAGAATTCTCATACGAGTTTCGAAAGCTGCGAAGATACATTGTTCATTGTACCGCGCGCGCTTGATCGCTACGCTGCGCTTTGAAATGGTAGCTAACAGGTTTTGCCACATTTTAATACCAGCTGACACTTATAAATACAATATTTAGGTCGTAAACTATTTTACAAATGATTTTCTGCTTTGCTGAAATCACCCGATTTTCCTTATTTTTCATACATTTTAACATGGGAAACTGACAAAGTTTTCCACCTATTCCGTGCAGCTGACACATTTTTTCATGACATAAATAATATAAATAAATAATCTATGAAGTTTTTCTTAAGAGTTTTCCGATCTGCCACACCCAAACGCCACAAAGTTGGGTCAGCTGACAATTTTTTTCTTTGTTTATAAAGCAAAAACTATCATCTAAAATTGAAATAAATTGTGCTGAAATGGTCCGGGTAAATTTGACATTACCCCCCGGACCATAACAGGATGACAGATGCAGTGTATTTTCAATGTTGTCAAATAGCCTATTATGTTGTTTTTCATCTATGTGCCGATGAGAACATTTCAACGTTTGGCGGGCATTTGATTTAAGCGCCAATTTGGAAATTTGACATGAGAGTTTTTTCTTTTGGTTTTCGGAAAAAAGCTATTGCGTGAATTTTAGTAGAATTAATATATTACTTGTGTAAGCACGTACTGCATCTTTACGACTTATTTTGCATTTATGAGAATAATTTAAAAAAATAAATGTGTCCAGAAAAAAATTGCCCTGTTTTACCAGTTGATTTAGCGCCAAATACAAAAAAAATTAAACAAGACTCAAGAGATGCAGAAATATTTTCTTATTCCGAATATATATTTATCTCAATAACGCAAATATGTCGCTTATATCAAATAGCTAGCCAACCGTCGATTTGATTAATACATTAATTATTTTTTCACAGAAAGACCAAGGTCTTTTGAAAGTAATTCCTTTGTTTCATTCAATTCATTTATGTAGCATATTCTTTATTTTTGGTTGTTATTACTGATATTTTAAGATTTGCAAACAATAATCAGTTGATTTTCAATTAAAACATTATTTTATATTTCTTAAAGTCTGGCCAAGTTTTAAATATAATTGTTTTGTGAATTGTTTGCGGTGTAGTTGAAACTACGATCGATATTACGTGTACAAGCAATAACATGTTTTAATTCGAACGCCATAGTTTGACGTGATGGCTGATATTCGATGTTGTAATGTGACGCAGCGCTTGGCGTCACTAGTGTTGTCATTAGTAACATATAGTTATAAATACATTTTTTAAATGGGTCTTTCATTGCCGCCATTTTGAAAAGGCGGGAATTTTGAAAATGGCCTAATATGTGGCCTGTTTTTCAGAATATGGTATAGAAACGAAAGGAATAATACAGTTTGTTCAGTATAATCTACATATTGGTTCTATAGTTAAACCGTTAGTTTCCATTTCAGACGATATGGTAGATTTCGATGTGAAAACAGGCTATGAAAAAAATACCGTATTTTCATTTTGCCGGTAATGATAAACCCTGTTTAGATTTAAATTTTATCTATTGATATACTCTGTTTATTGTTGTACATATTATACCTTATTTCATCAAAGTATTGTTTTTTAAAGTTTCTCACCTATTCAGTGTTTAGGCAGGAAAAGGCGGGAAGAATTTATGTCCTTTAAATGTTTTTAAAGTATGTAAAAATGTGTATTTGAATTTATTATAAAGCCTAGTTGATGGATTAAACATATCCAAATTTATTACATTTTATGATATTTGCGACGGATTATAAATCTGTTTAATTCTTATGTATAATAATTTTATAATATATTATTATACCGTATAGATAGTAATGTTATAAGGAAGTTTTATTTGTGTATTTTTGAAGAAATGTATTCCTATTTTTTTATTTTATTTTCTATAACTACCTACTTATTTAGGGTAATGGATAGTAAGATATTATATTTTTAATCTGACAACACTAGTGGCTAGGCGTTGTTAGTTAAGTGCGCTGTGTGTTATCGCTTTCTAAAGTCGCGAGACTTTCTATTTGTTTATCGTACATATATCATATACATATTGTTAAAAATCAATTTATCTACATATCCTTTTCGTATTTTAAGGAATGAATCGTCTAGTTTCAAAAACGGCGCCATTTTAAACATAATGTTGCCATTCAAATGTTTGTCCTTTTTACCATTTATAAAAAATATTGTGTTGGACTGGTTGACTTTTTTATAAATCCATGTTTATACCAATTATATTTAAGAAAATAAATAATAACGTATTTGCAACTAGATGATTTTACATATAGTTGTGTACGAACAGTTGTGAATGATGAATTACTATTTTGTACATAATAGCTTTTAAGAGATGTATTAAGGACGATTAAGAGTATTTTGAGATGATTAATAATACGTTCAGAAATATTATATAGCATTTTACTAACACTTTGAGTGTATAAAAATAGAAAATAAATTATTCTACTTTTTGAATACGTTCTGAAAGATGTAAAAGATGATAACTGAGGGCGTAAAAATATCTTTATTATTATTTACGTAACGCGTTGTTCCCCACCCAAATTGCATAACTTAATACTTGAACGGTCCCTAGCGCGATTTCGCAGAAATGTGAAAAATAAATTTTGGTTAAGTTTGAAACACCCTAATTATACATCAACGTTATATAAGAGTATAGAAATATTAACTATTAATGAATATGCAACAAGCGAAAGATTAGCATACAATACATCTCTTAAAAGCTTGTCAAGTAAAACTCAATGTAAGACGTAGTTAACGTAAGGTTTTATAGTCCCATTCTTCGCTTCTCGCTGTAAGATAGCTTTGGTTTTGCAGTAACAATCTATTTACGGCTTTGATTTTTACCTTTACGGTCAAATTACTTGCGTGTATATTCTCTTATATGGAATTTTAACAGCTTTAACTGGATATGGGTTTTTAATGAACAAAGTATACCGCGATATGAATACTAAAATAGTGATTAGTGAGCTTTTTGCAATGCGTAGATAAGTCATTAGTTCGATTTTGGCGCCTAACAGGAATGTCCCAATTACGTGTACAGAAATCGAGTATCATTCCTAAATATGTGCTGGCTACCGTACACAGGGTGTAAAACCCGCCATAGTTCTGGATTATCCAGTGTACCTACATCCGGTTTTTGTCGGGGGTCTAGTTGGGGTACGTTTGGCCGTGTTGCGACCTTCTGAGTACTCTGACACTAGACCCTCGACCGCTTCTTCACTTTCTTGTCCCATGGCGTATTGTGAAGCTACACAGCAAGATAATGTTGAGTAGCGAGGGATAGATTGTTTTTCGCTTCTTGATACTCTACTTAGACGGCCCCGGCGCTCACCGTCAGTTAAAAAAATACGTGTGGATTTAAACTTGCAAAATAAAAATATATCAGTAATGACAATGAGGGACACACAACTTTGCTACATCGTAATTTGACCGTTTTATTTCTATATATTCACATAAGCTTTCCTCGTATTGTACATATTTCTTATATCATTCGGGAATTTAAAATATCCTTTTATCTATCCCTACTCTTTGGATATTTCCGATAATCTTATAATATAATAACTATTTTCCTAACATTTTTAATGGATCTTCTGTAGATTGTTTTCCTCAATAGTTTTTTAGCGGTAACGGTGCATTTGTATTAAATAATGTAAAATATATTATATGCCATACAATTTGTCTTCCAAACAACATTGATCTTAAACATAGTTTAATTGTAGCTTATTATATGTAAACGTAATTTTAAAAGGTGGTGATTTTATGTAAAATATTTTTGACTGGAGATGGCGGTATATGGTGATGTCTTTATTAATATCAACAGTTTTCCCTAAAGGTTTATTGAACATGCTTGAACGGGTAGGCAGAGTTTTAACTAGTACACCCACTTTTCGCCGAATTTATTACGGTCCAACAATGTGACAGGGGGATGACATTTCACCATACTGGTCTCAATTTCAGACGACCTAATACTGAATAGAAAAACCCAATATCCCTTTACCCGACCCGGGGATCGAACCCGAGACCTCAGCACAGCAGTAACGCATGCGCAATTACAACTGCGACACAGAGGCAGAAGTTAAATGTTTTGCGTAAATATTTTAAAGAAATAAAACAAATTAGACGGATATTATGGACAGCCGGCGAGTAGCCGGTTGTGAAACGGGAGGCCGTGGGTTCGATTCTCGCACCGAGGCAGATGTTTGTGTTACAGTAAGATTGGTTTCGGTCTGGGTGTGAGACCGTGGTCCCTTTTAGTTGATACCCGCCATACAGGTTTGACCTAATGTTGAGCCAGGATTATGTGTGACTTTTGGGTATATTATTATTTGATCCCGGTTAATTTTTTAGTCCTGACGTTTAAAAACTTTGGTGGTGCTGCGGATTGAAGTGGGTAATGGCTGGAAAGTCCTCGAAACTTTGGATTATAAGTAAAATAATCCGGAAGAAAATCTGTATAGTCAGTTTTATTTCATTGCGAACTGTTTTTTAGTACTTTTATTTACTCGATGGTCGGTACTGTTTCTTGGCAGTTTTCTTTATTTCAGTAACAACATTCTGTTTGGAATCGTTTATTATAGATTTATAATAATAATAATAATACTAGCCCTGTATTAAACATTGTCCCACTGCTGGGCCTCCTCTGCTAATGAGAAGGGTTAGGCCTTATTCCACCACGCTGGCCTAATGCGGGTTGGTAGACTTCACATACTTTCGAAATTCTTATGAGAATTCTCAGGTATGCAGGTTTCCTCACGATGTTTTCCTTCACTGTTAAAGCAAGCGATAATTAACAATGAATAACGTAACATTAGAAAAGTCCGAGGTGTATGCCATTTGGTTTGCGAACATACGATTTTCGTCTTGACAGTCCGTACCGCAAACTAGGCTATCGCTGCTTATTATAGATTTGATAACTGGAAACCAACAAAAAAGAAAACAAATTTTTGTATCGTTTATAATAAAAATAAATCCATACGCCGCCATCTCTTGCCATTGTTATACTCTGTATCATTAATTAAAAGTATAATAAAAATAATTCATGTACCCTTACAATTAAATGTGTCGTAACCACTGCTTGTTTGTGTGTCTATATGTATGTCTTTGTACGTTACGACCCACCAATGTACTGCGCACGGTAATGTAAAGTCATAAATCACCACCGTCTAATATCTAAGTGACATATCTCAAAATATTGTAATTTAATGAGTTCGTTTATTGAATTGTCTTTATGAATAAATGACATCAAAATTATGGTGTGTTTCATTTTTAATGGTGGTAGGATATTCATATCCGCTCGGATAGTAACCATCGTACACAGGGTATAATATATAGCGCGTTCCGAGATCATCCAGTGTACATCCAGTTTTTGTTGGAGTACGATGTTTGGCCATTTTGCGGCCTTCTGAGTACTCTGACACTAGACCCTCGACCGCTTCTTCACCTTCTTGCCAATGGCGTAGTGTAAAGAAGCAGGCCGGCATGATTGTGTTGATTAGCGGGGGATAGATTATCTCTCGCTATGCGATACTGTAATTGGACGGCACTTCGCTTACCATCAGGTACAGTGTGGTCACTTTGCTGTGCCAGGATAAAATAAAAAAAAAGTCAGGCCGGCATGATTCTATGGAGTAGCGGGGGATAGATTCTCTCGTAACTTGATGCTCTAATTGGACGGCACTGCGATTACCGTCAGGTGCAGTGTGGTCAGGTTGCCGTGCCAGGGTAAAAAAAAAATTAGGGAACTATATAGTAGCGCACACATGATTTGTTTCATATTGTCATAAATAGTGGTAAATCATACAAATGATTTCATCTGATCATTCTTGCAACCAGATGACCATTTGCTTATATTGCCTAAAGCTATAAAAAAAGTAATAATATCAAATCAAGATAATTCAAATAAAGAATCGCCACCTGTTTTAAATCCCTTGTGACGTGTCATTTGTCATTCACGTCACACGTGGACACAAAATGGCGGCTGATCCCTTGTTATGTTACGGCAGGGGCGCGATGATCGCAAATTATTTGGAAAATCACCGATAATTACGGGCCTTTGTGTTGTTTTTTATTAGTAAAAGTTAGGGTGCGTTGTTGAGACGAGGTATTTTGTTTGTATGTTTTGATTCTATTATATGTTAACAACATCAACAAAACTATGCAAGATGGATTTAATTAGGCACAAATATAATGTTTACCATTTTATTGAATGATTTACATAACACTGTTACACATCTCAGTGCTTAATATTAACACAACGGCATGTTAGGATTCACTTAAGGCTTCTCTTTATAATTAATCTACCAGCATTACCCTCTAAACTGAACTACGCGACCATTGAACTGTTTACACACTTACAGCCCCGCGAACGAACCACGAATATCCTGGCTGACACCTAGTCTTCTTCACAAGTCAACTGAACACCGGAGCACGGCAGGCACTCCGTTTTATGCTAAACATTTACTACTCCCCACTTAGGTCTGTACCCCCAACTAGTCTCCTAGACACCTTCGATATACCTTCGGTATTTCTAATAATAGTAAATACTCGGGGCGAATACAAGATTTGTATTTATATTATTTTAATAGAGATAATTCTTGATGATAGATGCCTCAAATATGATAAAATAGGTTCTCTAGTAGATGACGTGAGGCCTTATTGATTTCAGGGCTCAAAATATTTTAGTTTTCTTCCCTTCTTTATGGAATATTAACACTATGGTTTTATTACAAATAAATAAATCAATCGACATAGTTCCTTTGAACCTAAGTCAGTGTAAGCTTAAAGCTAGGGAGTTTATTCACAGTATAAGCTATGAACAGACAGAGGACCTAGTCAGGACATCATAGTAGCCACTTCATACACACCCTCTTTCATTCACTCAATGGCTTTCATTATACTCACAGAGAGGTCACACTCACCCACCGTAAACCTTAACTCAATCTTGAGTTTAAATAACACAAGGTTAACTGTATATACGGTGTTGGTATAATTAACTTTTAATTTTTATTTTTACCTAGACTTTAAGTTATATTTGTCTTTCTTTTACGGTTTTTTTTGCTTAAATTGTTGCATTAATACGGAGGAGAGCTAATGTCTGAAATACAGATTCTGAATCTAGTTCAGACACAGATGCACATATTATATATTTGCAAGCATTTTATATTGAAAATAAATAAATAATTATTATTATTATTACGTTCATGGAATACAGGACTTTTTGTATTTTTTGATTATCATAAATTAAATAGTTTTTTTTTATCGTGGCACGGCAAAGTGACCACACCGCACCTGATGGTAAGTGCAGTGACTTTTAATTTGAGCGGGCTAGCAATTTATTCGCTATATGCTAGAAATAGAATCATGTAACTGCACAAATAAGTAAAATTATCACTGAATTAAGTATTTATATAAAAACTAGATGTTGCCCGCGGCTCCGCTCGCGTGCAGGTTATTTTTGGGAGAACAGAAATGTATACAATCCATGGAGGCATCTTAAGCTATTACACCTTTCGATAATTTTTATCCCATAGTAAGCGTGCATTTTTCTAGGATAAAAATTGGCCCATGTCATTTTCTGATCCTTAAACTACCACTGTGCAAAAAATGATGTCGATCCCTTGCTCTATGAAAAACTATCCCACGGGAACTGTACATTTTCCGGGATAAATAGTGGCCTATGTGCTATTCCAGACTATAATCTATCTCTGTGCCAAATTTCAACCAGATCCGTCCAGCCGTTGTGGCGTGATTGAGTAGCAAACATCCATCCATCAAAACATTCGAAATTTTAATATTAGTAGGATGCACTTAAAAATTATAGCGATCCCAAAAATAATGCTTTCCAAATCTGTTCTATAATATGTCCATGTTTATTGACCAAATTTTACACTTGTTCATCTCAATTATGTTTCATTATTTCCCGTACATAATTGAATGCAATTACGCGGGTGATTTGCCGAACGGCGGCGAGTCCCTGGAGAACCAATTATATTGATTAGTGCAAGGGTTGTGTTACAGATACTTTCTGTTTTGAAATGGATAATTGTAAGGCACGAATCTAGAATGTTGAAATAAACCCGTTCTACAGAGTAGAAGAAATGGCAGAACAATATGCCAAATATACCTAAGTAACTGAATTAAAATCCGTGATAGCATTCTTTCTTTGTTGTCACAGGGAGAGCATTTTATTACTGCCACCCGTTCCAAGGGGAAGAGGAATAAGAATAAAACGGTTATGTTGAATTAGCCGGTCTTACGATCCAGCATTCCCTGGCCCGGACGATGGCTAACCGGGCAGCCACTGGGCCGATGCCCAACCCCCTATGTACATCCCACCCGACACTACCAGCTAATACCCCGGGATGGTCTTCTTTGGAGCTTACGGAGCGATCCCGGGGTATCCTGAGGAATCCAAAATTGCTGCCGGAACCACCCCTGCGCCGCGAATCAGCCCATTTCCATCTTCCCGATCCCTCTCGGCACTCTGCTTCTGCGAGATGACGCTCTCGCAGAAGTTGGCCACCGCACGCCAGGACCTCCGGCTGGCGACCATGGACTACACCACGGCCACGGTCCTCCGAAGCCGCGATAGCCTTGTATGTAACGGTACAGACCGCCGGACACAGGACGGTACGTACTGTGGATTCATTGTTGATCATAACTTTTTTAAACGGTCAAGATGTCGTGAGAACATTCTGATAATTCTAAATAAATATTTCGAAAGTATGTAAAGTCTACCAACCCGCATTGGGCCAGCGTGGTGGACTAACGCCTTACCCCTCTTATTAGTAGAGGAGGCCAGTGCCCAGCAGTGGAACAATGTTTAATACAGGGCTAGTATTATTATTATCAATATCCAATCTAGAGTAAGCTTTAAAGAAAGTCGTTTGACAGAGATATAAATTGGTTCTGATTTTATAGTATAATACTAGCCCTGTATTAAACATTGTCCCACTGCTGCTGGGCACGGGCCTCCTCTACTAATGAGAGGGGTTAGGCCTTAGTAGATTTTATAGTGCAGAAGTAAAATTGACACGACCGGGCACATTTTTTTACTTTTGGAAATGTTTCAGTATGATTGAGGTGAAATTTATTGAGTAGAAATGCAATATAATACCTTCTAGTTGTATATGGAAAAAATATTTCCCATTGTCATGCCCTGCTTCATCAATAACTATGATTATTTACCTGATTTTACTCTCGTAGTATTCAATAAGAAAATTATGTCCATGCTCATTTTTAGAAAGTGTATTTGAAATACCTATACCTTCTTTCACTATCCAATCAATACTTCTCTGGAATTCGCTCCCTCTCGATATCAGATCGTGCACCAGCCGGTCGACTTCTAAGCTGAGAGTTCGCCAATTATTGCTGAATGGAGTGGCAGAATCATCTCACAATTAATGTATATTATATATTATATATATTTATATACATAAGTATATATGTAGTTGAAATATATTTTATATTTATGTCTATATATGTATACATATGTTATGTATTTGGATTTATTTATGTATGTATTTACATATTATTGTGTTTTTTTTTGTTTACCATTGTCCTCTATATCTTATGCACCTACCTTGTTCATCTCTGCATCACCCTAAGGTTGACTGGGAGAGAATGCCTCTGGCATTAAGTCCGCCTATATACCTTGTATATGAAGTGTATAAATAAATAAATATACCAATTAAAATAATTATGTCGAAGGCGAATTTACTACACGTTTTACAAACACGTTCGAGAAAATACCATTTGACGACGAAAAGCGTTGGCAGATCGACACGTAATAAATAGAATAATAATAATAGTCATGTATATCAACATTGTCTCACTGCTGGGCACGGGCCTCCTCTACTATTGAGAGGGGTTAGGCCTTAGACCACCACGCTGGCCTAATGCGAGTTTGTAGACTTCACATAGCTTTCGATTATGAGAATTCTCTGGTATGCAGGTTTCTTCACAACGTTTTCCTTCACCGTTAAAGCAAGCGATAATTAGTAATGAATATACACGTAACTTTAGAAAAGTCAGAGGTGTATGCCATTTGGGTTGGTTTGCACATACGACTTTCGTTTTGAAGAGTATTGGAAAAATTCGTTTGACTGAGTATTTACTGGTATTCTAGTTTAGGGCATTGGCTTAGGCAGTTTCGCAAATACGTATCTTTGCCGCATCATCAAGATGTCGAACAGTTTGCCAGCTACCGTGTTCCCCCCTTCCTATAATCATGGGTTCGTAAAGAAGCTATTCAGCAGGCCGGCGTGATTATGTCGAGTAGCGAGGTGTAGTTGTCTCATGCTACTTGTTACTTTAGACGGCACTGCGCTTACTCCTCGCTACTCGACATAATCATGCCAGCCTGCTTCTTCACACTACGCCATGGGCAAGAAGGTAAAGAAGCGTTCGAGGGTCTATTGTCAAAGGCTACTCAGAAGGCCGCAAAACGGCCACACATCGTACCCCAACTCTAGACCCCAACAAAAACCGGACGGTGTACGGTGGTCGTTATCCGGGCGGATATGAATATCCTACCACCAGCAGAAAGCGATATTTTTTTAGTCATATTATTGCTCTATATAACTTAACAAATATTAAAGTATGGTTAGGGTTAATATGGCATCACCCCGCGCCCCGCGTGTGCGCCGCGACCCCGACCCGACACCCACTGACAGATTTATTGCCGCAAAAAATAAAATACTAGCTGTTAAGGGATGAAGAGATCATTCTTCCAGAAGAAACATGTGGATGTGTATTATATTTGGTAATATTATGGCCTACGATATAAAGGTATTTTGAGAGAATAAAATAATCTATTTGTAGTATTTTTATTAGACTGTTTTTGATCATTACATACATTATTAGTATGTTTTTTGAGCTTTGATTCAATTCGCAAGTACTAATACAAGTCATATTAAAACCTTATTAGTTTTATTAGTCATATTATTCCCTATTAAAATTAATTGAATAAATACACCCAACAGTCACAGACATAAGTTCTGACCCCACACTAGGTCAAACTTGTATCGAGGGTATTAACAACTACGAGGAACTACGGTCCCACAACACCCAGACCCGAAACAAATACCTGTCTGTCACACAAACATTTGTCTCGGTGCGGGAATGGAACCCACGGCCTACTCGCCCGCTGCGATATGGTTCGATTCTTGCGCTGAGAAAATATATTCATAGTGTTGCGAATACTTATTTATTGTGTAATCACGCATGCGCGGGTAATAGCTAGCAAAATTGTGGCCAGATTACTTGTATTTACGAGTGCCTTCCCTTTTTAACCAACTTCAAAAAAAGGAGGAGGTTCTCAGTTTATCGGAATCTTTTTTTATCTCTCAATATTGATAAATATGCCGTTAGTGAATAGTTTGAAAATGAAACCACATCTACAATATTCTTTAGTGACGTCTTCATTAAATTAAAAAACAAGTCAGTAGTCGTAATTAGGTGTCATGTATCCACGCAAAGCTTCTAAAACAGCCACTGAATGCCTTACGTTTTTACTACAAAATATCTTGTAAGAATGTGTAAAGAAATGTGAGGTTATGCTTTTTGGTGGCAATTTGTCATTTATGGCGGGAGAATGTACAGTTTTTATGTTCTAAAAAATTTCGTTTGAAATTCTTTGATGTTTTGGGTATTTTTTTATTTTTGACAGAGTAGTTTTTTTAATTTATATTTATTTAACTGTAGGAAGGCTTACAGATTAATAAAAAATAATAAATCATATTTATCTAATCAACTTAAATTGCTAATTATAAACCTCCGCCAATAAAAAGAACAAAAAAATATATTTCAATCATATTTAATTGTTATTTGTTCATCTTACCCAGTGGCCTTAGTAATACAGAAAGGCGACACAGAATTTTTGGAGTTGAATCGTTAACCTCAATCTTGTTTAAAAATATGTTATAATGGGTGTACTGGTTACACCAATAATTCACAGAAAACCAACGTAAAGTGACAGTTTACTGTCGCGTTTCGTATGGTAAGTGAGATATCCGGAGGCCCAGATTCCCCCTTCCCTTCCCTAATCCCTATTCCTGTCCTTTAAGGCCGACAGCGCATACATGACACTTTCGGTATTGTGGATGTTCATGGGCGGTGGAGATCACTTAACATCAGGTGACCCACGGGCTCGTTTGTCGGCATATGCTATAAAAAAAACACCTGTGCATACCCCTTCGGGGTTTACAGGCGTGAGTGTGTAATATGTACGAATGTTATTTTTACTGTCAACGGATGGTTCGTCTAAGCCACACAACACATCGTTAAATTAGTTAATTTATGTTATATAATTTATTTTTATAAATAGTTAGAGAAGGTATATAGTTGCAGGGTTTTGTTATATTGTTTTTAGACTATTACTATATTTTTATTGTTTTTTTTGTCGGGGGTCTGGAGTAGTTGGGGTACAATGGCCATTTTGCGGCCTTCTTAGTACTCTGACACTAGACCCTCGACCCCTTCTTCACCTTCTTGCTCATGGCGTAGTGTGAAGAAGCAGGCCGGCATGAGTGTGTTGAGTAGCGGGGATAGATCGTCTCTCGCTACTCAGTACTCTATTTGGACCGCACTGCGCTTACCATCAGGTACAGTGGGGTCACTTTGCCGTGCCAGGATAAAAAAAAAAAAAAAGATTTCTTTTATAGTCCCGCCAGTTCGAATTGGGTATATCCTGTAATGACTGTGTGTGTTGAATAAATAAATAAGTTAAAAAAAACATAGTATTTTTACGTCAAATAACCTTTATAATCTTAATCGCCTTTTACGATACCACAGATAGATATATTTGCCGTTCTTTGGCAAGGAAAATATAGCATTTTTTAAGGATAAATCTGTCTTCCCCCACCGAGTCGATCATTACACAAATACCAACATAATAATATAACTCAGTAACATAACACCGGTATGATAAACGCGGTTTCACATAGCGTCATTATTTTCTACGTCCATGTGAACAGTAACATGACCGTATTAAGAGTCATAGACGTTTGCAATCGCGCTTATTTCCATAGAACAAGGTTTCAAATCCCTTGGCTGAATGTAAAGTTACCTTTGTTAATGTTTTAAAAAATGTGTTATAGACAGGTATGTGCTTGCAGATCGTTTAATCAAGAATACTGCTTATACATGAATTCTTAATAAGTTCTGCTCGATTTATTTTTCAGAAGAAATTTTTATCACAGTCTTTTTGAAGTTATACTTCTTTAGGTGCGTTATGAAAAAATTATGAGAGTGAAATTTTAAGATGCTCGCGCATACCGTGACACAAAAGTAACACTCTAATTGAGGTTAACTATCCGTATGTATTATTTAGTGATATAAATTAAAATATTATTAATATTAATTATTAATATTTGCGTGTAATTAAAATCAATTTTTTAATGATGCCAAAGAAGTATAACTTCTCACGCGCGTACACACACCCATTTTTTTTTTTTTTTTTTATCGTGGCTCGGCAAAGTGACCACACTGCACCTGATGGTAAGTGCAGTGCCGTCCAGTTATAAGACATTTTAGGGCATTTTTTCTGGTGAGAAGTGACACAATCTGCAGTTTAACATAAAATATGTAGGTAATAAGTGGTATTATGACATATTACCATTTAATGTCATTCAGAATGTAACAGTTCTAAATTTAAATTAACCATAGTCAATTACTTATGTTAAATTGACAAAGAAAACTTTTTTCATGTCGTTTTGGACTAAGATAAGTTAGAGTTGTCAACCGTCCTATTTCCAGGACATGTCCTGGTTTATAGAGGGTCCTGGGGTGTCCTGGGTAGTTTTTAAGCGGCGTCCTGGATTTTTATAGCGCCCTGATATGGTCCTGTATTTTAAAATTCGCACACCACTTTTGCAATCCTTACTTTAGGGGCGGCCTCTTGGTTCGCAAATGTTCACGCTATTTTAAAACAAAGATGCGTCCTGTTTTTAAACTGAATTGTCCTGGTTTTTATAACTTCAAATCCTAGTATTTGAAGTCCAGGGTTGGTAACCCTAAGATATGTAGAAAATGTCTGTGAAATCATGTCGTTTTATGTATTTCTTTGTAGTGTCTTATTATTAGGTATTAAAGCGAAATTGTCACACAATACAGGCTGCACGCATCGCTCATTTGCGACGTTCCGTGAAATAGAAATGTCATTTTGTGCATGTCAAAGTGTTGTTGGAATATGATTCGACAGCTATTTTATAAATATATCATTAAACTAGCTGTTGCTCGCGGCTCCGCCTCCGTGGAACTTATTATCGGGAGCAGAAGTATACAATCTAAGGAGTTGTCTTCTGCACTGAGGCACCTATAGCGATCGTCGTGTCTCTCAGGTGTTGTGCCTGAAGCTTGAGATTGCATTTAAAGAATACCTCATAATTTAACCCCTAACCTCGCCCCTTTTAGGGATGATTTAGTAGAAACGTTGAAACACGTATTTCTTTGTTTCTTACCAAAAGCCTAAATATGAATTTTCAGATCCCTAAGTTGAGGTATTACGGATTGCCCATACAAACTTTCAACCCCTATTTCACCCCCTTCAAGATAATTTTTGAGACAAAAGAGAACGTATGACCTTCGTCGGGATATAATCTATACCTCTGCTGAATCTCATTAGGATTCGTTCTCCTATTTAGTCATGAAAAAGTAACAAATAAACATACAAACAACAATATTAATTTTGCGGCGGAGATATTTTAAAACTGTTATATCTCCTAAGATATTGATTGAAATCAAATGACGTAAGGACAACTTTGTTCAAAATTAAATACTTGTGATGAATAAAGTATTTATTTGGATAAGGATTAATACCATGTTTATAAAAACCCATTCCCAAATAATGCATTGTTTCAGAACAAATTCGATAACCATTAAAAAGGTTATAGCGAGCCAACCGATAAAGATAGACATATGCTATCGCGAACTTTTTTTAGAACTTTTCAAGAGGAACAATTCCGTCCTACATGATTGTTACGCAACTTTAACCGTTTACGCAGCGCACGCAACGGAAGCTCTCAAAAGGAATAAATTTTCCCCGTTATTGCAACATTTTTCATTGCTGCTCCGCTCCTTTTAGTCAAAACGTGATGATATATAACCTATAGCGCTCCTCGATAAATGGGCTATCCAACACTCAAAGAATTTTTCAATTCCAACCAGCAGTTCCTGAGATTAGCGCGTTCAAATAAACAAACAAACAAACTCTTCAGCTTTATATATAAGTATAGATGTAGTTCTTGTACGTGATTGCCACTACTGTCATTCTACCATATTTAATAATTATAACAGACTTTTAGCTTGGCGACAAATTCTGATAATCAATATTGTTTTTTTTTTCTGGCGCGGCAAAGTGACCACACTGCACCTCATGGTAAGCACAGTGCCGTCCAGATAGAGTATCAAGTAGCGAGAGACAGTCTATCCCTCGTTACTCAACACAATCATGCCGGCCTGCTGTTTAGCTTCTTCACACTACGCCTAAAGGACCCAGGATAGGAAGGAGGGAACATGCCGCCTGGCAAACTGTTCCACAGCTTGATGGTGCGGCAAAACTACGAATTTGCTCTGCTCTTAGTTCGGGCCGTGGTAGTAGACACCACGAAGCTGTGGCTCCGCAAGCCAGTACGCGTGGTTCTGGTATGGAACGGAGAGGATCGGATCAAACAAATCTTCTGTTCTTTATTTAAAATTAAGAAAGCTTAGAGAAATGTTTGGGTGACAGCCAGATATTTTTATAAGGTCTGGCTCTTGTGGGACATAGTCCCTCGTAGTTTTTGATACCCGCGATACAGGTTTACCCTAGTGTGGGGTCAGGACTATGTGTGTTGCTGTTGGATGTATTTATTTATTTATTAAACTTAACTCAGTATTATAGTTTATTAATCTCACAATATGATGCCTAGACTTTTTAGCCCGTGGCCATTTTAGTTTTAAATTCTCTAATCATATTTAATTAATTCCATAACGCTTGAACGAGTACATCTTGTTCGAAATTTCACAAAATGCCAGATAAATTCTATTTTTGGTTTCATAGAAATTTCATTTGTTAGGTTGGCAACCATTGCTTTTTATTCGGCCACGCCTTCTTTGTCACATCCTGCTTGCTATGCTTTGTTTATGACCGGTTACTACTAGTACAAATGATCAAAGCAAAATGACTTGTGAGACAAATTAGTGTACTACGAACTATAAAACTAAGGCTTTCCAAACCTGATGGTAGGATATATTCATATCCCAAACCACCATAGTGGCACACGCAAGTGTGTCACGTTCCGGGATCAGCCAGTGTAAGTACATCCGGTTTTTGCCGGGGGTCTAAAGTTGGGGTACGATGTTTATCGTCTTGCGGCCTTCTGAGTACTCTGACACTAGACCCTCGATCACTTCTTCACATTCTTGCCCCTGGTGTATTGTGAAGAAGCAAGCCGGCATTATTGTGTTGAGTAGCAGGGGATAGATTGTCTCTCTCTACTCGATACTCTAATTGGACGGCGCGGCGCTGCGCTTACCATCAGGTGCAGTGTGGTCACTTTGCCGTGCCAGGATAAAAAAAAGAAGCTGAAAAGCTGTTGATAATGATTTCACCAGCGTGCCGTATTCAAGGATTTCTTCGTCGCCTTTGTGGTGTAGTGGTCTATACTTGATACAGCCGTCTATGAAAAAAGTGTTCTTGGGATGGATTCGGCAGTCGCGTTTTTTTTCAGATTAGTAAAGATAAATAAAACTTTGAAATAAAACTTATTAACCGACTTCAAAAAAGGAGGAGGTTAACAATTCGTCGGAATCTTTTTTTTATGTATGTTTTTTTTTTTTTTTTTAGTGCCTCGATAGGCAGACGAGCAGACGGGCCACCTGATGGTAAGTAGTCACCGCCGCCCATAGACTTCTGCAATACCAGGGCACAGCAAAGCCGCTGCCTACCGTTGAAGGACTACTCTCTTTAAGCCTCGTTTAAAGAAGGACATGTCATAGCGCTCAGGGAACACCGCAGCAGGGAGTTCATTCCAGAGCTTGCACGTACGTGGTAAAAATGAACGCCGGAAACGAACCGTGCTAGACGGAATCGTTTCCAGGTGGTATGGATGAACTCTGTTGCGGTGTCGGGTGGTGCGATGATAAAATGGTGATGTAGGCACCATTTTAAACAGTTCCTCGGAGCACTCACCGTGGAACAACCGATAGAACAAGCAGAGAGACCCGAAGTCTCTCCGCAGCCCCAACGGTTCCAGGCTATCCGTAATATCAGGATCCCCGACAATCCGAACGGCCCGCCTCTGTAAGGAGTCAAGTGGGTCCAGCAAGTATTTCGGGGCCCCTGCCCAGAGATGAGAACAGTACTCCACGTGGGGCCGGACTTGCGCTTTATAAAGCGCCAATCTATGGCCCGACGTGAAATACCGCCTCGCTATGTTCAGGATCCCCAATTTTTTTGCTAGCCAATTTGGCTTTGTCCTCCACTTGACTCCTAAACTGGACCGTGTTAGATATATTGACGCCGAGGATCCCAATACCCTCGGAAACCCGGAGAGTGACTCCTTGAAACTGTGGCGCCATGACAAATGGGTCCTTCTTAGCGGTGAACGCGCAAACTTGTGTCTTCGTGGGGTTGAAGTGAACTAGGTTCCTTTCACCCCATTCAGAGGCCCGCCCTAGAGAGCTCTCGATTTCCGACACAAGTTCTAACCGTCTTTCTTCCAAAGTGCTCCGAGGGATACCCTGCTGGCCGGTGTATCGCACGTCGATAGTACTATCATCTGCATAGCAATGCATGCTATCAATAGACAGCATGTCATTGATATGCAGTATGAATAGTGTCGGCGACAACACCGAGCCTTGTGGAACGCCAGCATTAATGGATAAAGCGTCGGAGCAGTAGCCGTCTACGACGACTTTAATGCTCCGACCATCCAAAAAACTAGCGATCCAATTGCAGAGCCCCTCGGGGATTCCATATGATGGAAGCTTCGACAGAAGGCCCCCATGCCATACCCGATCAAACGCCTTCGCGATGTCTAGACCGACGGCCATAGCCTCACCCTTGCTCTCTATAGCCTGCGCCCAGCGATGTGTGAGGTAAACAAGAAGATCACCAGCCGAGCGACCGTGACGGAAACCGTACTGACGATCGCTAATCAGCTGGTGCTCCTCCAGATACCCCATAAGCTGGGCGTTAATTACTCTCTCCATGACTTTAGAGAGCAAGGATGTGATGGCTATCGGTCTATAACACGAAGGGTCCGACCGGTCACCTTTTTTAGGGATCGGATGGACATGGGCAACCTTCCACGAAGCGGGAACCCTTCTGGAGTTGTACGAAAGACGATAAAGGCGCGTGAGAATGGGGGTCAACTCAGGGGCGCACGTCTTAAGAACCACTGCGGGGATGCAGTCCGGCCCACTCGACTTTCGGATGTTAAGGAGCCTAAGCTCCCGCCTGACCGCACGCTGATTGATGCGGATTTCAGGCAGGGAGTACTATGTAGTATGTTACCCGATTACTCGAAGACGCCTGGACCGATTCGAGAAATTCTTTTTTTGTTTAAAAGGGTATACTTCCCAGGTGGTCCCATTGGCACCAAGTCAAGATCTGATGATGGGATCTCAGAAAAATCAAGGGCAACCCCAAATTTTGTAGTTACGCATAATTTGTTTTTTATTGAAGTCGGTGTACTTTTTATGAATTAAAAAACTTTTACTTATTAACCCGACGTTTTACAGACTGAGTTGTATGTCGTCACGAAAGTATAGTTCAATGTTTCTACCCTCCGTATAGTTGATTTTAAATTTTTATTTTGTTCTAGAAGAAAGAGCTCACAGTGTCTTGAGGTCTGGCAGTTGGTCTTTTGGCTTCCGATTTAATTAAATGTATAATTGTGTTAAACCGCGATATAATCCGTTAAGTTAGTTATATTTCAATGTGTAAAATTCGCGTAAACATAAGAAACCATTATTTATAAATGTAAACTGTTTCACCATAAATGTTATTTTCCAATAATATGAGTGTGAATTTTAAAAAAAACTCTAGGCAAACACAAAAGGACTGCCAACATCAACAAAAAATTATTGCTCAATTTTTCGTATATTCTGCGTATTTTTTTCTCTGTGGGATTAAAAGGCGTGACAGTGTTAATCCGGTGTTAGCGACAATGCTACAAAAGGCCGGGGTGCCAAATGAACAGCCCTATTGTCACGATCTGCACTTGGGAATCTGCGTAGAGTAGTGATGTAGCTCCAATTCGATTTTTAAAATATTAATTTTAATTGGCATACTTTGTCTGAGTTTTATTATATTTAAAGGCACAGAGTTAGTTACGTTATCTACAGTATTTGTAAATACACACATATACACTCAGGCCTGTAACCAGCGCACCTTTCGCCGAATTAATTACGATTCCACAATGTGATAGGGAGCGAGCCTATCGCCATACCGGGCACAATTCCAGACTCCGGGCTGATACTGAGAATTTCTAAATAGAAAAACCCAATATAACTTTACCCGGTAATCGAACCCGAGACCTCAGCCGTAACGCATGCGCAATTACAACTGCGCCACCGAGGCAGTACAGTATTTGTTTACAGCATAAATGGTCCAGCTTGACTGGGTTACTAATACTTTCTCTCAGAAACCCAACGTGAACTTATAGTTTGTTGTTTTATTGTGAGGTTTCTCCCGTTCCTCGAAGCTCGGTAAAACTGGTGGTAGGATATTTATATCCATCCGGATAGTGACCGTACACAGGGTGTAAAACCCGCCATAGTAACACACGCAAATGTGTCGCGTACCGGGGTCAGCCAGTGTACATCCGGTTTTTGTCGGAAATCTATAGTTAGAAAATTTATGGAGCTGACCATTCGTGCTGCATAAAAAATGGTTATAGTGTGACTTTACTTTTACTATAAAATGTGTTAATGTGAATCGAACGTGGGTTCGATTCCCGCACCAAGACAAATGTTTGTGTGACAGACAGATATTTGTTTCGTGTCTGAGTTTTGTGGGACCGTAGTCCCTCGTAGTTGTTGATACCCACGATACAGGTTTTACCTAGTGTGTGCTCAGTACTATGTGTGTGACTGTTGGGTGTATTTAAACCATATTATTCAGCTACAGACTTACTTACTTAATGTTTGTAAAAAGAAATAAATAATAACTTGTAAGCGCAATATATGCCGATACCAAGTAATAAGTATCATCATTTGAAGAGATTGAAGCCACAAATTACTGACATCATGAGACTTAGCATCTTATGTCTCCAGGATGCAGACTTCTGTTTTAAGCCCCATCTTGTAATTTAAGTGAATAAAAGTTGTTTTTGCGTAACTTTTTTTTTTTAGTACCTTGATAGGCAGACGAGCAGACGGGCCACCTGATGGTAAGTAGTCACCGCCGCCCATAGACTTCTGCAATGCCAGGGCACAGCAAAGCCGCTGCCTACCACTGCCTATACTCCCACAGTATTTTTCGATAAGACTAGATAAGTGATTGTAATGTAATCTAAACCGAGCTACAACACTGCTCCATTCACACTTCAATAATACAATCTACTGCATCACTCAATTGAACTTTTACACAATAAGTACGCAAGTTGGGCACTTGGGCAGTTACAAGCCAAATGTTGTGTAACAATAACAGTCGAGGGCTCTTCACGGCCCTTCATCGAGCGCAAACAACGCGGCAATTAAATCTAGGGGTTGGCAACATTGATAATGGCAAAGGAATCTCGGGTATTCGGCTTAAGAAAAAATATATTTAATGGACAATGATTATTAGGTTTACAAAATAGTTTATCATAGTTATAGAATAGTTTGCTGAGAATTTTAATAAATAAGTAATTATAGGTACGATAGTGACAAATTCTGTGTCTGCATCGTTTTCAGATATTTCAATATTCCCCTCGTTATTACCATATATACTAAAACCATAGACATACAACGGACCGAGCGTTTGTATCCAGATTCCAGCTATTAAATAAATACTGGCAGGCAGAAAAATGTGAGAGATATGCAGCGAACGTACGGCCAGCAGTTGTCTTTTTCTAGAATGTTGATTGGTCACAGACTTGCAAGAGCGAATAAGTATTGGCCGCACAGTAGCTTTGTCTCCTTCTACAAAATGGCCAATTTTGTGAGGATATTGCTCAATCCATTCTCCATGACTAAAACAAACATGTCTATGGTTGTATACTTTTAAGAAATATCATAATTTTTATCTAATATATTTTTTGTCATTAGGTACCTAATGGTTTCTTATATTTACGCGAATATTATACATTGAAATAAAACGAATTTTACGGATTATATCGCTGTTTATTTTACTTTTTGAAACCCGACGTTTCGAAGGCTTTACGGCCTTCGTGGTCACGGGGCAGACTAAGTTGTATGTCGTCACGAAAGTATAGTGCAATGTTTCTACCCTCCATATAGTTGATATTTAATTTTTATTTGTTGTAGTCCGATCTACGCAGAAGGAGCTCACAGTGACCTGAGGTCTGGCAGTTGGTCTTTTGGGTTCCGATTTAATTAAATGTATAATTGGATCCCAGGCTGGTGCTAGCTTCCAACCATCTTCTCTATTGAAATTACATACAAATTATTATACATTTAATTAAATCGGAACCCAAAAGACCAACTGCTAGACCTCAGGTCACTGTGAGCTCCTTCTGCGTAGATCGGACTACAACAAATAAAAATTAAATATCAACTATATGGAGGGTAGAAACATTGCACTACTTATACTTTCGTGACGACTTACAACTTAGTCTGCCCCGTGACCACGAAGGCTGTAAAGCCTTCGAAACGTCGGGTTTCAAAAAGTAAAATAAACAGCGATATAATCCGTAAAATTCGTTTTATTTCAACATTAGGTACCTATTTAGAAAGCGAAACAATTTCTTAAGCAGAGGTACAACCACTAGTCACCCTTTTTTCTCCGAATTTATTACGGTCCCATAATGTGATAGGGGGCCAGCCTATCGCCATACCAGGCTCAATTCCAGACTCCGGGCTGATACTGAGTAAATAGACAAACCCAATAGCCTTTTACCGGACCCGGGAATCGAACCCGAGACCTCAGCACAGCATAACGCATGCGCAATAACTGCGCCATCGAGGCAGTCGTCTGTACTGTATCAACTGTCTGTATTTTTAAAACATAAATATTATATCAAACCTAAATCCACGATTATTACAAGAAACTTCCTACCTCTATACAGATGGAATTTTGATAACATTTAGCAACACATTAAATCGTGAGAAATTTTTGCCTGAGTGTGGACTGCAGTTTATCAGATGCTACTAATCCTTATACTAGGAGGCTGTGTTGATGGGATTTAGATTAGTTTTGTTTGTGCCTGCGTGTTTGTGCATTCGTTTAAACTCATGAGAGGTTCTTAAAATATGAATTTATGAACATCTTTCACCTTGGTGTGTCAAATTTTTAAGCAGCCTATTTCAGGCCTTTAGCTCGTTATAAACAAAAAAAATGAACTTTAACACGAAGGAGAATGCCCATTTTGGTACTGCTTTTTCTCGCGCCTCAAGATAAAAATAATATTTAAATTAATTTCTTTATTTATTTTTGAAGTAGTCTGGCAAACAGAATGTCTGTGTTGTATACGGGATTTCTTTTAAAACCTAATCAGACTTATTATTCTTCTTCTTTTTACGTATGGCTCCACCGTTGGATTCGGTGATTTTGCCAATGTCAAAGTGGCCTGACGTCTTTATAATGCTCATGTAACTATTTTAAAATTATAAAGCTATTTGAAAATAAAAATACTTTGAGTATATATTGAGACCAATGATTTATATTATAACAAAGGAAAATAATAATAAAATAAAGATTATATATATTATTGGTGTTTTTGTTAGCCTCCGTAGACTTATTATTGATTAAAAATTACTACCAGTTTTCATTGACGTAATACTTTATTACGTTTTTTTTATTCGTTCAAAGGACGGGCTATAGTCAATCGACCATGCTGCCTAGTATTACGTATCTTTATATACCTACAGTTTACACAAAAAAATATTATTATTACACAAAAAACATGGGAACCCGCGTTCCAATTCCAAAAATGTAAACTTTAGACAGTATTTAGATACTTTATAGACTATTTAAAACAACTTTGGAATTGACGCTAACTTGTACCGTGGTCCATATATTCCTGGTCATTCTCCTTTGTATGATTATAAATACACCATAACTGCATTAGTTTTTAAGCTGTGTTGTTTTGGCGTAGCACAGCAACACAGTGCTTGTAGCCATATATAAAAAAATCAATTAAAAACTTGAGAGGTGTCAAGGGACACCCGGATGGAACGAAGTTCCTTTCGATTAATTA
Organism: Laothoe populi; assembly: GCA_905220505.1. Taxonomy (NCBI): domain Eukaryota; kingdom Metazoa; phylum Arthropoda; class Insecta; order Lepidoptera; family Sphingidae; genus Laothoe; species Laothoe populi. The sequence continues at coordinate 3,905,820 of HG992173.1, forward strand.
GTGAAGGAATTGTAATAATTTTTTTTTTTTATTTATAATAATATTTTTTTTATTATTAACAAATAAAATATTAAAATTATTAATAATAATATATTAATAATATATTAATAATATATTATAATAATATTAGCAACAACTGCAGCAAGTAAAATTACATATAAACATAATGACAGCTGTTAAAATACATTTAAAAACGTTCCAATATAAAAGTGTCGTGACAACTTTTCGTAAGAATTTTTTCCGTCTAGCCCTCTTTCACACCGCGCGATAAGGAACTTCGTTCCAAAAAGCTGTGTTGCAGTTTTTAGGCTAAAAAAAGTGTAACGCTTACAAAAGTTAAACTTATTAGTAGTTATTAGTAACAATGTATTGAATAAAGCTGACCGACAAGTAAAATGTATTCATGAATATTGCAATATCTTGAAAATAGTAGTCAGAATATAAATGTATTACCAAAAAAAAGTGTATGACTTATGGAATAACTAATACATCGCCATACAACTGATACAAATATCTGTCTGTCACACAAACATTTGTCTCGGTGCGGGAATCGAACCCACGGCCTCCCGTTTCACAACCGGCTATTCGCCAGTTACGCCACGGAGGCTTAATGGCCTAATAATTCTATGACATTAGTTTTCATTTTCTTTGCAAGATAAACTACATAAATAACGAATACTGTTTTTAACAATTTTAATTAAATGCTTACGATAAACGACAAAGGGACCGTAAATCCTTGTAATTCACATAAAATCTCTCAATCATGTGCTTAATAAGGGTTGTAATTCGAAACTAGAGTCGTTTCCACCCCCGTCTGCAAACAACCAATAGGAACGCATCTTTCTCACCCCCTGAAAATATCTACCAATGAGAAACGAGTATACGTCAGGTGTTACTAAGGTATTGAATTTCTTGAAGCGTATGGCTTTAAACGAATTTTTACTGTTTAAATATTTTTTTAACTGTCGTCAAAGTTTTTGATTGTATAAATATTATAAGAGTATTGATTTTAAAGGTTGTAGAAATATCTTACGTCGGGTAACGTGATATTGGGGTTTTCTATTTAGAAATGCTCAGTCATCAGCCCGGAAATGTGCCCGGTATGGCGATAGGCTCGAATCACATTATGGGACCGTAATAAATTAGACGAAAAGTGGATGTACTGGTTACACCTCTGCCTACCGCTCGGGGATTACAGGCGTGAGTGAGTATTTTACAGTCTTCATTTATTGCGAATTCCTTTTGATAGGAGGCCGACAAACGAGCAATTAAGGCATTTGATTTTCCGTGTCTCCATCCGTCTATCCGCCGTCCATTTCCACAAATTCCAGAAAAAACGGTCATTTAATCTTCCAGATACCTTCCTACCGCAAAATCTAGTTTGTATTCTAGGTTTATTTTAATATTTCCAACTCCTTCTTATATTTTTATATGATTGATTTCGTTGCGGAATAAAGACATTTCACATTCCCAGATAATCATCTAGCTTCCCTGCTCGATGTTAAATGCGTGCTAATCCTTACAGGAGCAATACTCGCGGGTAGGTGGTCAGGATTATTTCTTCATGTCAATTTTCTTGTTACTTGTTACAACTTGTTATTTAATTTTATCCAACAAACAATCAATGAGCAATCCAGGTAGACCAGTCCACACAAGCAGCACCCGTTCACGAGTATGACGCATGTGCCAGCCATCGGCCTCCTCAACCATGATACAGGGAAGTGACCGACCCGGCACATAACGCCGCCGCAAGCATAGACCCTTAAGCGAGCATGACATACCCTAATCGGGTCAAAGAATGATAGAGAAACAAATTCACAAGACAATAATACAAAATAATCCCCTGGTATTCATGCTGGAGACTACGGGACTACAATTTTAATTTCGTCGTGACTAATAAAAAAGCAGCGATAGTTTGGTATTGTCGAGACGAAAGTCGTATGTTCGATGCCAGCCGAAATGGCATACTCCGATTTTTCTTAAGTTATGAGTGTATTCATAGTTAATTATCGCTTTCTTCATCAATGAAGGAAACCTGCATACTTGAGGATCTTCATAAAAATTTCAAAGTTATGTGAAGTCTACCATTCGCATTAGTCTAGCGTGGTGGACTAGGCCAAGTATAGTATAGTAGGACTAGGATAAGTAGAGTAGCTACATGCCCAGCTTTGGGAACCTTTTAATGCGGGGATGGTATTATAATAAAAAAGCCCGTATGGAAATGTTTGGCCGTGTTGCGGCCTTCTGAGTACTCTGACACTAGACCCGCGACCGCTTTCCTGTTATTCCCCACTCCTGTCGGCAAGTCCTTCTACTGCCCTGAGGAGACTGTCATCGAGTTTTCTGAAGAGGATGCCAGGTGATTATCTATTTTTTATGTCTGCAGTGTTTACGTAGGCAATTTAGATCTGGTTTCATGATTGTGTTGAGTAGCGAGGGATTGTCTCTCACTACTTGATACTTTAACTGGACGGCACTTACCATCAGGTGCAGTGTGGGTAAAAAAATAAAGTGATATTTCGCCTACCGCTTTTTTACCGCCTTGCCCCATGGCGTAGTGTGAAAAAGCCAAACAGCAGGCCGGCATGATTGTGTTGAGTCGTGAGTGATAGATTGTGTCTCGCTATTTGATACTCCAACTGGATAGCACTGCACTTACCATCAGATGCAGTGTGGTCACTTTGCCGTGCCAGAATAAAAAAAATACCTTAAAGAGGATCATCACATTTCTCTCCACAGAACAAAAGAAGAACGCGGGAAGCTCCTGCCAAGCTACCTTCTCGAAGCATTGAATGTGTCAACAAAATACAACCTCGCTTACGTAATAAGAAAACGATTTCATGTATTAACAATATGACCGCCCATAGTGAAAATATCAAAGCAGCCGACAATGCCGCCACAGCGCGTGCGACTTGACACCCACTGTAAAGTGTAAACAATTATTTATACATGTTTATTTGTAGATAAGCTTTATTGCTTTATTATAGAACTGCTTATCGCCGTCGGATTTGAAAAGAAAGAAAATAAATTTTATTTGGTCACACATCAACACTTTGGATAACATACATATTAAAAAACACAAGGAGTAATACAACAAAAATAAAGAAGACAATTATATACCCTAAGTACACCCGCTACTCCTCAATTCGGAACACCTGTGTCTAAAGTATGACCAAAAAGGCCATAGGCATTTGCCAGGTAGTAAAGTACTGCCTAGCGCTGGTATTCTGCCTAGGCCTTACGAATGCCCGTCGGATTTGCTTTAGTTTAACAGTTAAAGGAGGGATGTTATTTGTGGTATGGCAAGGTGACCACACTGCACTTGATGGTAAGCGTAGTGCCGCCCAGTTAAATTATCAAGTAGGGACAACCTTCCCAGACAACTATTGCTCCCTACTTGATACAAAATCAAATCAAATCATTTATTTTGTAAATTAGGCCACTATGGGCACTTTTTACATGTCATAATAATGTTAAAGTCTACTGGTGCTTCGGAAATGCCCACTGGTCTGAGAAGAAGCACCAAGAAACTCAGCCGTAGGTCTTTTGTAATTTGTCATTACAATTTACATATAAAATACATACATCCTTAAACAAGTCACATTCACATGAAACAAAAAAAACGGTACGGTAAGTACATGTTAATACAAGGCAGAGTCAAAGATACAAGCTTACAAAATGCCAAAGTTTAATACGTTTATCTATTGGCATGTCTGCTCTCAAACGCATTGAACAATTAGGTATAATGCGAATTTAGATTTAATACCGGGCATAATGTAGTTTACAACTTAATTAAACTAGGATTTGAATTTTTTATACTGGCACAGCAAAGTGACCACACTGTACCTGATGGTAAGCGCAGTGCGGTCCAATTAGAGTATAGAGTAGCGAGAGGCGATCTATCCCCCGCTTCTCAACACAATCATGCCGGCCTGCTACTTCACACTACGCCATGGGCAAGAAGGTGAAGAAGCGGTCGAGGGTCTAGTGCCAGAGTACTCAGAAAGCCGCAAAACGGCCAAACATCGAACCTCAACTCTAGACCCCCGACAGAAACCGGATGTACACTGGCTGATCCCGGAACGCGACACACTTGCGTTTGCCACTATGGCGGGTTTTACACCCTGTGTACGGTGGTCGCTATCCGGGCGGATATGAATATCCTACCACCACCAGAAGTTGGACAAACAGGGACAATTCAGTTTAAAAGCAGGACGCACCTTTGTTTTAATTTTTTTTTAATTCATAAAAGTACACAGACTTCAATAAAAAACATCCCATCATCAGATCCTGACTTGGTGCCAATGGGACCACCTGGAAAGTATACCCTTTTAAAAAAAAAAGAATTTCTCGAATCGGTCCAGGCGTCTTCCAGTAATCGGGGATCATACATAAAAAAAGATTCCGACGAATTGTTAACCTCCTCCATTTTTTTAAGTCGGTAAAAAAAACGCAGGCAGTACTCGGGAGCCGTGAGGCCGTCCGTAACGATTGTAAAAGTGGGGTGCGAATTGGAAAATTCAGGACCTTATCAGGACGCTTTAAAAACACTCGAGTATACCCTAAAAACCAGGTGATGTCCTGGAAAAACAGGACGGTGGGTAACTCTAGCACAATGAGATGACTATTTTTATTATAATAATAGTACTAGCCCTGTATTAAACATAGTCCCAGTCTACTAATGAGAGGGGTTAGGTCCACCACGCTGGCCTAATCCGGATTGGTAGACTTCACATACCTTCGAAATTCTATTCTGATATCTATTTATAATATTTGAAGAAATCTTGACAGTTATTTATCATCTGTGAATTAATTTCCAGCATCTGTGACGCAGCGGGCAGTAGGGTGTAAAACGAGAGGCAAATGTTTATATCATCTAACTATTTGTTTCGGGTCTGGGCCTGAATTCGTACATGAGAAAGCAGCGAATAAACTGGATACATATAGCATACAGATGTTCGTCTTCACCTTATTAGTGGTAGGCTAAGTCGACTGGTATTTCTTTGAATAATATTTAAAATTAAAATTATATATACCTCATAAATGATTAAAGTAACTGCTAGTGTATTGATGATGCTATGTATACATTAGCTGATATCCCTTTTCTTAAATTTCTTTACGTCTTTTTTTAATGTACTGACTTGTCATAAGAGCTATGTAATTGCCTACATGATCAATAAACGATTTCATTTCATTTCAATGAACAATTAAGTTTGAAGTTTGTTATCGTGTTCAGATAAATTAGGCTCTGATTAATTTCGTTAAGTTAATATTGTATAAAAGGAAAGGTAACGCATTTGCAAGGCCTCTGGTGTTGCAGATGTTCATGAGCGGCGGTTAATCTTTCTATCAGGAGAATAACCTGCCCCTTTGCCCCTTTTTTCCATAAAAAAAGAGTATCGCGATTATTCCTACAAAATATTCCAAACTCATTATTGCGTATTAGTAAAATAAGTGTTTATTATGATTTAATCGCACCGTAAGCGAAAATATTGCAATCTGAACATAAGTAAATTGCGCTTCACTTCTGATATTGGAGTCAATGATTTGTTTACGTTACGACGCCATATTTAAAATTTAGTAACATAGTTTTGTATGACTAATTTAATAACATTTCTCACTATAACAATTTGTCTCGTAATACTCAATATCAGCCCGGAGACTACAATTGCTCGCCCTTGTCACATCATTGGACGGTAATATGCTCTGTGATTCGGGTGTACTGGTATCACCTCTGCTTACCCTTTCGGGGATAACAGGCGTGAGTGCGTATGTGGTAAAACAAGAGTTTTTTTCCTGGCACGGCAACGTGACCACACTGCACCTGATGGTAAGCGCAGTGCCGTCCAATTAGAGTATTAAGTAGCGAGAGACAATCTATCCGCCGCTACTCAACACAATCATGTCGGCCTGCTTCTTCACACTACGACATGGGCAAGAAGGTGCCTACATCACCATTTTATCATCGCACCACCCGACACCGCAACAGAGTTCATCCATACCACCTGGAAACGATTCCATCTAGCACGGTTCGTTTCCGGCGTTCATGAATGAACTCCCTGCTGCGGTGTTCCCTGAGCGCTATGACATGTCCTTCTTTAAACGAGGCTTAAACAGAGTAGTCCTTCAACGGTAGGCAGCGGCTTTGCTGTGCCCTGGTATTGCAGAAGTCTATGGGCGGCGGTGACTACTTACCATATGGTGGCCCGTCTGCTCGTCTGCCTATCGAGGCACTAAAAAAAAACGAAGGTCAAGAAGCGGTTGAGGGTCTAGTGTCTACTTTTTATCCCCGATAAATGTACGGTTCCCGTGGGACAGATTTATTTTTGTTTTTCACAGAGCAAGTGATCGATATGATTTTGCATAGTAGTAGGCTTCGATCAAGAATACCAGTACAATACAATACAATACAACAACTCTTTATTGTATAACCATAAAAGATAACATAGCATACATAATAAAGACTTAATTGCTAAATGGTCCCTACAATGGGCGGTCTTATCGCTAAAAGCGATCTCTTCCAGACACCCTTTGGATGGACAGAAATTGAAGTAGAAGAAATAGACGGTGGTGTACAATAAAGAGAGCAAAAAGAGAAAAAAAAATATATATATTGAAATAATTACAAAACAAAATACAATACGAAATACTAATACTTATATAGTTAAACATATATATACACATACATAAATATATATATATATACATACACATACATAAATACATATATATATATATATATATATATATATATATATATATATATATATATATATATATATATATATATATACATACATACATACATACACACACATATATACATTATTGTGTTACAAAATTGACATATAGAAATTCTTGACAGCGTTTTTAAATATAGGTAGGGATTTAGCTCGTCTGATATCTACAGGCAGTGCATTCCAAAGCCGGACAGCTTGGACAGTAAAGGACAGGTCATAGAACTGGGATGTATGGGATGGAGTTTTAAGTTGGAGAGTTTGAGAGGAGCGAAGGGACCGGGAATGCGTAGAGTTTAAAAATTCAAAACGTTCTTTAAGATATAAAGGAGTAGTGGGGTTAATAAGAATATTGTGCAAGAGAGTTAGGATGTGCACATTCCGGCGAAAACGGATGGGTAACCATTTCAGCTTTTTTCGGTATTCCGTAATATGATCGTATTTGCGAAGACCAAAGATAAATCTAATGCAGAAATTTTGGAGACGTTCAAGTTTATTAAGCTGTTCTTCGGTTAAATCTGCGTATGAGGCGTCAGCATAGTCTAAGATTGGGAGTAAAAGAGACTGTGCAAGTACAGTTTTGGTGGAAGTCAGCAGAAAATTACGTAGTCTTTTTAAAGAATACGCTGAAGCGTAGAGTTTTCGGCTCGTTTCTGCTACCTGTGGGACCCAAGTCATCGTTCTGTCCAGAGTAGTAGGGCTCAGAGAGCGATATAGCCTACTATTTATTCTAGAAAAATATGGTTCCGGGTGCGATTCCCACGTTGGGAAAATACTTTCATAATGTCGGGTGTACCATTTAAACCCATTTAAACCATTTATTTTTCCACACACACAATACACAAACAAAAAAAAAATTATACTATCTAGTTACATAATTTGGCTATTTTGCTGCAACATGTGCGGTGGAAGGGGCACCAGCTCAGTATACGCTGCTGAAAAACAGCACTGATTTTCAGCTGGACCCCACCGTCGCTTCATCATAGCACAACAATTTAGACAGACGTGCAATCATCAACAACCAAAGTTACATACAAAAACGCAAATTCTAACAGACAAACAATTACACAATTTAGCAATTACAACTACAACATAGAAAAAATGGAACAACACAATGTAATTTATAAGATTTTTCCCAGACATAATATTACACATAAAAAATGTACTTATTTATTGCGTAGAGCAGACTCTCCTGTTGTGCCGAAAACCTATTCGAAGCTGCGGGAAAGAGTTAGTAAAAATATACGTTAAATAAATAACTAACAGTCACACACATAGTTCTGACCCCACACTAGGTGAAACCTGTATCGTGGTAAGAACTACGAAGGACTACGGTCCCACAACACCCAGACCCGAAACAAATCTGTCTGTCCCGTACGGCCGCAACACGGCCAAACATCGTCCCCAACACTAGACCCCCGCGTAAACCGGATGTACACAGGATGTATTTTTTTAACCGACTTCAAAAAAGGAGGAGGTTAACAATTCGTCGGAATCTTTTTTTTATGTATGTTACCTGATAACTCGAAGACGCCTGGACCGATTCGAGAAATTCTTTTTTGTTTAAAAGGGTATACTTCCCAGGTGGTCCCATTGGCACCAAGTCAGGATCTGATGATGGAATCTCAGAGAAATCAAGGGCAACCCCCAAATTTTATAGTGACGCATAATTTGTTTTGCTATTGAAGTCGGTGTACTTTTTATGAATAAAAAAACTTTTACTTATATCTAATACGGTAATCTATGGACCTTTATCATAATCATCATATATGTGATTGAATTATAATACTTTCTTTCTTGCAGGAATGTCGATTAGAAACCAGCCTATGTGTATTATAATATAAGTCACATAATTATAATTTCGTAATCCATACGTCCGTGCCTGTTTATCAATGGACGCATTTCGTGAGGTTTGCAAAAACGCAGGAAACTGTGTCATCGTCTCCGTGTGAATGAACCTAATAATTCTGACGTAACGCTTTTTATATTCTAGCATGCTTGAGACTCTTTTAAAGGCTTACATTATTTTAGACTCCTGAAAAACAGCTATCGTTAGTTTATCAACTAGGGAACGAAGCTTAAATAAACTTTTTGCACACAAGCAATATTATTATTTTAAGTCGGATTTAGGTGTGCATGGTAACATTTAAATGGTTAAGTTATTCCAAATTCAAATTCAAAATATTTATTGAATCTATAAAATTATATAATTTTACACTGGTATTTAAACACAACATTACTTCATCTCAAGCAAATACTTAAATAAGTCTTTATTAGTCCAAGGAATGCTTGTGAAAGATTGCTTGGGATTGGAATTTACAGAATTTTTACTTATGTAATTAATTTTACTCGAGTAAAAAAGTTTCATTGTAAATACGAGTCAGCGATCTATATGTACTACGTACTAGATGCGGCGACCAGAACAAACATTATGTTCCACTGAGTCGCGGTGTATACACTGCACCGACGTTAATATGCTTCATGCCACCTACGAATGCACACCAGTTAATTTTAGTTATTTGTAGCGACATTCCCGAACAAATCTGCCTTAAATTGTTTCACAGTGAAACTGTTAATAGTATATAAGGTAAATAACATAATTTCATAACGTTTAGAACGTAATATTAATAAATATTAATTAATTTCAATTCTGAATACGGGAAGTCTATATTTCACAACAAAATTTCATTATATAATAGTTTGTCCCGTTTTGACGCGCGAAAGTCCTTTTCGGGAGAAAGTGACGGGAGTTATAACTTCAAAATAGTTCTTAGTAAAATGAATAGATGGAATTAATGGGCGGACAAGATTTTTGGAACATCTTTTTTCTTCGATAGTTCGTGTCTATAGAATATAAGTCAATGATACGAGTGTTATTTCCGAGGATTTCAGAATGCATTGTCGCTAGAAACGAATACACAAGATTAAGGCGCTGCTATTTTTTAAAAGTGATGACCTTAATGTATATTAATATAATATATAACTTGAATATAAGTAATATAGTAAGCGTGATCCAATGGGGTAGTTAACACGTTTTTTTTATTACTTTAATCAACAAGTTACATTACCTAAACCTATTATTAAAAGAATTTTATGAACTCGAACAAAAATAAGTAAATAAGACGCCATTCAAATCTGATGGAATTGGTAATTGTCAAATGACAGTAAAAGGATGCATGATCTGAAACGTAACGACTCCTCTCAAAATGGCCATTACTGTGCCGTTGTGCGAGGGAAATGCTAGTCCCACTACGCACCCAAGTTTGCTTTTACCAATATTTAAAATAAATATTGTGAACTCATTTTTCAAGCAATATTGATTATGTTTTCACATAAGGGTTTTATTATACTTGGTTGCATATCTTATAATGTACAAAACTAAACACGATAAACTATCATAATGAATACCATATTGTAACAAATTCCTCCGTCGCGCAGTAGGCTAGTAGCCGGCTGTGAAGCGAGAGGCCGTGGGTTCGGTTCCCACACCGGGACAAATCTTTGTGTGACAGACAGATATTTGTGTCCGGGGTCTGGGCGTAGTGAGTCCGAAAGTCTTTCGTAGTCCCTCATACCCACAACACAAGACTCGTATCTTAATGTGGGGTCGGGGCTATGTGTGTGACTGTTGGGTGTTATTTATTAATTTACAAATTCAATCAATTTTGATTATGTTTTCACATAAGGGTTATGTAAAAACATAACACATTATTTGTTTTGCGTATTATATTAGGTTGTGTATAGAATAATGTACAAAACTAAACACGGGAAACTACCATATTGGTTGATCGTAACAAATCAGATTCTTGTAGTAAATAACACCAATTATTTTAGCAAGTGCAAGATTCCACACGTCTTTCACACTTTAAACGACTTTTTTAACCTGATGTTTTGCTCCTTAACCTGCCGCTGGGCCGAGTCCCTACCCCCTATGTACACCCCGCCCGACACTTACAACCATGTGTTTCTTTACCCCGCAACGAAATTAATAAAACAGAAATATAGGGAGGAGTTGGAAATATGAAATATTCATAGCAAAGTGGGACAGAAAATGTACTAAACAAATATTCACACACATACACTCACGCCTGTAAAACCGAATTGGTAGGCAGAGTTGTAACCACCCACTTTTTGTCGAATTTATTACGGTCCCATAATGTGATAGGGGGCGAGCCTATCGCCATACCGGGCTCAATTCCATACTCCGGGCTGATACTGAGCATATCTAAATAGAAAAACCCAATATCACTTTACCAGACCCGGGTTTCGAACCCGAGACAGCACATCAGTCGTAACGCCACCGAGGCTGTCACAAGTATTTAATTTTTTTATTTTTATCCTGGCACGGCAAAGTGACCGCACTGTACCTGATGGTAAGCGCAGTGCGGTCCAAATAGAGTACTGAGTAGCGACAGACGATCTATCCCCGCTACTCAACACACTCATACCGGTCTGCTTCTTCACACTACGCCATGGGCAAGAAGGTGAAGAAGGGGTCGAGGGTCTAGTGTCAGAGTACTAAGAAGGCCGTAAAATGGCCATTGTACCAACTCCAAGACCCCCGACAAAAACCGGATGTACACTGGCTGATCCCGGAACGCGACACACTTGCGTGTGCCACTATGGCGGGTTTTTCGCCCTGTGTACGGTGGTCGCTATTCGGGCGGATATGAATATCCTACCACCAAGTATAAAAGGTGTGTATAACGGTAGGCAGCGTCTTTGCTGTGCCCTGGCATTGCAGAAGTCTATGGGCGGTGGTGTCTACTTACCATCAGAGGCCCGACTGCTCGTCTATCCAGGCAGTAAAAAAATCTAGTATATCCATTCTTCGTCGAGTGTTTTTGCGTCCCATGATGATAGTCTACGAGTCTATTTATACAAGTCTATTTTATATTGGGCAAAAAATTGGTCGCCGGTCAATTATGGTGTGATTACTTAAACACATTGTGATTGTCTAAACACTTATACTTCATATTTTTATTGTGTAAATAGTATATGCGAGCTACATTTCCATGTAATGTGGTGTAGCCATATAAAAAAATGGTCAATTTTGAAATATTTCATTAACGATACTGGCTGGAAAATAGTACGTATCTAAAGCGAACTAATCGTTGACATTTTCAAATTTGGAACAGTAATACAGTATAGATGATTTTGTAAAAGGTGTAACTGGACCTGGCGAATGGGTCGAAAAATATTTTAATATATTTTTTTTATATATGAGTTTATTTTGTATCACAATTCACATGGTTCCTCGTGTTTTTACAACAACAGGCCTACGACCTATTTGATCACCATGGATTGATGAATTTGTTCACAAATTAACAATTTTATTCATACTACTCTGCTTTGCAATAATTTATAAGGCATCAACTGCTTTTAATTGTAAACTGAGTGTGAACGTTAGAGCTTTATATAGGAGTGTAAATAGTAGACTTAGGACCAGTTGGGTATAAAGAATATCAATATCTTCAATAGGTATTAACCATTATTATTTTTTTCATGTCTCAAAGTATAAACCTGAACCTTTGGAAGACGTCTGTGGGTAAGAACGTGAAAACTAAAATTGTGATATGAATTAATTTTTATTTTACAAAAAATGATAATGGACTGCCTCGGTGGCGCAGCTGTAACTGCGTACGCGGTACGACTGTTGTGCTGAGGTCTCGGGTTCGATTCCCGGTCAGGTAAGTGATATTAAGTTTTTCTATGTCGAAACCTGAGCATTTCATAGCCCGGAGTCTGGAATTGGTGATTTGACACCTCTGCGGGGATTACAGGCGTGAGTGTATACTCAATGTAATACACTGTAATCCCCCTGTATTTGCCATTTTTTACATACATATGTAATTTTTAGACTTTCAGCATAATTCCTATAACACCACACTACAGTAACGTGTAGAAAATTCACCGGTGTCGTGTATCTGAGTCGGCTGGTTTACGAGGAACTACGTGGGACTTGGGACTACACCACTATACCAAGAAATATACTTGTTTCATCATACTATCATTATTTTATATAAAGTAGTAAATGTCCACTTATTCACATAAACAACTACAATGGTGCAGAAATAAGTTACTAATGAGATTTGGGGTAATTGTTTGGGTCTTCATCTTACTTTAAGAAATGCAACAGCATTTGCCGGTAGCACAGCCAACTATACAGCGAACAACGATAGCAGCGATAGCCTAGTTGGTTGCGGTACGGACTGCCAAGACGAAAGTCGTAGGTTCGGAACCCAAGTGGCATACACCTCAGACTTTTTGTTATGTGTGTATTAAAATGTTAATTATCGCTTGCTTTAACGTTGAAGGAAAACATCGAGAGGAAACCTGCATATCTGAGAATTTTTCGAAGGTATGAGAAGTCTGTCAACCCGCATTAGGCCAGCGTGGTGGACTAAGGCCTAACCCCTCTCATTAGTAGAGGAGGCACGAGCCCAGCAGTGGGACAATGTTTAATACAGGGCTAGTATTATTTATTATTATTACAGCCAACTAAGCAAGGCCTAGGCAGAATACGAGCGCCAGGGAGTACTTTACTACCTCGCAAATGCTGAGCCTATGGCCTTTTTAGTCATATTTTAGACACAAATTGAGGAGTAGCGGGTGTACTTAGGGTCTATAATCGTTTTTTTTGTTGTATTACTCCTTGTGTTTTTAATTTGTACGTCATCTAAAGTGTAGCTGTTTGACCCAATAAAAATTATTTTCTTTCTTTATTTCAATTCAGAGCTTTTAGGATTAGACATTTTGTATATGTACAATGTACACTCACCAATTATTAATCTTTTGCTTAGTATGTATAGGTACAGCAATTTTAAATTGGTAATTTAGTTTATCAAATAAGATATTTTAAATATAACAATAATAAAATTACAAAGTATCCGGCTGAAGAACACGTTTCCATGGCTAAGAATAAATAAAGAATGTAATAGACAAAGAAAAAAAAATCATTTTTCAGCCAGTTATGTTCCAAATTCAAAAGAATAGATTTTATTTAAAAAATTAGTTACGAGCGCGCCGTCGGCGGACATATTGCCTGCCTTGTAGATTGACCATTATAATGCATTAAAAAAATTGTGTAAGTTCCGAAAATAAAGTTTTTTTTAGTAATCTCATAACTGAAATAATCACGCCGCCCAAAATAGACTTGGAAATTGAGTCCAAAGCAAATCATCACTGATTCAATTGGCCGAATATTATTAACTTTTAATACAACGGGATGAGTTGCTCGCTATCTTGATGCAAAACGTTTGTCCATAAGCTACCACCCCTGAGTTATTGCTGCTTTATACTTCACTGCGTTCCTCTCGGACTCCTGGCTTCAATGTTCAAACTGCAGTAGAAGTGCTTGCTCACACTTGCTTGACGTAAAAAGCAAAAACAGTGGTACCAACTTAGATAGTCTCATGTACAACCCAACAACCCTACTGACAGCCTTCGTAGCGCAATGGGCGAGTGGGCTGTGAAATGAGAGGCCGTTGGTTCAATTCCCGCACCGAGACAAATGTTTGTGTGATAGACAGATTTTTTTATCCTGGCACTGCACCTGGTAAGCGCAGTGCCGTCCAATTAGAGTATCAAGTAGCGAGAGACAATCTATGCTACTTAACACAATCATGCTTCTTCACACAACGCCATGGGCAAGAAGGTGAAGAAGCGGTCAAGGGTCTAGTGTCGGAGTACTCAGAAGGCCGCAAAACGGCCAAACATCGTAATCTAATCTAGACCCTTGTTATGGAAGCAGACGAGCTGAGCTGAGAGTATTACTGTAAATTTAATGGGATCATTCAATTTCTTTAATCATTCGTCGATTAAAAATTCATATTTGATGAGTGGTATACCTATATAATAAATACACCCAACAATCAGACACGCAGCCTCGGCTAGGTGAACTCAGTGTCAATAACTACGACATCTGTCTGTCACACAAACATTTGTCTCAGTCCGGAATCGAATCCGTGGCCATTCGGTTCACAGACGGCTACTCTCCCGCTTCGCCACGGAGTCTGTCAAAGTTAATATTTTATATTTCTCATATAAAACTAATATTTGTGGATAAAATTGGTCTCGGTACGGAGATCGAATCTGAGGCCTCTCGTTTTAGAGCCCGCTACTTGCCTGCTGTACCAGGAGGCTGTCAATAATGCCGATATAATGATTGCAGTATGAGAATCAAAGTTACCATATTTTTTATTCCTGGCCATTTTGTTAAACTAAATCACGAAAAAACATATAAAATTACCGGTTCTAAAGCACCGCCTTTAGAGGTCAATTCTCGAAACAACATAAAAAATTCAATCTCGCGACACCCGGCGATAGACTCCGCCTATCTGTCGTCTCTGTCGTACGCTATCTGTCTCTGTCTACCCTTTGAAACGGGAGTCGCGTTTGTTATTTGACGCCAGTTCTTCCTTCTGTGAGGGTGTTTCAATTTTTAATAGACATTTCAGTGATATGAAGAATAGAATTTATGTGTCGTGCTATCGGATTTGAGAGGTAAGGTTAAAATTTAATTATTTAATTTATTAATAACTGTAGAATTTTAAAATCATAAAACAAAGAAACTTTATCAATTATTAATCCTTTTTTTTATCTTATTTGGTATTTGGATATAAATTATTCCATTTTGAAAATACGCTTTGAAAAACTACCAAGAAAACAAGCACTTATATTGGCAAAGCTTTTGCGTTATGGTTTCCTTTGTTTATTCATGTATTGAAATTAAAAAGGTATAGTTCATGGATATGTAGTAAATTGAATAATATTTAAAAAACCATTGGTTTTGATATGGTAGTGAAATGAGAGATAGCAGGTTCTATTTTGAAACCTAAAATTGGTCTTCCAGTTGAGATGTAGTCATTACACATTATTCGGTTAGATGTAAAAAAAAATTTTAGATTATTAATTTTAAAAGAAAATTAAAAAATATTTATTATATTTTTTTATCATTAGCAAAGGAAGCGCATGTGAGGAGGACAATGTATAATACACGCTACTCGTTACTCTAATTGGACCGCACTGAGCTTACCATCAGGTGCAGTGCGGTCACTTTACCGTGCCAGGATAAAAAAAAAACGGTTAAACTTTACAATTTTTTTTATATTTATGTCTCCTCACAAAAAGACTAAAACAAACAGTTATAGACTTTAGTCGGGGGTCTAGAGTTGGGGTACGATGTTTGGCCGTCTTGTGGCCTTCTGAGTACCCTGACACTAGACCCTCGACCGCTTCTTCACCTTCTTGTCCATGGCGTAGTATGAAGAAGCAGGCATGATTGTGTTGGGTAGTAAGGGATAGATTGTCTCTCGCTACTTAATACTCTAACTGGACGGCATTGTGCTTACCATCAGGTGCAGTGCGGTCACTTTGCCGTGAATAAAAAAAAAACAACATTCTACTTGTAATTATTATTATATATGAGCAACAGTCTGAAATGGGCAAAAACCTGTAATATAGATCACCAGATCCTAACTATTGTTCTAAAAATAGCCTATGATTAACGTATTTCAATATAGTAGATACTGGCGGCAAAATAATAACAATACTAACCCTGTATTAAACATTGTCCCACTGCTGGGCACGGGCCTCCTCTACTAATGAGAGGGGTTAGGCCTTAGTCCACCACGCTGGCCCAATGCCGGTTGGTAGACTTCACATACCTTCGAAAACTCTTATGAGAATTCTGAGGTATGCAGGTTTCCCCACGATTTTTCCTTCCCGTTAAAGCAAGCGATAATTAACATATAATACACACGTAACTTTAGTAAATTCAGAGGTGTATGCCATTTTGCGTTTCGAACATACGACTTTCGTCTTGGCAGTCCGTACCGCAACCAACTAGGCTATCGCTGCTATTATTAATATAGAGGCGGCAGAATAGACAAGAGTAATTTATATTCATTCATAGTTCACCACGAAAATCTACTTTCAAACAATAGTAAAATGTATAAATGTTCAAAGGAAGTGGTATTGGGTTTTTACTATTTAGAAATACTCAGTATCAGCCCGGAGTCTGTGCCCGGTATGGCGATAGGCTCGCCCCTTATTACATTATGGGACCGTAATAAATTCGGCGAAACGTGGGTGTACCGGTTACATCTCTGCCTACCCCTTCGGGGATTCCAGGCGTGAGTGTATGTGTGTATATCTTATTTACTTTTTAATTTGGTGACCGTCTTGTATTTATACTTTGTTTTCTTGGTTGGTTAGATATTTCAACTGCAATATTCGGGCTGCTCGCGTATCCCCAGTCATTTTTTCTTGCGTAAACGTGTATCAGCGGCTCTTGATAACCGACTTCAAAAAAAGGAGGAGGTTAACGATTCGTTGGAATCTTTTTTTTATGTATGTTCCCTGATTACTCGAAGACGCCTGGACCGATTCGAGATATTCTTTTTTTGGTTTTTAAAAGGGTATACTTCCCAGGTGGTCCCATTGGCACCAAGCCAGGATCTGATGATGGGATCTCAGAAAAATCGAGGGCAACCCTCAAATTGCATAGCGACGCATAATTTGATTTTTATTGAAGTGGATGTACTTTTAATGAATTAAAAAACTTTCACTTATATTTTTATTAGCAAAATTCAAGAGAACAGAGACAAAAACTAAAAAGGAGAAGAAGAAAATTGTCAAACCGAAAATTTGCATTCTAACGACCAAACTAATCAATATAAAGATTTTAGTCTTTGAATATATGAATTGAGTATTCATGTGCTTTAGTATGATGTCCCATATGGAGTACTGCTGTCACTTCTGGGTGGGAGCACCTCAATACCAGCTTGGTCCTTTTGTCTCGGTTCAAAGAAGAGCTGTGAGAATTGTTGACGATCCCAAACTCACAAACGGTATCGAGCCTCTAAGTCTAAGGAGAGACATAGCCTCCTTGTGTGTGTTCTACCGTTTGTATAATGGGTTGTGTTCCGAGGAATTGTTTGACATGATGCCCACGGCCACTTTCTACCATCGCACCGCTCGCCATCGACAGGGAGTTCATCCTCACACTTTGGAACCTAAATGGTCGCGCACAGCGCGGTTTCAGAGGAATTTCCTCCCGCGAACACTCCGAATGTGGAATGAGCTCCCTGCCAAGGTTTTCGAAGGGGACTACAGTATGGGGTTCTTCAAGAAGGGAGTAAATAGGTTTTTGAAGGGTCGGCAACGCGCATGTGATACTCCTGGTGTTGCAGGCGTCCATAGGCTACGGTAACCGCTTACCATCAGGCGGGCCGTAAGCTTGTTTGCCACCAACGTGGTATAAAAAAAATGTCTTTATTTGGAAATATAAATATAATATTAGTTCATATTTCGTTGTTACCGATCAGTATCCGTCAGTGTCTGTGTTATCACAACAATTTACTTGACACCGTTGATTTTTATGCGCAGTGCATAGGACATCCGTCGAAGTATGTTTATATTTTTAAAACATAATGGTATAACAGCAGCGGTAGGTTGGGAGTTAGGACTGCCGAAACACGATGCACGTTCGAAACCTATAGGCAATAGATGACTTTTCCAAGTTATGAGTTTATAAAACCTCCACACCTTAGAAGCTCGCAGATTCGTATTTTTGCCGCACTATCAAGCTGTGGAACAGTTTGTCAGCTATCGTGTTCCCTCCTTCCTATGATCCTGGATCCTTTAGGCGTAGTGCTCTGAGAATATGGTAGTTTCCTGTGTTTAATTTTGTACATTTTTCAATATTAGTCGGGGATCCCTGATAGTAGGTTTGCTATTGATTATTATCAAGTAGATTTTTTTATTTTTTTATAGTATAGTCTGACAAACAGGCCAGTGGTTCACCTAATGTTAAGTGATCTCCACCGCCCATGAACATCCACAATATCGAAAGTATCATGTATGCGCTGTCGGCCTTAAAGGGACAGGAATAGGGATTAGGGAAGGGGGAATCTGGGCTTTCTGTGAGACAGTGGTACTACCCTGGTCGAGCCGGCCCTTTCATGCTGTAGACAAATATGTGTTCAGCGTGGCTCTACCACTATTCACTATCAATTATTCGATATTATTTAGGGATCCCTGGTAGTAGGTTTGCTATTGATTACTATCAAGTCAATTTTCCGTGAGTATTGATGATCCCTTCATTTTGATGAGACGCCAAACTTTTTCTCTTACAAAAATTTTCGATTAGGGTAGCTAACAGGGGTAGCAGGGATAAAATATGTCGATTCGATGATTCTCAAAAAATATATCACTAACTGGGCGTTTTTTTTGTTAAATGTCAAGATAATTATCTGAATTATTGGAAAAAATCATCAATGAAGGAAACATCGTGAGGAAACCTGCATATCTGAGAATTCTTATACGAATTTCGAAGGTATGTGAAGTCTACCGACCCGCATTAGGCCAGCGTGGTAGACTAAGGCCTAACCCCTCTCATTAGTAGAGGAGGCCCGTGCCCAGCAGTGGGACAATGTTTAATACAGGGCTAGCATTATTATGATATTATTGGAAAAAATATTTGTTCTACAAAATGGATGGTTTGATCCCCCGAGTTCCCCCGTCCAACATGTATCGATAATGAGGTCATCAAAAATGATAACTAACCAGCTGATTTTTTTCTGTTCCTTAGTTGATATTCATATAGTTTAACAGCCACATTGTCCTACAAATTGCGTGGCATGTTATCCCGGTCCTACATTCAAAAGTTGTAGTACAGATCCCTGATGTAAAAATAATCATTATCAAGCTGAACCTTCGTGAATAGCTTCGTTCCGATGAGACGCCCAACAATTTCCTATACGAAAATTCTCGATTGTGGTAGCTAACAAGTTTATATCGGCGCATATCATGCATCCTTTTACTGTCATTTGATAACTACCCAATCCAGCAGATTTGAATGGCGTCTAATTTACTTATTTTTTTCGGATCCATAAAATTCTTTCGATAATAGGTTTTAGTTAATGTAGCCTGTTGATAATAATCATCTTATCAACTATCAAATTCTTCATAATTATTTACAAAGTGCAGTCTACAAACCCGGATCAGACTAGTTACCAAGTATTAAAATATATTCGCAATAAAATTCTGCAGGTCACAGATCAATTGTATGCAAGTATTTCTCAAATGCGAGCTCCTCATTTGTTGTAGTTAATCAAATATAGTATAGTGGTACAGCTACGCTGTAGACATATCTATCTACAGCGTGAATGGGCCGGCTCGATCGGGGTAGTACCACTGTCTCACAGAAAACTAACGTAAAGTGACAGTTTACTGTCGCGTTTCGTATGGTAAGTGAGATATCCGGAGGCCCAGATTCCCCCTTCCCTTTTCTAATCCCTATTCTTGTCTTTTAAGGCCGACGCGCATACATGACACTTGCGGTATTGTGGATGTTCATGGGCGGTGGAGATCACTTAACATCAGGTGACCCACTGGCTCGTTTGTCGGACTATGCTATAAAAAAACTCAAAATCTACAAGCTTCTGCTCACAGCTCCAATCTATAACGAGTAATATTATATAGTGTTGCCCAGCCCAGTCTGAGCCCTTCTTCGCTTAAATAAGGAAATTAAACAGACTGACAGTTCACTCTACTGCGGTATTATAATAAATGTAGTTAATACTCCCAACAGAAATAACATAGGTACATTTTATTTATATTAATAAATAAAATTGCCTCGATGACGCAGTTGTAATTGCGCATGCGTTACGACTGGTGTGCTGAGGTCTCGGGTTCGATCCCCGGATCGGGTAAAGTGATATTGGGTTTTTCTATCTAGAAAATCTCAGTATTAACCCGGAGTCTGGAACCTGTATGGCGATAGGCTCTCCTCTTATCACATTATGGGACCGAAATTCAGCGAAAAGTAGATGTACTGGTTATATCTCTGCCTACTCCTTCGGAGATTACAGGCGTGAGTGTATATTGCGCGGGAAATTGGTTTAATTAATAATAATAACTTTTGAAATTGACAGACAAAGGTAGACAAAGATCGTGATAATTTTTCTTAATGAACATTGCAACAATGTATTCATGTTACTGAATTTACTTTCAAATAGACCATCAGCAAATAAGCCACTATACACACTTTTACAGATCAATTTAAAACGTTGATATTGGTGCTTAAATTTTTTACACATCATAATCATTCATATTATTATTTGTTCCAGCTAAACTAACTTAAAATACCCAAAACAGTGTAATGAAATCAACAAATATGGAATCGTGTTCCGATCGCCTAAGTCCATCCAGCGACTTAACAACGGAATCAGAGACATCATTGCCACCATTCCCTTACGAACAAAACAATTTTTACAACCCAGCAGAAACAGAAAAACAGTATTTTTCATGCAAAAAGGCTGGCAAACTTGACGAGAGAAAAGATTACCTCCAAGAAACCAAAGCGTTCGACTACATAACCCCGCAAAGAAGTAAAAAATATTTGAATTTCGAACTGAAATTACCATCGACAAACGACACCTTCTTCCCTATAGACAACGAAAGACAAGATTTCTACGACGTTGAACCAAAGAGTTTTGTTCAAAATTCTGAAAATAATCCCCTATCAGAACTTAAAAATCAATCCACTCCGTTTGATAATTTAAATATTGATAGGGAGAGAGTACCGCAGTCATATTTTGCTGAAAATGACAATACTAATATGCGAAGATGTTTGAATTTTAGTTCTGAACAAGTCCAATGTGTCTGTGAGGCATTGCAACAGAGGGGGGATATAGAGAAATTGGCGGCTTTTTTGTGGAGTTTGCCCACTAGTGAGCTGTTAAGGGGCAATGAAACTGTTTTGAGGTAAATAGACTTTATAAATAAAGGGCCTAGAGCAGCTCTATTTTTTTAATTTGGTACGACTAAAGTTTAAGATTAATGAAGGGTTTATAAGTTTTTATCCTTCGTAATCTGCCGGTGACTTTGGCTGATCCCACGATGTAATTTATGAGAAAGAAACGTCATTTTAATATAGTTAAGTCGCTTTCCAAATCTTACCCTACTTGCCTAGCCTGAATAGCGTTGTTACTTGTGCCTACCGCTTAAAGATATCAACGTCCATAAATTTGAAAATATTGTACAATAAAATACTTTTCTTTTTTTAGAGCTCGGGCGTTGGTAGCATATCACAGAGGCGTTTTTCAGGAACTATATGCAATATTAGAAGCCCACACGTTTTCTCCACGACACCACACCGCGCTACAGAACTTATGGTTCAAAGCGCATTACAAAGAAGCTGAGAAAGTGAGAGGCCGAGCTCTTGGTAAGATTTTCTTATTAACAACAATTTTATTGATAATTAAAAAAACTTTCGTGTCTATGCCCAGACTCCATTAAAAATCTATAGAACCAAAATTAAAAAATGGCGATACCAAATAGGCGGATTCCAAATTCAAACAAGAAATAATAATTGAACAAAGGATTGTTTCTAACGGTTATGAAAAATGTAATTAATTTATAGTGATGACCGACTTAGTTCTTTAAGGTTGAATATAATGGATTAATTTTTAACCATCCTGATGTATAAATTGGAAATAATGACGTGCCTTTTAAATTAATTAGCTTGAAGATATTTTTAACACAAAATCACTTAATACTTGAAGATGTATTAAAGTATACGCTATCACTACTACAATCGATTAAAATTATTGAAATAAAAATATTATATACTAAGAAAAGCTTGCCTTATACGCCAGACCCGTACTGTTTATAGTATCCTGGTGCCAGACACCGACCTCCCGTATTTTTGAGAGGAATTATTTCACCAACTCGCCTTGTTAGAATTCATAAGCTTCTTTTTTTATAAATGTCCTCGATTATATCCTTCGTTATTCATTTTATTATACCACGATGGTGACAAACAAGCTAGCGGCCCGCCTGATGGTAAGCGGTTTCCGTAGTCTTTGGACGCTTGCAACACCAGGAGCATCACATGTGCGTTGCCAACCCTTCAGAAACGTATTTACTCCTTTGTTGAAGAACCCTATACTGTAGTACACTTGGAAAATCTCGTCATGAAGCTCATTCCACAAACGGAGCGTTTGCGAGAGGAAATTCCTCTGAATCCGACCATTGCGACCATTCAGGTTCGGATGTGTGAGGATGAACTCCCT
The DNA here is from genome assembly GCA_905220505.1 of Laothoe populi. NCBI lineage: Eukaryota > Metazoa > Arthropoda > Insecta > Lepidoptera > Sphingidae > Laothoe > Laothoe populi. The sequence continues at coordinate 3,928,639 of HG992173.1, forward strand.
GTCGATGGCGAGAGGTGCGATGGTAGCTAGTGGCCGTGGGCATTATGTCAAACAATTCCTCGGGTTTTAATGCAGACATTATTTTAAAAAGTAAAAAGTATATGCCCTACGTTTGATCTCGACAAGTTTTGTCTTTTAAGTATCAGACAGAAAGTCAACGCTTTTGATAAAAAAGATACAAATAACTAAGGCACATCTATTGTTCTAGGAGCTGTAGATAAATACAGATTAAGGAAGAAATATCCTTTACCAAAAACTATATGGGACGGCGAAGAGACGGTGTATTGCTTCAAAGAGAAAAGTAGAAATGCATTGAAAGATTGCTATTACAGAAACAGGTGAGGATTCAACTGCTCGTTGTATCGACACGTCAGATAAATAGTTTTTTGGCGCATAAATGTTATTAGCTCTGATTTAAGTCATTACAAAATAAAAACACCCAACAGTCACACACATAGTTCTGACCCCACCCTAGGTCAAACCTGTATCGTGGATATCAAGAACTACGAGGGACTACAGTCCCACAACACCCGCAACGAACATCTGTCTGTCACACAAACATTTGTCTCGGTGCGGGAATCGAACCCACCCCTAAGTACACAAAATAGGTCATGGATTGCAACCGCTGGATGCAGGCCGCTTCTGACAGGTTGGTCTGGAAATCTTTAGGGGAGGCCTATGTTCAGCAGTGGACGTCCAAAGCCTGAAGAAGAAGGTCATGGATTGTCTATTTTTCTATGTAATTATTTATTAGGAATAACAAACCGCCGTACAACACAGCTTAAATTATGTTGCTTGTGTTACAAGCATATGTCATATGAGTATCATACATACATCTGTACATGTTACTAAAATTTCGCCGAGAAATAACCCTTTTAGGAATAAAGTGGTGTAATTCGATATAAAAAAATATATACTCCTAATAGTCACACATATATCTAACCCCACACTAGGCAAACCTGTACTGTGGGTATCATACTACGAGAGACTACGGTCCCACAACACCTAGACCCGAAACAATATCTGCCTGTCTTACCAATATTTGCGGGAATTGAACCCACGGCCTCTCGTTTCACAGCAGGCAATATAATACATACATATACACTCACGCCTTTTGTCCCCGAAGGGGTAGGCAGAGGTGTAACTAGTACACCCACTTTTCGCCGAATTTATCTCGGTCCCATAATGTGATAGGGGACGAGCCTATCGCCATACCGGGCACCAATTCCAGACTCCGGGCTAATACTGAGAATTTCTAGATAGAAAAACACAATATCACTTTACCCGACCCGGGGATCGAACCCGAGACCTCAGCACAGCAGTCGTAACGCATGCGCAATTACAACTGCGCCACCGAGGCAGTCAATATAATATGACGCACTAAAAGGACATTGACTTAAGTTTTATACTATTTCTTATTAAGTACAGTACTCTTAATTTGAAAAGGTGGTGTTGATTAAATCTAATTTAATATTGTCTTCCAAGGTATCCAACCCCGGACGAAAAGAGAGCTTTAGCCCAAAAGACCGGGCTGACCCTAACCCAAGTGTCGAACTGGTTTAAGAACAGAAGACAGAGGGATCGAACGCCGCAACAGCCAAACAGATCGTGAGTTTCAAATATACACTTTCATTCATCGCTCTCGCGACGGTCAAGTCTTGTAATAAATTTTATTTCACAAAATTACAATAAGGCAACCTAATTGACATACATTGAGTTGCTCTAATCTAATTGAATGAATCTTAAATCGTATATTAATTGTATGACCAAATATTGTTAACCGGTGTTCGAAAAGAGCAACGCTAGAGTTTCTTGACCGTTCTTCTCTAGCGAAACTGCATTCCGAACTGGCGGTAGAGTAAAGTGTCAGTGATTCTAAATAATGTATAACATTTCATGGATTCAATAATGGATTTGAATGAAGCGTGTAAAATTCTATATTAAACTTTTTGATTTCCCTTAGTAAGAAGTTTAAAATTTCTTTTTTCAGCAAAAATTCTCCTTGTTCAATTATTTTTTGTATTCAGATATTTTAAAATAGCCGGTGTTTGTGCACAGGCATATTTTTATTATTAATACTTAAGTATATAATTGCTTAGTGATGTTTATTGTAACTTAAACCTATATTAGATATTTATTGACGATTGACGAAACTACAAACTCAACGGTAATTTTCAAACTAGCCAGTCAAAATAAATCTGTTATCGATAAAAGTTTGTTGTATTTCAGAACAATCGTTTGGTTGTTTGAGTCCTTGAGCTGTTTGACACGTTTCAAACAAAAGCTCTTTACAATGACCTTTAAGTTTGTGCCGCGGATTTTCTTACAAGCAGATTTATTCCACAGCAAAATCAATTACGTCATTATTAATAATACATCCAACTGTTTTACACATCTCAGTGCTTAATATTAACATAAACGCATTCACTTAAGGCTTCTCTTTATAATTAATCTACCAGCATTACCCTCTAAACTGAACTACACGGCCATTAAACTGATTACCATTAACACTTACTACACCGAACCAAGAATATACTGGCTATCATCTCGTCTTCCACTCAATTGAACTGAACACCGAAGCGTGGAAGGCACTCCGTTTTATGCTAAATATTTCTACTCCTACTTAGGTTGTCATTATTAACCCCTCCAGTCAGGAAGGATATTAAAAAAAAAGTCGGGAGTAAAGCAAGAAGCTTTTATTTCCATAGCATTAAAGTTAAAAATTGCATGCAAGAACGGCGAGTGTTGCTAGTGTACGCGCCGCCGGCGTGTCTATCCGTCATGACAGTTTAATGTACCCCTGACTAGTCTCCTAAATACCTCCGATATATTTATTTTATTTAAACTTCTTATACAAAAATTTGTATAAAGGCGGACATAATGCCTGAGGCATTCTCTACCTGTCAACCTTTGGGTTGTGCAGAGAATAGAGAAGTAGGTGTAATAAATATATATATATACACACACATTACAAATAGATATACCTTCGGTATTTCTAATAATAGGACATACCCTAATACAACATTTACACACATAGTCCTGACACCACACTTGGTCAACCTGTGCACCGATTTTGGAAAGAATTCTGTACTTCTTTTTTTTTAGTTCCTTGATAGGCAGACGAGCAGACGGGCCACCTGATGGTAAGAAGTCACCGCCGCCCATAGACTTCTGCAATGCCAGGGCACAGCAAAGCTGCTGCCTACCGTCCATCAATAGAGTTTTAAATTATTTTTAAGTTTCTAATAATCGATGGAGCATTATCAGGTAGTCCGTGGGCAAAAAAATTACCGACGAAAACATGTCCATTATAAAAAATCTAAGCAAAATGTGCACTGATAGCCGTTAAAATTGTTGACCTCCGACACATTTCGGCCCCATTGTCCCTCGCTCGTTATGGACTCATTAATCAATACAGTAAAGGCCAGTTGAATGCAAAAAATCACACATGTGCGTTATTCGGGTCAAAAAGACATTTCCTTAAACTCTTATTTTTTGTCAAAAAGTAATAAAGCATAATTTCGTTGCCAGTAACAATTAATTTGCTCTTTATGGCCCACGTTTGTGTATCTATTCATACATATTACTTTCTCATTCAATAATAATGATACTAGCCCTGTATTAAACATTGTCCCACTGCTGGGCACGGGCCTCCTCTACTAATGAGGGGGGTTAGACCTTAGTCCACCACGCTGGCCTAATGCGGGTTGGTAGACTGCACATACAAAATTCTTATAAGAATTCTCAGGTATGCAGGTTTCCTCACGATGTTTTCTTTCACCGATAAAGCAAGCGATAATTAACAATGAATACACACGTAACTTTAGAAAAGTCAGAGGTGTATGCTATTTGGGCTGGTTTCGAACATACAACTTTCGTCTTAACAGTCCGTACTACAACCAACTAGGCTATCGTTGATATATTCAATAAAAATCTAATAATAATAGGTATAAAAGTCGAATGATAAATCTTACAAACACACCATTTTTATCGTAATTATATTTATATAGCAGTGCAGTACTGCCTGCTGTATTATTCCTTAGCGCGTTTTTATAAAAAGTTGTGGAACCTCTTAAAAATATAATTTAAAAAGTTCCACGCGAGCCAATCAAAAGGCACGTTTTCAAAATTGGAATGCGCCATTGTTTGTGTCGACGAATGGCATGATCGATTGTTATGTTCCTTTTTGCCAGACGTGAGGTCCGATCAAGGAAAAATGTGTGGTCTGTTATTGTTATTTAAAAAGAAAACATTTTTATTGTGATAAAGCTATTTAAAATATATAACGACTAGCTGTTGCTCGCGGCTCCGCCCGCGTGGAGGTTATTTTCGGTAGCAGAAGTATACATTCCAAGGAGTTGTCTTCTGCTCTCACGCACCTGTAGCGACCGTCCTTCCTCTCAGTTGTTGTGCCTGAATCTTTACATTTCATTCATTTTCATTCTCTTTGCATCTAAAGAATACCTCTTAAGTTAACCCCACTTTGCCCCTTTTAGGGATGATGTTGCAAAAATGTTGAAACACGTTTTTTTTTATTTCTTACCAAAAGCGTAAATATGAATTTTCAGATCCCTAATATGACGTAGTACGGATTGAAATAAAACTAATTTTACGGATTCTATCGCGGCTTATTTAACTTTTTTACTTCTTCACCTTCTTGCCCATGGCGTAGTGTGAAGAAGCCGGGCGGCACGATTGTGCTGAGTAGTGAGCGATAGATTGTCTCTCGCTACTCGATACTCTAATTGGACGGCAATGTGCCTGAGGGTAGGCGCTTACCATCAGGCGCAGTGTGGTCACTGCCGTGCCAGGATAAAAAAATTATGAGATCATATTTTACGTTATTTCAATATTCATTACCATAATATTCAATACATTTGTTGCAGTGAAATGTTGGTCTCAGCTCAATACGCGGGGCCTCAAAGTGGTTTGGCTCAAGCTTTACTCCCAAACGCTTATTACCATCAGTTGCAGGACCCTACACACTACCTACATAGTGGTGCGCCGTAAAAACGGCGAGAAAATTGAAATTGCTGCTATGCTAAAAACGTCTTAAACGTCTTGATAATTGAACTCATTTTTTCAAGTCTTGCTATGTGTGATGTGTTTGTATTTTATTATGATCTTTTTTTATTCACTCCAGAAGGAACCGGCTAAGGTCAGAGACCATGCTGCCAAGTCCTAAGTATCATTATGATCTTGTCTGTTTTGTATGATGGTTGATGCCTCAATGAGACACAAATAAAAACAACATATTTGAGGCCTATAAAATCAAAGGCAGCTAAATCCAAGTCTGTCAAATATTCAGGAAGCTACAAACATCGATAACTTTTGCAAGGTAGCTACGATATTATATAGTTTAAACCAGATTTATAAAGAATGATAATATTAATAATAATTCGAATTTAAAACAATAAAAATCCCTCTATATTTGAGTACAGATTGAAAATAAAATCACATTTAGCTGTCTTTGATTCCAACTATCGGACATTGCTGTATTTGATTCTGAGTAACTGGATACAGCCGAGTTTGATAATGACAGCCGCTATTTTGAGTTCTTACGATTAAAGATGTTCTTATACGTTCGATAAAGTAAAAATAACTACATATATTATTTAATTACAAAATTTAATAAATTTTCAATTAAATGAAATTGCTTTTATGGTTATATCCTCATTTTATTCTTAATATTAGCTTTCCAATTCTTGAGGTTTCTTTTTCTTTTACAAGCCTTGCCCGCACTTGCTCTTGTTACAGGGATCTCCATGGCTATCCAAATTAGATTTTTAACAAAAGTATTGTCACGTAATTCAATAAAAACACAAGAATAATGCCAAAAACTGGACTACATATTCGCATGAATTGTATGGCGGCGGCCATGCATTTTTCGAAATCTTACTCTCTGATTGGCCGGTGTAACTCTTAGCTGTATTTGATTCTTACAGATAGGCATTTAGCTGTCTTTGATGCCAATATCGGTTTTTAAACTGAATTTGCAAGGGACTTAGCTGCAATTATTAGTAAAATTAATACACTATAGCATGTCTAATTAAATAAAGTAGATGGCGCCATAGTTAACTAATTTTACGACATTAAGGCGTTTAGCTGCCTTTGATTTTATAGGCCTCATTTACAGGCGCACACACACGTAGCAAAAATGAATTGATTTATCTATAAAAATGTTGACTTATTTTTTAGAATAGAGGCTCAATTATAAATCTATCTACGGTTATTTTAAAATATAAATATGTACTTAAATATTAATTAGGAATAGCTATAAAGACGCTGTATAAAAATATCTATAGAAGTCGGCATTTTGCCGTAATATTAAGCATATAAATTGTATTATAATTACGAAATAGTTTAGTAAATACTATTATTTACCAATTAAACTTAAGAAAGATGTTATTGAAATATCATGTGCTAACTTTATCTAAGTAATATTTCAATGATTGTATTACAATCAATAAATCCATAATTTTGTATAAAATAGTTAGAAAATTATTTCAATAGATTAAATTCGAGACATCGTCGTTTTCACTATATTTTGCTTAACACAACAAATCAGAGAGCGTGCATGATGCGCTACTTCGCCGTCGACTTATTTTTATCTAACTGCATGAAAAAGGATTGTTTTGCGATATATTATGTTGGTCGTTGTACACCAATCGGATTGTCAAATAAAGTACCTAATGGCTGCTGTAATGGCTGTAATCGACATTACCATAGACAAACCACTGTTTAGTAGAAAAAGATAGAGACAAATAAGACAGTCATAAAATATTCCGTATTCTCTTTTGAATTAAGAATCCTTTTTCCAATTTTTTTCTATTAACCATAGACTTATCTGCGTTATGTGAATATTATAATATAAACTGTATTGTTGTTTTATAACTTAGTTTTGATTTGTGATTATAGTTTTTATTTTGATATAGTTCCTATTATTATTTTATATAAGCCTATCGCGTAGTGGTTTTAGGTTCTAATATTGCAGTAATAATTAAGTTGAATCAAAACATAAAATTTGTTGCCCAAATACTTGAAAAATCTACTCACATGCCATTGGTAAATTAGTTCGGTTGGAATAATACCTTTGCGAAACACCACGTAAAAAAACCTACTAACTGAATTTCAAACGCTGAACTGTCGGCGATATTTTAACTGAAATATTATATGGTACTTAAAATATTATTGTTCAGTGTTATTTTCAAATATGTAAATACGCAATAGACATTGTAAAAAAATCTTCATATCAATAAATATAAGGTGCTGTTTGTTTGTCAGAACCGATTGTATTCTAGTCTGGAAGTTGATTAAAGTTCTATAAGAATTTATATCTTTGTTTTATTATTACCATTGTGTTATTAACTAAGTTAATTTTGGATGTATGTACTTATATTATCACTGCATGTCCTTGACCTGTTTGAAAATGCCGCCCAAACACGTTCTATTTCTCTCATTTTATTTCATACATATTACACACAAACTGAGTATGAGTTTACAAGTGAATCAAGAGTACAATAGTGAAAACATAAACAATAAAACAAGTAGGAATATGAGAGATAATTATATTTTACCGAAATAGTGAACGTCGAAAGCCTTTTAACCCATACTTCGTACGCAATGTTCAATCTGTTTGAAATCTCGGCAAATATGTGGAGCGTACTTAGTTGATTTGGCTTTTATAAATATTTACGCACCTAACGATAATAGTCTACTTTAAATCAGAAAAGGTTCCATAATTCGAGTAGTTCTTTATATATAAAACTACTCAATATACGAGGTTAAGAGTTTTCTTTATTTTATAATTAGGAACACTTGACACATTGGACGAACGTGTGAACGTGAACGTTTTATTTCCAAAATGGAACGGACAAAGAGCACTTAATTTTTATTTATTCATTATGTTAATCTACATATTTCAAGCTGAATAAGAATGTTAAAACATAGAACAATTATATTTATTTTAATTCATAGAGTTGATACATGTAGTCGATTAACTATACAATACTACAATGACAGCGCAAATATATTGCAAAATGAACATCACTAAAAGTGTCAAAATATTGACAAATAAATTACAGGTTGCAGATTTGTTTTTGCGGAAGTAATTCGTAGATATCTTGTTTGTGATGAAATATTCGTGCAAAGTTACCTAACATTAGAACATATTATGTAAACAGCATAGTTAGTGACGTGATATAGTGTAAAACAGTGAACATGAGTGATTCAAAAACTTTCGTAAATTTTTCTTGCCAGCGTTGTCTTCAGCCTTTGAAACTTGATGAATCATTAAACAATTTAGGAGAACACACAATAGCGGACCTAACACTTCAGATACGTCGAAATAACGAGGTAGATTTGGACCTACAGTCATCCAGTTTGGAACATTATGTCCCGCCTTTTCGCATGTCCGAGTCAGGAAATGGCGCGAACGGGTTTATGGTGATATCAGATGGGTGGGAAACTACCTCTCTAGGCCACCAGTTACACGTAAAAGCTACATTATTTGACTTATTATCGAACAATTCTGACGTAGACCATCCCTTGTGTGATGAATGCACAGATACCTTGTTAGAGCTCATGGATAACCAGTTAAAACAGACTGAAGCAGAATGGAAAGATTACAACGATTATTTGAAGAAGTTAGAGGATGATAAGGAAGATCTGAATTTGGAGGGATTGGAGAAAGAACTTGAAGATTGGAAGCAAGAGCAGAGTAGGCTTTTGCATGAATTGTCCGCATTGCAGAAAGAGGAACGAGCAATGAAAGAAGAGATTGAGGTTCAAGAAAGAGAGAAAGATAGGTTGGAGAAAGAGCAAGATGTTTATTGGAGAGAGTATACCAAGTACCGCAAAGATCTAATGACCACTGAAGATCAGATGAAATTTTACGAATGTCAGTTAGCTTACACACAAATGCAGTTGGAGAAACTGAAAAAGACTAATGTCTTCAAAGCGACATTCCACATCTCCGATTCTGGGCAATTCGGTATCATAAATAACTTTAGACTTGGCCGATTGCCTACAGCTCCAGTAGACTGGTCCGAAATCAACGCAGCATGGGGCCAAACAGTTCTTTTACTTTGGTCTTTAGCCAGAAAGATCAATTTTAATTTCCAACGATATAAGCTTGTACCGTACGGCAATCATTCATACATTGAAGTTGTGGAAGACCAGAAAGTGTTACCATTGTATGGGTCGGGAGGATTTAGATTTTTATGGGACACAAAGTTTGATGCAGCTATGGTTGCGTTCTTGGACTGCCTTCAACAGTTTAAAGAGCAGGTTGAGATGGGTAACACAGGGTTCTGTCTACCATACCGAATAGATAAGGGCAAGATTGAGGACACAGCATCACCACCTCATGCATATTCGATAAAAATTCAGTTTAATTCGGAAGAGCATTGGACTAAGGCGTTAAAATACATGTTGACGAATTTAAAGTGGGCTTTGACATGGATTTCCTCACAGTTCTGTGAAGATAAATCTGAGGGGCAGTAAATAGAAGGCCTATAATCTTATATAAGACTCCTTTTATAACTGTAGTGAAGTTATGAGCAATGTTAAAGTTATTTTCATAGTTTCATATAACATAGTTTCACATATAGTCAACTATTGTGGTTATTTGTTTTAAAAAAGAGTAAGCTAGGCTTACTATTCCTTATAGTTTAAGGAATAGTAAGCCTAGCTTAAAAAAAAACAAAACTATAAATTGCCTTATAATTAATAACACCCAACAGTCACACACATAGCCCTGACCCCACACTAAGATACGAGTTTTGTGTTGTGGGTATCAAGGATTACGGGAGACTTTCGGTCTCACAACACCCAGACCCCGGACACAAATATCTGTCTGACACACAAACATTTGTCCCGCTGTAGGAATCGAACCCACGACCTCTCGTGTCACATACGGCTACTCGCCAATTGCGCCACAGAGGCTGTCAATAATTCACTATGAAAAAAACCTAACATTATGAAATTGACTACAGTTGAACAAGAAGTCTAAAAAGTAATTTTAGGTAACATTATTAGGATGATCATACATACATCAGTTCGTTACTTAAGAACTTTTACTTATACTTTGTTATTAATTAAATTAATGTTTTTAAGACATTCTTAGATATTCAGAGATATTCCTCCTAATACTACTTAAAATTCCTTCTTAGATTGATTCTTTACTGCGATTTTAGCCTCTTAGTCCATGGGACAATTTAGTTTATGTCAATTGTATTCAATATAAAAATGATAGAACGGCATATAGAGTAAATTGTTAGTAAAAATATTGTATCCAGAGTTCTGTAATCTCTGAAACTTCTACTGTTTAATGAGAAAGAAAAGCTTTGATTAACGATACTCAATATATAAATCCCACAAATAATCTCTTATCAACAAATGATATAAGTTAAATCAATATATTTATGTTCTACTTAGTTTTCTATCACATTTTGCCTGGAATACACTTGCAACATCATAGCATAACAGTATGGCAACACATAGTCCTGAGCCCACACTAGGTTAAACCTGTGGACTAACTATGGTCTCATAACACAGATACAAATATATTTTTTTATTCTGGCGTAGCAAAGTGACCACACTGCACCAGATGGTAAGCGCAGTGCCGTCCAGATAGAGTATCAAGCAGCGAGAGATAGTCTGTCCCTCTCTACTCAACACAATCATGCTCATGCTGTTTAGCTTCTTCACACTACGCCTAAAGGGCCCAGGATCATAGGAAGGAGGCAACCCGGTAGATGGCAAAGTCTTAAACAGCAATAGAAGATAACACAAATAATTGCCTCTGTATGGCTATCGAATCCACTGCCTCTCGAGTCAGTCAGCTAGCTTGCTGTGTTGCCGAGGCTGTCATTGCCTATATATATTATTAGCTTGAAACGAAATTAATTAACAATTACCTCATTAGCCAGGTACATTAGATTCACAGCAGTATTTTCACACAGAATTGCCAAAAAAAATTTTTTTTTATAATGTTACGGCAAAGTGACCATACTGCACCTGATGGTAAGCACAGCGTCGTCTAGTTAGAGTATCAAGTAACGAGAAACAATCTATCCCTCGCTACTCAACACAATCATGCCGGCCTGCTATGCAAGCTATTTTATTGACTTGTGTATTCCAGGTTTTAATCTGGTGAAAGCGTAATATCATTATAAACTATTTTTCATTGTTATAAAAATTATATAATACTGTAATATTATTTCTGTGTTTTGTGATAACTGTGCTGTGATCCTTTATTTTATAACTTGTGTACACATTTAGATATTTATGTGTGGAAATTAGTGATTATCTGTAAATAAATATGTAAAATATATTATTTATATAATGGTCTTTATTACCCTGATAGCAGTGGCGGCGTAGCATGGGTTGGCACCCGGGGCGGTTTTCTATTGAGCACCCTCAAAATAAAAAATAAATACTAAATATAGTCCAGTTAGTCGGGGGGGGGGGGGGGGGGGGGGGGGACGACGCATAATAATGTTTCGATATTTTTTTTGAAGTCTCACATGTATCGAGTTATAGCAGCGTAAAGATGAAAATTAGCTTACTAAAGCTTTTCTTGATTTATTATATCTTCATAAGACTAGATTTGACGGGCCTAGGATCTGGGCGGGACTTTTCTTCCATTTGGTTCATGAGTTCATTGAGGAAACATTGAGATTCTTCAAAAAGGTACGAAAAGATCGCATCACACAGTGCATTGAAAATCGGCTTTCGAAGACATAGCAATCCGATGTTTAAATTGTAATGTTTTATGGTTGGAACGTCTTCTATATATTACCACTATGCTCGAATAAGTCACATGAAATAATTTGGCTTGAAATTAAAGAGTAATAATTTTCTTACATAAGCAATGTATGGAGCAAGTATATACAAGTATATACTCGAGAACCGGTTCCCGTGATATCCTTGCAGGCGGTTTTTCCAATGATTATTTGGTATACTCAGAATTACGGGAATCACTTCGTAAGTTTTTTTAAAAAATCATCGATAATTATCTTAACAATAAGTGTTGCTCACGGATTCACCCACATGAAAAGCCGCCCCCGGTATAAAAGAATAAATCACTGCATCGCTCCATTGCATCATCTGTACGATGCCAGCGCCATTTATTTGAAAAATTAGATGGAACAATCAAACTATTTCCCACGGAAGCAATTCACAATTCCAGACTCCGGGCTAGTACTGAGAATTTCTAGATAGAAAAACCCTTGTACTTGTACCTAATTTTATCAAAATCAAAAGTTTCTGAGTTAACCCCTCGATATATGTGTTAGTTCTTGTTTACGTTCCAACAACAAAAAATCTTTTCTTTCTTTCTTTCTCACTTCTAACAAACATTCAAACGAAAAAAATGTATGGAGCGGATATATAAAATTAAGATATCTCGGCAACCACACGGTTTTCCGTAATATCCTCGCATACGGTTATAGTATTTATTATTCATGATTTTTGGTATACTTAAAATAACGGAAAACGATGCGGAAGTTTTTTTAAAAAATCATCACAGCTAAAACATCGGATTCCTAAGTCTTCAAAGGCCGATTTTCGATCCACTGCGCGTCGTCGACGTTCGTCGCAGGCCCATATCCTCTTTTCTGTCCCGATATAATATATTTCTTTCACAGCAACCAAGTCCATCACATGTTGTGTGCGCTCTATTGTTTGTCGCCCCTTTCATTACATTGTAAAGCAGCTTCCAAGTGGAGCCTCAGTCATAAATTCCAAAATCATTTCCATTGCAGAAAATTCATCATAGATTTTGTCAGAATTGGAAATGTTCCACGAAGTTCGTATCAGCAGAACTTAAGGCTGAACAGCACCAAATGTTATGAGAATAAATAATAATAATAATAATTCATTCCCTAGCTCCTGAACTAGCGCTAGTTGTATCTCAGGAGCCAGTGTCTTTCCCCATTGATTACAATACATGTTTGAAATAAACGGAATGAGACAAGAAAAAAAATAGTAAGAAGTTATAAAATAAAACAAACACAGTATCATGCGCGCGCTTGATTGTGTGTGTAATGTGTATATGTGTGTGTGTGTGTGTGTGTGTGTGTGTGTGTGTGTGTTATCCTAGGTTATATATTACGATTTAATAATGAATTTTATTTTTTTACTGTTTAAGCCATTGGAATATGATTTTTTTAAAACAATTTTTTTTTTTAATTTTACTTTATATTGCTTATTTACTATGTTGTAAATATATGGAGCCAGAATATCATAGTGTCTTTGTGCAAAAGAAGTTGTCATTCATTGCCTTATAACTATGATCTAGGTCTCCGTGAAATCTATTAAGACGTTCTAAAATAGCTCTCTGCAGCTCTTCTGGCAATTTTAGTCCAGCATGTTGGGTCATTTCTCCTGGCCGCCCGTGCCGTCCTCGTCGGGCATATGAGATATGCCAACGGCTACTGAGCTACTCGAGTGAGTTATCACCACGATGGCACCCCTTGGTGCTTGGTACCCGGGGCGGTCCGCCCCCACCGCCCCCCCCTTACGCCGCCACTGCCTGATAGATACCCTAAAATACTGGATTCTATTTGAAAAAGTTGGTTTTAGTGCCATCTAGTAGTACGATATGAAATTTGCATTAACCAAATCAAATTTGTTCTTAGCGCCATCTTTTGGCGCCTTGACGCATTTTGTAGAATCTGAATATGGTGTAAGTTTCTATAGTTGTACTCTAGATGACGCGAAAGTCAAGATTCACATAGGTTAAAATACCAAAATAATGAGACTTTATTGAATGTTCTCTAACTGATATTAGTAATCGTCTCACGAAAAAATATTTTTTAATGTCTATGTAGCTTTTTATAATCATTAGGTAGTATAACGCTGTAGGCGGTTTTGTCTAGATTTTAATGAGCCCACTGGATTGGGGTAGTATCAGTGTCTCACATAAAAATGGGCAATGTGACGTGTTAGTATTGAGAGTGTAATAGTGTTTTTTACAATGACAACATTACATAAACTGAATTGTAAACGCATGTTCTATTTCGTAATTATGGACAAGGCCGGCTCTATTACATTCTAAACCCATCATATTAGGTCAAACCTGTATCCTGGGTATAAAGAACTACGAGGGACTACGGTCCCACAGCACCCAGAGCCGAAACATATATTCGTGTATCATACAAACATTTGTCGGTGCGGGAATCGAACTCACAGCCTCTCGTTTCAGCCGGCTACTTGCCCGCTGTGCTACGGATACCGTAAAATTTCAGGCTTTCCTTTTTTATTTTATATTTCTCTTAGACCTTAATCTTTTGAGATCGAAAAATGCGTGGCATTGACGATTTTCTCCATATTATAGAACTTTTTTTTATTGCCTCGATAGGCAGACGAGCAGACGGGCCACCTGATGGTAAGTAGTCACCGCCGCCCATAGACTTCTGCAATGCCAGGGCACAGCAAAGCCCAGCGGAGGGCTGTCAGCCCGTATCGATGCACTCCCAAATTCGGGGCATCGTGCGACCCCGAGATGGACGGCAGCGCGCGTGGTAAGGCCTCGTTCGCTGTCGTTGCTCGGTGCGCGGGGGCTCCTTAGCCTCCCATGGAGATGGGCCCGTACAGGGCACCGCGCAGGGGCGATTCCGGCTGCAATTCTAGCACTCCTTAGAATACCCCGGGATCGCTCCGCAAGCGCCGAAGAAGGCCACCGCGGGGTTTTAGCTGGTAGTGTCGGGTGGGGTGTACATAGGGGTTAGGGACTCGGCCCAGCGGCAGCACGGATAGCCATCATCCGTGCGAGGGGGATGCTGGGTCGTAAGACCGGCTAGTCCAGCATACCCGTTTTATTCTTAATCCGCTTCCCTCCGGAGCGGGCGGCAGTAATAAAACGCTTTCCCCGCGATAACAAAAAAAAAAAAAAGGGCACAGCAAAGCCGCTGCCTACCGTTGTACTCAATTGCATAACTACAATTATGGAATTGGGCACTGTATTAGGTTAATTTCGTTTCATACAAAATATTTGTTTCAGACTAGCCTTGATATTGGATTAAAGAACCCATCAATTACACAGCCATTACTATTTATTATCTATTTAAAGTCTATACTGCAAATGTGCAACAGAAAGCCGTGGTCTGTACAATGTGAATCTGTGGTCTCTAATAAAAATACACTTTTAATACGCTACACAAAGCAAAACTGTACGCGTAATTACAGGCGAGTAGAGAACGCTTCTGTGCGGAAATAATAGTGAAGCACAATCAAAATAGAGTCAAAATTGCACGTTCTGAAAATTTTAATTGTGAAAATGTCACCAAATTCTTTTAGTACCTCGAGACCTTTCGATAAAATAGAAATATTTAATATTTCGTGGTGGTGTGACTGCCTCGGTGGCGCAGTTGTAATTTCGCATGCGTTACGACTGTGCTGAGGTATCGGGTTCGATCCCCGAGTTGGGTAAAGTGTTATTGGGTTTTCTATCTAGAAATTCTCAGTATTAGCCCGGAGTTTGGAATCTGTGCCCGGTATGGCGATAGGCTCGCCCCCTATCACATTATGGGACCGATATTCGGTGAAAAGTGTATACTGGTTACACCTCTGCCTACGCCTTCAGGGATTACAGGCGTGAGTGTATGTGTGTGTGTTTAATATTTCGTTCTGTGGCTTTAGGATCTTTAAGCGTAGTGTGAAAAGCTACAGGCCGGCATGGGACTGCTGAGTAACGAGGGAATGTTGTCTTTCCCTAGCTACTTGATACTCTAACTGGACGGCACTGCGCTTATCATCAGGTGCAGTGTGATTACTTTGCCAGTGTAAAAACAGACTTATAGTACCTATAGATAAGTAGAGCCGGTTTTACCTCTATCAGCATCCTGGGCATGAATTGCTACACTGCCCCTACCCGCTATACATACAAAACAACAAAGTAAATTATAAATCATACACAGTTTAATATATATTAGAGTGCGCGTTTCGGTGTTGCCACTTTAGCCGTAACGTCACCATATTTAGAGGAATTCAGAATTTTTTGAAACTGGCAAATATGCAATAAGTCACAATATGTCTTGGGTGAGTGAACAGAAATATAGTCCTCGGACGCTTGTATAGCTCCCAACCTTCTTCCAATCCTGCTCACTCCTAACTCCGAACCTGTAAGCACAGAATATAAAAGTAGTAAAAGAATTCACGGCTAGAATCTTAAAAAGTCATTTAATCTATACTATAATCCCGTCAATTTGACGTGCCAAATTAAAAAAAAATCTAAAGAGGCAATTTGTCTGTATATTGAAAAATTTTGATTTTAACCACTCACGTCCCAATGGAACATCGGTGCTCCACAACACTGGCAACACACTCGCCGTTTTTACATACTATTTTCAACTTTAATGTTATGTAAATAAAATTGATTTTGGCTTCTATTTACTCCGTACTACTTTACTTTTTTAATATCCTTCCGGACTCCAGGGTAACCCCGTTAACACGTGTTATATTATCGATATAGAACCCACAACAATTGTTTTTGGAATTATTATCTGTCTGACTGTCAAGGCATCACGTCCAAAGTACCGCATTACGACAAAAGAATCGACAATAAAATCATAGAGTGTATCTCGGGGTAACATTTAGTCTTCATTTTATTAAAATCGGTGCATTCAATCAAAAGTTATACCTGTTTGAACGAATATCTGTATTATGCAAAAAGTAGTTTGTAACATCCACGCGGACGGAGTCGCAGGCAACAGCTAGTAAGTCATAAGATGGAATACGTTCTTACATTAGTAATATTATTATTTCTACTAAAATATACCAATATTTTTTTTATAGTGAAGTTTTTCCGAAAAACGTATGTTACATCCTATAACTCTACAAAAATGTCGCTTACTTCAAATAGCCTGCCAACCGTCGTTATCTTAATAAGGCACGTAGATTTTTCCCGCCATATCCTTTTATCTGTCTAAAGTACACCGTTTACACAAATCGGAAAAAATGATCCAAAGTACATATGTGTAAAACAAAAAGCGGGCATATATCATGAAACATCCGGGGAATACTGTGGGGAACGGGAAGCAGAAACAAAATGGAGTGATAAATCAAACAAAGCACCTCTTAAACATATACTTTTGCGATTCTGAGCTCCGATCATCAATGGTGTGTAACTTGTGAAGGATTTTTACTTTTATCAAGTAATTTCTTAAATGAAACAAATCTCAGCTCTCACACTAATCTAATACTATACTATACTAATTCTGTCTTTCATAATACCACTAGCTGTTGCTCGCGGCTCCGCCCGCGTGGAGGTCATGTTTGGGAGAAAAAGTATACAATACAAAATACCAATATTCATGCGTTTAACTTAAAAATTACGGATTTTCATACAAACTTTAATTCCCTATTTTACCCCCTTAGGGGCGGAATTTCCAAAAATCCTGAAACATCTATTTTCTATTTTTAACTAATATGCCAAATACTAATTTTCATGAAATTAACTTCAAAAATGACGGATTTTCATACAAACTTTCATCCCCTATTTTACCCCCTTAGGGGTGGTATTTCCAAAAACCCTTCCTTAGTGGATGCCTACGTGATAAAAGGTACCTACTGTCAAAATTTCAAGTCTCTAACCCCAGCCGTTTAGGCTGTGCGTTGATCGATCAGTCAGTCAGTCAGTCAGTTTCTTCTTTTATATATACAGAAGATAACGTACTGGCCACATTTAAATGATTAATTTAAATTTTATAATTCAGACCGAAGCTTCTAGCACTTAAGAGGTCAATATTATATAATTTGTATAAAAACGGTATCAAATCTCCTTACATTTCTGCTAGCCTGGTACTTAGGAAAACTTCAGAGGTGTGACTTTTGTGTCACGCGTATCTTAAAATTTCACTCTCATGATTTTTTCATAACTTGCCTAAAGAAGTATAACTTCAAAAATGTAGTTTTATCTAATTACTTCTCTGTCCCACCATGATGGCACAGGGTAACAAGTATTTTTGGATACGTGATCATTCAACTATATAAAAGTTTTTTATTCATAAAAAGTACACCGACTTCAATAAGAAACAAATTAGCGTTACTATAAAATTTGAGGGTTGCCCTTGATTTTTCGGAGATCCCATCATCAGATCCTGACTTGGTGCCAATGGGACCACCTGGGAAGTATACCCTTTTAAACAAAGAAAGAATTTCTCGAATCGGTCCAGGCGTCGTCGAGTAATCGGGTAACATACATAAAAAAAAAGATTCCGACGAATTGTTAACCTCCTCCTTTTTTGAAGTCGGTTAAAAATATAAAAAATACTATATAAAACTTGACTCCCTGGGTGGCGCAGTTGTAATTGGCTATTTGACAACATTGAAAATACACTGCAAATTGTGGTCATCCTGTTTGACAATAGCTTAAAAAACCATATTTCACTTCATTTTAAACAAAATAATGTATATTTTTGCAAATTAAACGAAATAAAATACAACATTTATTTAAAATTTTATCTGTGATATGAACGCTCTGTGATTGGTTGCAACTCTGGTGACGTCACACGCAAGTAAACATAGTAGGGATGTGACATTGAGTTGAAAAAAATCGATTTTTCTCACTTGAATAATAATCGATTTTAGAAAAATCGATTTTTTATAAGAAATATAATCGTTTTTTTTTTCTTAAAATTTTGCGTAATATGTTTTTCTCTGTAGTAAGAAATTAATATTAACAATTTATTAGGAGTATTCAGTTTGGCATTGAAGTCACCCATTTCACCGCTGTAGGAATCCTTGGTACGAGACATAGCTTTCCCTATGTCTTCGTACGTTGGGGCGTACACTTGTATAACCTTCAGAGTATATTTTTAAGATAAGGTACGCCACTCGAGCTGATACGCTGCCAACATCCACAGCGTTGCTTTTTAGTGACTTGTGAATAATAAATCCGACGCCATCTTGGGATGGTTGGTGTTCTTCTCGGAAGTAGAGTAAGTGACCAGAATCTAGGGCCATCTTCTCCTCCCCCTGTCTTCGGATATCGGATAGCCCTACGATATGCCAGTTAATGTGACTTAGCTCTTCTTCCAACACAGCGATGTGCTCGTCCAACCGCGGAGAGCGTCCGTTGTACGTCGCCAAAAATTGTTTTTTGTGGTACCCTACCGTAGCCGTAGTAGTGGCATCAATGCCGATGTACAATCGTACAAGGACACGGCGAATCGAGGGTATTCGGCTATGGGTGCAGGAATCACAGAGGGCAAATGCTAGTCAACTTTTTCGAGACCCGGGGCCTCTTTTTGATGAATTCATTTTTCCAGAGGAAGTGGACTTGGCAAAGCCCCAATAATGTCACCAGGAATGAGAGCGACTTCATTATGACTAATAAGCGCCAAATATTCAGAGATTTGTCTGTGATCAGTAGGTTTAACATCGGTAGTGATCACCGACTGGTAAGAGGTACTCTGAATATAAAAGTAAATTTTTTTAATTGGTAAATTATTTTGTAGCTCATTACGATTACGATTGTCTTTACACGCTTTATACTAGCTACAATTGTATCCAAGTAGACTAAGTATATATGTAACGGAATCCTTCAACGTTATGTTCACCACCTTCAAGACATCAGATTTACTTGAATATTTACACACGTACCAAGGACCTATGATCACCAGGTTCACCAAGATATAAAAAAATATTAGGTATCATTTTAGATTATATTTTTTATGTGGTCTTAATTTGTAATCGAATATTTTATTATAAGTAGGTACGTTTGATGCTGTTTCGAGACTAAAAGCATAAAATAAATTATATTTAAAAATAACACGCTTAATTAGCTAGCCGAACTAAAAAGTTGAAAACAATATTAATTTCATTGCGAAAAATTATAACTTAAAAAAATACTAAAAAATATCACGTTTTAAGGTTAAGGTTTTCAAATATAATTCCAAGATCTTTGAATCTAATAAGTTCATTGGCACACTGTTTAACGAAGAAAGGATGTATGCCAGACCCTTAGAAGAGTCAAGATTTTTAATAAAAAATATCGATATTTTGTTTCGATATATCAAACTCCGATATTGATATATTTAAAAATATCGATATATTGAAAATCCGTTTTTTTTTAATATCAACATCCCTAGTTATTAGCTTGTTTACTTGCATGTGACGTCACACCAGCGCCATTACAGAAATAGCGTTTTTGCCGCGGTTTTGGAGATTTAAACTTTAACATTGATTTTTATTAAAAATACTGTATATTTTCCTGAAATATCAATGTAGTGAGCTTATTATGTAATAAAGAATAGTTTTAAATCATTATCGAAAATGAGTCAAATAGCCAATTGCGCACGCTTTACGACTGCTGTGCTGAGGTCTTGGGTTCGACTCCCGGGTCGGGTAAAATGATATCGGGTTTTTCTATTTAGAAATACTCAGTATTAGCCCGGAGTCTGGAATTGTATAGCGATAGGCTCGCCCCCTATCACATTATGGGACCTAAATTCGACGAAATGGGGGTGTACTTGTTACACCTCTGTCTACTTTTACCTACATGATTACAGGTGTGAGTGTATATATATGTATGTATAAAAAATGGCGTACTAAATACTCCAAAACACACAACTTGTATTCAAGTTTAAAAATCTCAGAAAAATCTTTTTGAATTGAGTATCTGAGTGTTGTGTGACCGTAGTATATCAAACAGCTTTCATTGAGAGCCTGATCAGGACTCATGACTACAGGAAGGTAAGTTGTTTTTATTTATGTTGTTTACTCAGAACAAAAACCAAGCCATAACACATATATCATTGAGTTTTTAATCACTCGTGTCTATATGGATATAAAAAAGTAGGGAGTAAAATACAAGCTAAAATAATTTTTATTTCCATTAACATTAAAGTTATAAAAATAGCATGTAAGAACGGCGAAACTGGCCAGTATTTGAACGCACCGCCACGGCAAGCTTATGAGTCATGACTGGTTAAGTGTCTATGGCCCTCCAGCTTAGAGGAGTCACAAATACTTTACAAAAATACTAGATTGTCTCGTCTAGCATGTGTAAACACTATAATAAACACCATAAAACCAACCTCAATATCAACCTCATCTTGTCTCATAACCATAGTGCGATGATAAATGTATCAGCGCCATCTTGTGACATAAATAAACGTTAATTTTCACTTACACGTCCTAGTGGCGCCCAACATGGTACAAATATGCAATCAACTTCATTTTTTAGTTAGATTTTTAGGATTACAATGCGGCGTGCAAAATATTTATGGATGATATCATTTTTATTGTATACATAATCCCGGCCTGAATATTAAGAGCCCTTCCACCGCTTGCTTTGGTGAGACTAGTTTCTGATCAGATATACCGGCTGACTGGTCTAACTAAGGTAATTCTCAGAGACATTATATTTTTTTTTTATTCTGGCACGGCAAAGTGACTATACTGCTCCTGACGGTAAGCGCAGTGCCGTCCAGATAGAGTATCAAGTAGCGAGAGATCCCTCGCTACTCAACACAATCATGCCGGCTTGCTGTTTAGCTACTTCACACTACGCCCAAAGGACCCAGGATCATAGGAAAGAGGGAACACGGTAGCTGGCAAACTGTTCCACAGCACACATTCATTCATTCATTCAACACATCCATGGACTCATGTATTCTGAGTACCCTCTTTTAGTATGTACCATGTTTTACCAGTCAGTCTGTATATGAGACGGTGTGACCAAGCAATACAGTCGACAATATGATGTTCGATACATCTCGATATTTTTTTTTTAGTGCCTGGATAGGCAGACGAGCAGACGGGCCACCTGATGGTAAGTAGTCACCGCCGCCCATAGACTTCTGCAATGCCAGGGCACAGCAGAGCCGCTGCCTACCGTTCCGACCGATATGTCTCGCCTTATGTGTAAAATGGCCTTAAAGCTTCATTGGCGGCGCAGTTGTAATTGCGTACGTGGTATGACTGGCGTGCTCAGATGTCGGGTTCGATCCCCGGGTCGGATAATGTGATATTGGGTTTTTCTATTTAGAAATACTCAGTATCGCTCGCTCACATCACATAGGCCCGCCCACATCACATCATGGGACGGTCATGGTTACGCGTCCGCCTACCCCTTCAGATATTACAGTCGTGAGTGCGTATGAATAGCCTTAAGGATAGTGATATAACAAAATCCTTAGACTGTAAGGGTTAGATGTCACCTTTGTTGTCCATCTTTTGAGTTCATATTTCTCATAAACGCTTGAGGTATCGAGTAGAATTTAAAATGCCATACTGAGGTCTATAGATATAACTTAATAAATAGTTTGATTGCTTTTCAACTCATACACGGTAGACAGCGGTTTTGCTGTGCCCTGGCATTGCAGAAGTCTATGGGCCGCGGTGACTACTTACCATCAGGTGGCCCGTCTGCTCGTCTGCCTATCGAGGCACTAAAAAAAATCATTACGGCCTGAAAAGTTCGTTTTCGCCTCTGTAT
Organism: Laothoe populi; assembly: GCA_905220505.1. Classification (NCBI taxonomy): domain Eukaryota; kingdom Metazoa; phylum Arthropoda; class Insecta; order Lepidoptera; family Sphingidae; genus Laothoe; species Laothoe populi. The sequence goes on from HG992173.1 coordinate 3,951,086, forward strand.
GCCTCGGAGAAAAGTGCCTCGTTCTCTCCCGGTTAGATTCCACTGGCGCGCATGCGCCTTATTCATTCTTCCTCCCGGTAAACTAGCAACGACTTGTTTATCGAAGTGTCCATGACAACTTGAAACACGAGACGACGAACGTTACATTTTTAATCACTGGTCGAAAAATCGCCAAAATTGCCACACGTAATTAATGGATGTCCCTAATGTTAATCTGAAGTCAGTTACTCGATGAGTTAAATATAAATATCATTTTAATATTAAATTATTACTTTAATCAATGTTGTAAACATGACTTACAGAAACTTATATATTCTTAGATACAAGAAAACATTTTAATGTAAGATCGATGTTGAAAGTTAGTATTATTGCGTGCCAGCACAATTATTACTTCGCGCATGGTAAAAGACCCTGAAAAATGAGGTGCATCCCAAGTAATTGGTATGTCTGCATATTTCCAATCTTTGGGTCCGGGCTGATAATGAATATTTCGTAAGAGAAAAATCAAAAACCAATTCCATAGTGGTAGTATCGCAATTCAATATTAAGTACAATAAGTACTAATCAAGTAATCAGTAGTCAATCAATCGTCTCCTTAATTTATGACCATTAATAGTGTCAGAGTACCTCTTGAGGCACACTTAACACTTCAAAAATACACAACTTGTTTTCAAGTTTGTGGGTTTCAGGACTATGTTTATGTGTAACTGACTGTGCTTGTGCGGCTCAGGAATAAGTACGTTTCTTCAAAACCAAACCATAGCGCGATGTAAAATAAATCAGCGCCATCTATTGACGTATAACGGAAGGTAATTACTATTTAGTTTTTTTACGTTCATTGCGAGAAGAGGTCTGATGAAATAATGTGGATGTAATAACTGTTGATATTGAGTTGTCTTTATAGAGAAGTTTTTTAGGGTTTTTAGACGAAAATACTCGTAAACAAAACCATTTACACGCTTTATCTGTATGTAAAGACTTCGGATTAGCCTGAAAATTTGCATTTTACTTTATTTTCATATTATTGGCCTTATAGCCTGACCACCAGGATTAATAGAATTATATATTAGATATTATAACATATTTTATACGTGTATTCATTGATAATTACCGCTTGCTTAAACGAAACCTGCATACCTGAGAATTCTCATAAGAATTTCGAAGGTATGTGAAGTTTACCAACCCGCATTAGGCCAGCCTGGTGGTAAGATCTAACCCCTCTGATTAGTAGAGGAGGTCCGTGCCCAGCAGTGGGACAATGTTTACTACAGGGCTAGTATAATTATTAATAAACACGAAACCCTAAAAACCCACACTGATTTATAATAAAGTAGAAGTACAGAAGTCGCTGACCTATCCAGACACCACGTAAGACTTATTTAGAAAAATGCAATGCCAGAGAAAATTATGACAAACAAATACATCCCATGTTTGTCGGGGGTCTAGAGATTGGGTACGATGTTTGGCCGTTTTGCGGCCTTCTGAGTACTCTGACACTAGACCTTCGACCGCTTCTTCACCTTCTTGCCCATGGTGTAGTGTGAAGAAGCAGGCCGGCATGATTGTGTTGAGTAGCGGGGGATAGATTGTCTCTCGCTACTCGATACTCTAATTGGACAGCACTGCACTTACCATCAGGTGCAGTGTGTTCCCTTTGCCGTGCCAGGTTAAAAAAGAACAAAGCGTAATCGCTTATCTAAAGCCAATTTTCCAATTAGTTCCAATATATGTAGAGGTTTTTAATTGAATAATCTGTTTTGTAATTTCAGAATTGATGTGCCTTTAAAATACTTTGATGACCACCTCAGATATATTTGACACTCTATTGCCCCCAATACGTTGATATATCTTAACAAACCCTAAAGTCATTTTAGAACTGTATTCATCAGTCATGTTAGTATTATTTACTTTAGTTTGTTTGAAATGTGTAATTATATACGCTCAACAATATCCTAGGTTCTTCGACAAGGCAGATTTGAAGGTAAGGTTTTTTAAATGTTAAAACGAGCATTCCATTTAGGGGCCATCCATATAGCGTCACTAGTAAAGGGTCAACGAAGTGTGACATTGTGCGATAAGAAAGAAAGAAAGAAAGAAAATCATTTATTTGGCCATAATCACCAGACCAGGTGGCAATAAACGATGAGTACATAAAACAAATAAAAAAAAACTTTAAGGGCTACAGGTACACAAATAAAACAAGAAAAAAAGTCTACCGGCATACTTATGCGCCCCAGCCACCCGTGTCCGAAGCATGACCAAAAAGGCCACAGGCTCAGCGTCCGCCAGGTGGGAGGGGCCATCTGACACTGATTTTCAGCAAGGGCCAATAAGGGTTGGGATGGATCCATATTTTCGTCACATTTCAAAATGTTCGTTTAATGTTGAATTTAAAAAAAAAACAAAGGAATGGAAACTAATTTCGGAGGTTATTTTAATGTAATAATTTGGTAAAATTGCAAAAATGATGTGCCGTCACGCTAGGGAGGGGGGGAGTCCCACAAATGTGACCAGCCAAGAGGGGTCGAAACATCATGAAATTCGAGTGACGTAATTTATGGATGGCCCCTTGTCTTATAGTGTCCACATTTGCCCTTAAACAGTGGTAAGTATTTTTTATTCACTGACTTGGCAGAGTCCATACCGCAGTATACCACCTGGTGTCATTGTCTTAAACGAATAAATCCATGATCTAAATAGAACTACCAGGGACTTCGTTTCCACAAAACCCAGGCTAGAGCAGACATCTGTCTGTCACACAAACATTTGTCTCGATGCGGGAATCGAACCCACAGCCTCACAGAACCTATATGCCTCAAGTCTGGCTGTTCTCGTTAGTTTTTATACTCGCAACACAAGGCTGGTTTTTGTGTGGGGTACATATATTAATTTATTTATTATTTGTTTTTAGGAACTTGGTTTTTTAAGCACTCACAACAACCCGAACCCTGTGGTCAAGCAATATTATGACCCAAAACCTACGACAGTAAGTCATGTGAGTAGAAATTAAGGTCTATGATTAAATAAATTAGATAGATAACTTTATTATACACACCAAAATAACATTTTAATAATAATAATAATTGTTTACTTCCATATAAGAGTTACATGTATTGCTAAGTATATATCTCAAACATATTTACATGAAAAATGGAATTTCTGTATCTGTACTAAGCTTAGAATACAGTGCCCATCCCCACAATGGAGTGTTAGGCTTTCCTGTAAGTAATTACCATAGTAGACATTTTGGGTTTAGAACATGCAACCGAAATCAATCATAGTTAATCAAGTGTAGTTAAAACAAAAAAAAACAAAAAAATTATAATAAACACAACAATTAAAATAGGGCATGCATGCGAGTGCGTCTGGGCGCTGTTTATTTTAGAATAATAACGTATAATTGTCTATGCAGGATCAACTTTTTTTATATCACAGTCCGACAAACGAGCCAGTGGGTCAACTGATGTTAAGTGATCTCCACCGCCCATTAACATCCACAATACCGAAAGTATTATATGCGCTGTCGGCCTTAAAGGACAGGAATAGGGATCAGAGAAGGGAAGGGGGAATCTGGGCCTCCGGATATCTCACTTACCATACGAAACGCGACAGTGAACTGTCACTTTACGTTGGTTTTCTGTGAGACAGTGGTACTACCCCGGTCGAGCCGGTCCATTCAGGCTGTAGACAAATATGTCTACAGCGTGGCTCTACCACTTTCAAATGATTGTGATTGTCTTTCTATTGATCGCTGGAAAAGTAAATATCGTATGTCATATCAATCTATTGATCTCTGATCGCATTATATTTTGCTTTCAATCGGTGCGCAGCTCTATTTTACCGAAAACATAAATACAATTGCAGGTGATACACAAATATTGAAAGTGAAAAAGTTTATTTGGCTTCTCAGTAACCCAAAAATTTAGACATTAAAATAAACTTATCCTGTTTTCAGACCCTTTTTTTTTTTTTTTGTTTTGTTGTCGCGGGGAAAGCGTTTTATTACTACCGCCCGCTCCGGGGGGAAGCGGAATAAGAATAAAACGGTTATGCTGGACTAGCCGGTCTTACGACCCAGCATCCCCCTCGCCCGGATGATGGCTATCCGGGCAGCCGCTGGGCCGAGTCCCTACCCCCTATGTACACCCCACCCGACACTACCAGCTAAAACCCCGCGGTGGCCTTCTTCGGCGCTTACGGAGCGATCCCGGGGTATTCTAAGGAGTGCTAGAATTGCTGCCGGAACCGCCCCTGCGCGGTGCTGCGTAGCAGCTCATCTCCATGGGAGGGCTTAGGAGCCCCCGCGCACCGAACAACGACAGCGAACGAGGCCTTACCACACGCGCTGCCGTCCATCTCGGGGTCGCACGATGCTCCAAAACTGGGAGTGCATCGATTCGGGCTGACAGCCCCCCGCTGCGAGCCCGCGACCCCCGATGGCCCCTATTAGTCGCCTCGTACGACAGGCAGGGGTTACCGTGGTGGAATTCAAACGCCCCCGTTCCACAGGGCGGGAGACGCCGGTCAGTCGTCCACCCGGCGCCTCCTACGTCTTCTCTGGCGGCGGGAGGGATCATTTCGTTCCCGATCCCTCTCGGCACTCTCCTTCTGCGAGATGACGCTCTCGCAGAAGTGGGCCACCGCACGCCAGGACCTCCGGCTGGCGACCATGGACGACACCACGGCCGGCAGCGAGAGGTCTCCTCCGACGACTGCTCTGAGAGCGCTGCGCTCTTCGTCCCAGGCTGGGCACTCCTCCAACGTATGTTGGGCCGTGTCCTCGTGGCAGTTGCCACAATGGTGGCACACGGCAGACACCTCCTTTCCGATCCGACACAGGAACGAACCGAAACATCCGTGGTCCGTCAGTACCTGCGTCAGCCGGAAAGTTGGCGCACCGTGGCGCCTGTCTAGCCATCTCTTTAGGACAGGACGCACTGCCGCGACGGTCCTCAAGCCCGCACTTGGGCTTTCCAGCCTGGTATGCCACTCCTCCACAGCGGTTCTGCGAAATCGGGCCGCAATCTCCCTCGGGGCCAGTCTCACCTGACGGCGACTGGACGCCTCCTCCCGCCAGAAGAACGCGGACGAGAGGAGTTTTGCGTCCAACTCCCAAGGGAGGGTGCCGGCCAATACGCAGGCCGCTTCGTGGGAGACCGTGCGGTAGCCCCTTACTATTCGCTGCGCCAACAAACGCTGCGGTTTGCGCAGCAAGGCGACGCAGCGGGGTTTCAGGGACTGGGCCCATACGGGACATCCGTACAGGGCCATTGACCGCACGACTCCAGCGTATAAACTTCGGCAAGGGCTATTAGGTCCCTCCAGGTTCGGCAGCAGGCGTCCGAGCGCGCCCGCCGCCCGCACCAATTTCGGCGACAACTCCTTGAAATGGGCACGGAAATCCCACCGGCTGTCCAGAATCAATCCCAAGTAATTCATTGTACAGCCGATGGAAATCCGCACCCCCTCCACATTGATGTGGGGCATTAAAGGTGGCCGAATCCGAGGACCATGAAAGTAAAGGGCCTCGGATTTGTTCAGGGCCACCTTAAGGCCCAGTCGCCGAATCCTGCCCACCACCTGTTCGGTTGCGAACGAGGCGAGCAGGGTGGCCTCCTGGAAAGACCTGGCTGTCGCTGTTACTAGCGTGTCGTCTGCATAACAGACGACAGCGACGCCTCGGGGATTGGTACCACGGAGCACCCAGTCGTAGCCGATGTTCCACAGGAGAGGGCCCAGGACTGAGCCCTGTGGAACACCGCAGGCCATCGCTCTTCGGTGCCACCTGTCGGCGCCTGGATACACTATGTACCTGTCTGAGAGATACGAGCGCACCAGACGCCGGAGATACGGTGGCACCACGTGGTACCGCAGTGCTTCCAGTATGCAGGCCCAGGGCAGGGTGTTAAACGCGTTGGCGATGTCTAGAGACACCGCCACCACCACTTCACCCCGAGCCACTGCATCCTCCGCTTGTGCCTTGACCCGCAGAATCGCGTGTACTGTCGATCGGCCTTGCCGGAACCCGTACTGGCACTGTGCCAGGTCCGGCCCGACCCCTTCAAGATGCTCGACGAGGCGAGCGTGAATGATACGCTCGAAGAGCTTACAGACCTCGTCGAGCAACACGATGGGCCGGTAGGCCGATGGCGACTCTGCGGGCCGCCCCTCCTTCTTGAGCAGGACCAACTTCCCAGTTTTCCACTGAGACGGAAAACGGCCCTGCTCCAGGCACGCGGAGAACAGGCCACGAAGCCTAGTCCCCAGATGCTCGACGGCTAACACCCACGCACGTCCGGGGATACCGTCGAGACCCGGGGCTGTTTTCTTGCCCCGCAGCCGAAGCACCACCGCCCGAAATTCCTCGGGCGAAACCTCCGAAATAACCCTTGCCGAACTCAACGACGATGGCGTCGATGGATGTGACGCCATCGGTGGGGGAGTGACATCTTCAGTGGCAGGGAACAAAGCTGCGACGACCTCTTCGACTAGGTCGCCCCGGAGACTCTGCGTCAGTGGGGGCGTCCACGGGCGATATCTCCTCATCGCCACGCGATATGGACGCCCCCAAGGGTCGTTATCGAGAGTTCCCCGGAACTCCTCCTGAGCTGCAGACTTTGCCCTAGCTATTGCCACGCGCAGCGCTCTCTTAGCCTCCCTGTGGAGGCCGTGAAGCAGCCGCTCCTGGTCCTCGTCGCCGGGAAGACGGATCCGACGACGACGGTGTCTGGCGAGACGACGAAGGGCGGCCACGCAGGAGACACGTAACCGCGTGAGTTCCGCCGACCACCAGAACACCTGGCGCTTCTCGGGAAGACGTCGGACTCGGGGCATGGCCGCGTCACAGACTCGCGACATCGCTGCCCCGAACCACGACGCCTCCTGCTCGACCTGCATCGGTGCCTCCGGTGCAGGGAGCCACGCCTGGGCCAGTGCGGCCTCCTTCAGGGCCTCAACATCGAGGCGTTTTACAGACCAACGCGGGCCGTCCGACCGCGGGCCAGTCGGTCCTCCACTGGACTGGGGGTTAGGGGATAAGGCGACGTCGAACCGAATGTATCGGTGATCCGACAACGTCTCCTCGTCCACCAGAACTCTCCAGTCACGGACACGGCGGGCAATAGCTGCGGTGGCGAACGTGAGGTCCACCACCGATCCGCCATTATGCCGCACGCACGTGTTAACTGACCCGCGATTCACGACGGCCAGGTTGGCCGAGATCGCCCATTCCTCCAGGGCCTCGCCGCGCCTGCTGGTGACCGACGAACCCCAAGCCTGAGACTTGGCGTTGAAGTCGCCGGCAACGAGAACGGGGCGAGGCTGACTGCCTTGCACCACCAGGGCCCCTAGCCGAGTGAGAAAGTGCTCGAACTCGGCCAGGGATCTATTGGGGGAGAAATACACACCCACAATCCAGATCCCCCCCAACAGAACCGCCACACATCCCGCCCCCTTCGCTACTTTTTCGAAGGGTGGGGAGCCGGCGGCGCCCCGAGTGATGACGGCCACCAAACCGTTAAGGTCCCCTGCCCAGTCTTCCCTGGGGGGAACAAAATAAGGCTCGGCGACCACAGCCACTTGTATCGACCACTGCGCCATGCTCTGGACTAGCAGGTCCTGGGCTCTGGCGCAGTGATTAATGTTCGCCTGGAGGAAACGTTGCGCCATATTAATGGGCGATCTCCATCTGCTCCTCTACGGGGAGCGCTGTCGGCTGGGTCACAACCCCCGATACCTGACCACGATTTACGCGGTGAGGGCGGGAGGAGGCGACGCATGCCTTGGCGCCCACCTGGTGCCCCGCGGGTTTTCCTGCATCTGCGCAGACTGCACAATGCGGCTCCGCGGAACACTCCTTGGCCTTGTGGCCCAGTTGACCGCAGCGGTAGCAGATGCCGCTGCGGTCACAATCTTCGGTGCACCGCATCCGCACATGTCCCTTGTGCAGGCAGCGGTAGCACCGCATGGGCCTCGGCTCAAGGAGCTGGACGCGTGCAGCGACCCAGCCGATCAGCACTCGGCCCGAACTTAAAATTTTGTCGGCAGCCTTGGCGGGGCACCGCACCCACGCCGCACCAAGGCCCGAACGGTCGGGGCGGATCTCCCCGACCTTGACAATCTCGATGGGACAATCCCCAGCCCTTGCGAGGGCACCTGCTATCAGTTCCGGGTCCGCTGATGCGTCTAACCCGGACACTCTTAGTTCCGCGGTTTTACATGGACGGGAGATGCGAACGTCTCCCGCCAGCTCTGTACCACGGAACACCTCCCTTACTTTCTCCGCAAGGGAGTCTGCTTTCACTTCGGACTCCGGGCCGGGTACCTCGTACAGGTACCCGCCCGTTGCCATGAGGCGCGCCCGCGTCTCCTTAATACCAAGGCCGGCCAGATCCACGCGTTGCTGGACGGCACGCAACACCTTGGCATACGTAACGCCCCGCGCCAACCCCTCTGGTGTTACCGTCAACGAGACGGCTGCCTTGCGGGGCAGGTGGATCCGCGGCTCTGGACGACGCGGCTGCGGCGGTGCGGACGCCGCAGCACTCGGCATGGGCTGGGGATGTTTCTTTCCTTTTTTGGCCACAGTGTTCCACCCTTCTTCCATCGATGCAGGAGCAGGGGGAAGTGGCCGCGGCTCTCTGGGCGGTCGAGCAGCAGGAGTGCCGCTTCTTTTTTTTATTTTCCCTCTTTTCCCCCCCCTTCGGGATTTACGTTGAGGGGGATTTGGGGACATCGCAGACGTTGAGGGTGCCGTCGACCCAGCAACTACGACAGGCGTAGGTCTGGAAAAGGAAGGGTCAACAGAGATACGCCCCTCATTACTCCTTCCCTTTCCCAGCCCCTTTCCCTTCGGGGTCACCGGCGGACCAGCAATATCGGTTGGAGCCTTTGAAGCCTTGGGTACTAAACTTGGCCTAGATGGCCCGGCGATGGCGTATAGTGGCTGTGATGCCGCTCCAGCTCTGGCCTTATCAGCAGCCAGAGGGGGCCGAATGATGGGCTCCGGGGGTAGCCTCAAGCTCATTGCCTCCAAGCGCGCGTCTATAATACTTAGGACACGGCGCTCGAGCTGCTTGCAGCAATCTCCTTCTGAGCTGGTCCCAGCTTGGGCCACCGACTGCGACAGTTCCAGAGCTTGGACAGTCGACAACATTTTATCGAGGGACTGCTGCTGAGCTGCGAGGGAGGCCTTGAGGACGGCAATTTCTTTAGACATTGCCGTCTTTTCAGCCTCTAACCGAACCACCTCAGCGGATGCAGATTCCTCAGCCCGCTCTAACAGCTGATTGGCCGCCAGGATCAACTTCTTCTGTTCCGTCCCTTTGAGATTCCGGGACTTTGCCACGCCCCGGATAATGGCTGACAGCTGTAATCGCCAATCTTGGTCATCAGCTGTCACCGCCATATTGGCGGTGTCATCATCTGACATCATCGCCGGCCCCGTTGAGAGCGCAAGAACTTTTTGGGCCGGTTCGACATCACTTTCGCTTGTAGCGTCCAGCTGTCGATCCCTTAAAGCCCTCTTTGAGCGCGTCATTACGCCGCTCGTACTGGCCCGTACCCTGAAAGCCGAGACAGTTAAAATGGCCTCGACATTCGCCTTTTTGGGCTTACACCCAGCGCTATCCATCCTAGGGTCGCTAGCGTCCCCCGGGATAGGCAGCTCCTCCATATCTTCGTCACGGTTGATTTTTTGTATTTGGTTTTCCATATTTGTTCCCACGATTATGGGGGATATAAACGTCCACCCAGGCAGAGCCCCCTGTACCTGGGTAAGCCTTGGGATATCACGCACGGAGGGGCAGCAGGTACTCCGGCGGCGTGGTTCGCACTAGAGACCGAACTACCCATCGGCCATGCATCCCCTCGCGGTGCGCCGCCGCTTGGGATTCGGGGTGACTTTTTATAGAGGTTTTCTCCCTCGCGGCCCGGGCGGTTAAGCCAAGACCCTCAGTCTCAAAAGACGCCGCGAGACATGACCACAGCGCCTTATTGAGATTCCGATATCGGCGGTGACTAGGGAGAACGAGTTCTACCCTCGTCTGCTCCGCGGCAGTGTTAGTGCACACGAAGCCCGTCCGTGTTCCTCCACAGTGCCCTCTGCTAATCAGAGGGACACGCGTAGGAAGCCCCTTTGCTGGTTTTGGTCCACGCCGTTTCCGGTAATCCCCCCCAAATTCGAGGGGGGTCCCCTATCCGCCACCCAGGGAGACGCGCCCGATGGGAGACCAGCAACTCCACACGGGGTTTTCAGACCCTGGCGCCACGGCTACATGGAAGAGCTCCTGGGGTATATACTCATAAATATATTATAAATTTGACAGCCTTATCTTTATTGTAAATTGATAGTTACATTTCACCGTCTATTGATCATGGTAGATAGATAGATAGATAACACTTTATTGCACACCAACATAACAAATTACAAACAAGAAACCTTAAATCTACACAATGTTACAAAAGGCGGTCTTATCGCTAAGAGCGATCTCTGCCAGACAACCTTAATTATAAGGACATAAATTAAAAAGAAAATTAGGGTGTGAAATACAATAGCATAAAAAGTATGTATATAATATATATACATACATATACACGTATACATACATGTAGATATATATATTAGTAAAATATATAATATAAATGAGCAATATATATATTTAAATACATAGTAATTATTATTATGGTGTAGCTGAACTAATGAGAACCTGAGGTTCCAATGATATTTGTTCGTCTCGCAGAATAGGGTATTTGACAATTTTTGAAAATTGATGGACATCGATAGAGGACTCTTCACTTATAGCCCCCGTAATATTTTTATTATTGAAATATACTCAATTTATATAAAATCTGTGATTTTATTTTTGCACATATAATTTCGCGCTAAAACGCGTTGTCACGTGACATTATCTCTATATGACGTCATCGCACATACACAAACATTCGTGACACCTAACAACATAACAAATTATTTGCATTTATCTGTTAGTTTTTCCGCAAAAATGAATGAGCCAGCATATAAATATTGTTCAATGCCTTTGTGTAAAAACTCGACACTAAATGCCGATAAATTGTTCATCCATGTGCCAAAATCAAAAGTTTTAAGAAAGAAGTGGCAGATTTCGACTATCAGCCCTTGTAATGCCTTCTTCCATTCTTATAGAAGACTTGAAGACGAAATTAACATGTTTCCACACGTTTACACATCGAAAAATATGTTCTTCCTTACAATTTTATTTGTCGTAGGATGCAATGTTTATGTGCGATGTCGTCACGAATAATGGCGGCCGGTATTGCTACGTTTTAGGCCCCGAGTGATACAGATTAAAAATTCTAAATTTTAATGACGAAAATAAAATGTTTACAATACATTTAAAATAAAAAAATGTATTTAATAAATATGTTTGCCCACTATCCTTTCTCTTAGTGCAGTTTTATATATTTTGGTTACACCAGTCAAACACCCTATTGTTTTATTCCAATTAATTTGACTATTGTTATAAACCAGCGATAGATTCGGAATGGTACCGACTGTCTGCCTCTGCCTCCTGCAAACGGTGACATAATTTTGTTCAGAAGTTCATATAAATCACATAATATATAATAATAATGATTTTCTAGCCTACTAAGCGTAGAATACCTATGGTAAGTCAATTTTTTTTTCAAATCTTAAATAGTTATTTTAAAAAGACTGTCAGACAATATGTCTGTTAGCGTTTTGTGGTACGCGTTAGATTCACTTGCATACACATGCGAAGTTGCCCTGTTGCCTATATCTCGAGCATTCCACACTTTATTTTTGTTTAGGAAAGCGTTTTACTACTGCCCGCTCCGGTGGGAATGAAAATGAGAATAAAACGGTTATGCTGGACTAGCCGGACCCAGCACCCCCCTCGCCCGGATGAGGGTAGTCCGAGCAGCTCCTTGGCCGAGTCCCTACCCCTTATGTACACCCCAGCCGACACTATCTGCTTAAATACGCGTGGCTTTCCTCGGCGCTTGCGGAGCGGTCCCGGGGTATCCGAAGATAGAATAGGATTGCTCTCAGTACTGCTGTTGCGCGGTGCCGCCTAGCAACCGATCTTCTTGGGTGGAGGCTAATGAGCCCCCGTGCACCGAAGGCCGCCCTCAGTGTCAACGACAGCGAATGAGACCTGAACACCCGTGCTGTCGTCTATCTCGGGGTCGTACGATGCACCGAAATTGGGTGTGCATCGATTCGGGCGTTGTGACAGCCCCCCGTTGTGCTCAATTGGTCGCTTCTTACGTCAGGCAGGGGATACCGTGGTGGGATTCTCCAAACGTCCCCATTCCACAGGGCGGGCGCATTACACTGACAAAGGAACACTCAACTTTTGTTGGTGAAAAACTAAATTAGCTTATTTTACGCTTTTAACGTTTCTCAAAAAATGACTAAGCTGGCATTTGAATTACAAGTATTACTGTAATAACCCCAAGAATTACTTTCTAGAATTTCGGAAGAACAGATGAAAATTACTACGGTTCTATAATGGTAACTATATATTTACTGCTTTTTTTATGACAGAGCCGGATTGTGGTCAACTTTGTCTAGAATATAAATAGATCTTGAAAAGCGTCATAGGCGCAATAGATGATAAGCTGTGAGACTGGAAGACGTGGGTTCGATCGCGGCACCGAGACAAACGATTCTGGTATCCAACCATGTTTGTTTTAAGTCTGGGTGTTGTGAGACTGAAAGTCTACCCTGATTACTGATACCTATGACACATCTTAGTCCACACTTCACCATAACACCCAACTGTCCAAATACAGTTAGAACTGGTGTTTGTGACTGTTGGGTGTTTTTTATGTTTTTCATGCATTACATCAATTTTCTAATATTGTTTCGAATTAAACAGCATTTTGCTAGATAGTATGTCTTTTTTTATCCTGCCTCACGGCAAAGTAACCACACTACACCTAATGGCAGTGCCGTCCAGTTAGAGTATCAAGTAGGAAGAGACACTCTATCCCTCACTACTCGACACAATCATGCCGGCCTGCCATGACATGGTATGTCTTTCGTATGTGAAGTATGGTACATATCAACGCTTCTAATTCCACCAAGACGCAATATGCAAGCAGTGTTATGTTTCCTTTAAAGGACATTAATGCCAGTGAAATTACTAGAGACTATCTTGCCCATACACCCGCCATTGTAACTCCTGTTTAGCCAGGATCGACAATGGCACGCATTTTTCGACCCCGAGTAATGAAACTCGGCGAGTCTCTGGGATAGGAATATAGCTGTTTTGTCCCGAAATAATTCAAATAGAAATATAGGGAGGAGTTGGAAATCTTATATTTCTAGCCATCATGATACGTAACATCTTGTATCTCTCACAACAAAACCATGTTTTTTTAACAGACTTCAAAAAAAGGAGGAGGTTCTCAATTCGTTCCCCGATTACTCGAAGATGCTTGGACCGATTCGAGAAAGTCTTTTTTGTTTAAAAGGTTATACTTCCCAGGTGGTCCCATTGGCACCAAATCAGGAGCTGATGATGGTAGCTCAGAAAATCGAGGGCAACCTTTAAATTTTATAGGGATTTTTTATGATTAAAAATTTTTTTTTAGTCTGCGACACCAGACTATACGCCGCTCAGACATACGTCCACAGAAGACATGGCTTTATTGGTAAGTTATAATGTGTTTTATTATTTTATAAGATCCTGTAACCTTGTTTATGCTACTGTGGCTTATGTTTAATATATTACGATAAGGAAATTACGTATACTAAGATTTGAACGCAAAACCTCATCAATTTCTTAGCATAAGTACGCTAAAGATTATGCTATTAAAATGGTCTCTTTAAACCATATAAATAAATAAGAAACAATGTAAGTATGTTTGTCGACTATAGACTCCTAAACCAGGGCTTCCCAAACTTATTTGTACTGCGACGCCCTTGCGATTTTGACATTTGTTAACGACACCTCTCAAACCCCCCCCCCCCCCCTCTTCGGGCCAAAATTACCACATTTATATTTTTTATTATAAAATAAGAACAAAATATAAGATATTTATTTTACTTTGCCTTGTTGGCTTGCAGCTAATGAAAAGGATGTACTTGCTTTTATGAGCATAGTGTCTCCAGACGCGGCTTTAGTTTGAAAATTGCCACTCTCATTTGTTTCTCTATGTTTATTTTTGATCTGTACTTGTTCTTTATCCAAACTCCGAGTGCGTAATTAAACAAAATGTCAAAGGTGGGCATGCGCTCGGCGCTCACTCGACTCGGCCGCATCGACACACGACGCCCAGTGACCCCCCCAGTGACAGTGCTGCGACGCCCCAGGGCGTCGCGACGCACAGTTTGGGAAGCCCTGTCTTAAACTATTCATCCGATTATGATGTAACTTTGGTGAGTTGTTCTTAATACGCCCGCGATGGTTCCGAGACAAAAAAAACTCGCTAGATGGCGCTGCAGAACATCAACTTCAATACCGTTCAACCGATCGCAATTAATCAAGTTTACTTTACATGGCATTGCAACACATGCCGGGTGCAGCTAGTAAGAAATAAAAATACATTTAGATTCACATTTCATTCGTTTGTTAAACCATTTCCTCGTTAGCTCCTATATTTAAAGACTTTTTCATTATTCATGCAGGATAAAAACTATCTTATCCTGCATGATATATATCTACTATCTCAGCTTACGGTTTTAACGGTAAAAAGCTGATTACTCATTTTACATTACAGCGTGAGTTTTGTATATATCAAACGGGTATTTCCTTGCGGTAATTGAATTGCGGTCCATCGAATGAGCGTAAGAACGAAATGAGTGCGCTCAATTCCACTCTCGTGATTTATTATTTTAAACAATTATACAATTACTAGCTGTTGCTCGCGGCTCCGCCCGCGTGAAGGTCATGTTTGGGAGAAAAAGTATACAATACAAAATACAAATTTTCATGCGTTTAACTTAAAAATGACGGATTTTCATACAAACTTTAATTCCCTATTTTACCTCCTTAGAGGCGGAATTTTCAAAAATCCTGAAACATATATTTTTTATTTTTAACTAAAATGCCAAAAACTAATTTTCATGAATTTAACTTAAAAAATGACGGATTTTCATACAAACTTTCATCCCCTATTTTACCCCCTTAGGGGTGGTATTTCCAAAACCCTTCCTTAGTGGATGCCTACGTGATAAAAGGTACCTACTGTAAAAATTTCAAGTCTCTAACCCCAGCCGTTTAGGCTGTGCGTTGATCGATCAGTCAGTCAGTCAGTCAGTCAGTCAGTCAGTTTCTTCTTTTATATATACAGATTCTCAAATACAAACGTTAATTTTGAAAAGAAGTTATGTAAACAATCGACAGGACTGTATATGTATGTAAACAAACGGCAGGCCTGGGCATGATAAATCCTTCAAATGATAGATGAGAGTAGGGAAGCCCAGAATTCAAATTATTGCGTGTTGGCGGGCAAAATACTATTCCTTCAACTTGAAATGACCGAGGGGACAAATTATTAGGAACTACAAAAACAAATTATTGAGAGATTAAAATTAACGAAGGTCCAATGATCGAACTGACTGAACAGCGACAGGGCTGAGAAAGGAGCAGAGAGGAAGATTATAAAATCAAAGATGAGGAATTGTGATCCGGTAAAGCAAGAGGTATTAAATATGTTCCATTTGTTACAGGAAGAAAGGTTAACAAAGGCTGGCAAGGTATGTTTCATATAGCTTCTAAATTGAGTACAATACATGACTTTTTATTACAATTCACGAATATTAGGTTGAATGTAATGAATAACTGGAACAAAGAACAAGTGAAATGTCTTTGTCCACACTTTAATTTATTATTTTCATATCTTCCCTTTGTTTATTGAAAATATTTGCTTTTTAGTAAGCAGATGGCATCGAACCACTCCAAATCTTACTACCGTTTCATTGTTGTAATATCGACAATTAATTGAAAGAATATAAATCTTATTTTTAATGTCTTATAGCTGTTGCTCGCGGCGCCGCCCGCGTGGAGGTCATGTTTAAGACAAAAATTATACACTACAAAATACCAATTTTCATGCATTTAACTTCAAAATGAATACAAACTTTCTTACCCTATTTAACCCCCTTAGGGGTGGTATTTCCAAAAACCCTTCCTTAGTGGATGCCTACGTGATAAAAGGTACCTACTGTCAAAATTTCAAGTCTCTAACCCCAGCCGTTTAGGCTGTGCGTTGGTCGATCAGTCAGTCAGTCAGTCAGTCAGTCAGTCAGTCAGTTTCTTCTTTTATATATACAGATGATCTTTTTATTGATTTCTACACATGTTTTTCTTTCGTTGTCGTTTCCTCACTAATCATGATCGCGACTGTATATGATTTCTGTCCGTTTGCTTCTATCCTGTCGCAATATTTGACATTTCTACTTATGTTTGTCTTGAGAAATTAGTGCAGAGATTTCCCCTTGCCTTCTGCACCAGATCTTTTAGGTCACTGATAACTCTGCCAGTCGATTTCCCGGCTAGGTAGATGGTTATCCCGCCATAGTTCGTCGCCAGATCAGTTTCTGTTGTCTAGCAGGGAGCACCACGGTGGCGGAGGCCACCGCCACCAGCTATACTGACGAACCACTAGCGCGTGCATGGGGGTTGGCTTGGGTGGGATAGACCGTCTCCGTTCTCACCTTACTCCCCAAATTCTGCACATGTTCGCTGGTGGTAGGATATTCATATCCGCCCGGATAGCGACCACCGTACACAGGGTGTAAAACCCGCCATAGTGGCACGCGCAAGTGTGTCGCGTTCCGGGATCAGCCAGTGTACATCCGGTTTTTGTCGGGGGTCTAGAGTTGGGTGGTACGTTGTTTGGCCGTTTTGCGGCCTTCTGAGTACTCTGACAATAGACCCTCGACCTCTTCTTCACCTTCTTGCTCATGGCGTAGTGTGAAGAAGCAGGCCGGCATAATTGTGTTGAGTAGCGGGGGATAGATTGTCTCTCGCTACTCGATACTCTAATTGGACCGCACCGCGCTTGCTATCAGGTGCAAGTGTGGTCACTTTGCCGTAACCAGTATTAAAAAAAAAAAACATGTATACATTACGAAATAAAAAAACTTAATAATTTCCTTTTTTGTTACTTCTACCTTTTTAATTGTTAGACAAATATTGGCAAAAATTAAAATGCAATGTATCTGTTAAGAAACTTAATAACCAACTGATGTTCATGTCGGTTTGTTTATGGTCCATCACACTGTAGAAAGAAGTAACAGAAGTGTCTACAGAGTGGCCACCACATTCAACGGTAGGCTGCGGCTCTGCTGTGCCCTGGCATTGCAGAAGTCTATGGGCGGCGGTGACTACTTACCATCAAGTGGCCCGTCTGCTCGTCTGCCTTTCGAGGCACTAAAAATAAATTTTACAATATTTAGAATAACCTAGTTTGTGCTGGTTTTTATTTACTAAGTAATAATGGCGGGAACAATGATAATGAATTTGTTTCAGTGGGATGAATTTATAGAAATGACTAATAGGCAGAAGGTACGTATATGTGTTAATGAAAATCCAAACCCTAAGGCATCCTCTTTAATAAAGTAAAACTTTAAAATAGTAACTATTCAATTTAATTATAAAATATTTTTGTTTTACAAAATACATTCTGAATGTTTTGAATTCTGCAAAGCGGGTTACTCGCGTTGCAGGGTCGTTTTCAAATTGAGGGCAAAAAAGCATAAATATCATGAAAAAAAAAAAAATTATATTGGTTTTTTTTTATTACACGGGTGCGTTTGTTTGTAAATAAAACACATTTTAATCAAAAGTACCACTTATTTATTTGAATATTTATGCATAAATCAACATTTTGAGTGACACAAATGAGAAATAAAATTCTTCTAATGATAATTCTAAATTTACTCATTAGATCAAAGTTACACTAATGATAATTATTATAATTTCTATATAAAATAATTAACACAACATAGTTTTCTTTTAACCTAATCATCGTCAACATAAATAATATTAAAACTTCCCTTAGTATTTAATTTCTTTTTTTTAATATAACTTCATTTAATCTACGTGTTTCATGTATTAAATTATGTCGAATGTTTCGTTCGGTTATTACATAAATATTAAAAGTACATGAAATTAAAAAAATACCGGTCAACTGATCGCAATGAATAAAATTTACTTTATGTGACATTGCAAGAATGCCAAGTGCAGCTAGTTCTTTCTAAACTTAACAGTTAATCGCTAATATGTTCCGTCAAAAAAACTTTTGTATACTTAACATAAACAAATTTAGTAACATTTTATTTTGTTTAAAGGAAAAATATGGGGACAAAATAATGCCTAACGTAAGTAGATTCTGAATACTTATATTTCTTAGTGTTTTTTGTTACCCTTGTTTTAAATTATATTTGATTATAGTGGGAGCAGGACATCAAGAAATGGGCGGTAAGTTAATTTTTATGGTTTTATGTAAAATAATTTAGTAAAAGTTTTTAAGTATGATGTAGAGATATTATTTGTAAAACTACATTACTATCCATACTAATACTATAAATGCGAAAGTA
This sequence comes from Laothoe populi, assembly GCA_905220505.1. Lineage (NCBI taxonomy): Eukaryota > Metazoa > Arthropoda > Insecta > Lepidoptera > Sphingidae > Laothoe > Laothoe populi. The sequence goes on from HG992173.1 coordinate 3,969,636, forward strand.
ACTCTGTTTGTTTCTTACCACTTCACGACTAAACGGCTAAGGGAATAGATTATATCCTGGAGAAGGACATAGGCTATCTTTTTTCTCAAAAAACAACCTTGAAAGGGGCCAAATAGGAGATCAAAATTTGTATGGGAAATCCATAATTCCTCGATTTAGGGATCTGTAAATTCATACTTAGGCTTTTGGTAGGAAATAAAGAAATACGTGTTACACCATATATACACCTGAGAAGCTGGACAATCGCTACAGGTGCCTCAGTGCAGAAGACAAATCCTTGGATTGTATACTTCTGCTGCCGAATATAACCTCCACACAGGCGGAGCCGCGAGCAACAGCTAGTATTTATTTAAATAATGAACTGACAGATTTCAATCTTACGTGTGTGTTCATTGTTAATTATCGGTTGCTTTAACGGAGACGTTAAACATCGTGAGGAAACCTGCATATCTGAGAATTCTCATGTCAATTTTAAAGGTACGTGCTACCAACCCGCGTTAGACCCACGTGATGGACTAAGGCCTCACCTCTCTCATTAGTAGAGGAGGCCCGTGCTCAGCAGTGGAACAAGCTAAATACAGAGCTAGTATTATTATTATGTTTTTACTATAAATAGGCATTTGACAACAATCTTGCCTGATGGTAAGTAATGATGTGGTCTACGGTGGAGCTCGCTTGCCTAGAAGATATACATTCACTCTTGATTTAGATTGACTTAATCACTTATATCAGTCATTATTTTTCACCGACTTCAAAAAATGGAGGAGGTTCTCAATTTGTCGGAATCTTCTTTTTATGTATGTTCCCTTTTTATGTACTCGAAGACGCCTGGACTGATTCGAGAAATTATTTTTTTGTTTAACTGGGTATACTTCCCAGGTGGTCCCATTGGCACCAAGTCAGGATCTGATGGGATGGGAAAAATCGAGGGCAACTCTCAAATTTTATAGGGACGCATAATTTGTTTTTTATTGAAGTCGGTGTACTTTTAATGAATTAAAATAAAAAGACTTTTTATTATATTTTAGGCGTATTCAAGAAGTCTGGTAGAAGATCAGGTAATTTAATAAATAATGTAAACAATTACACTCAACAGTCACACATAAAGTCCTGAATCCACACTAAGATGATTCTAGTGTCATAGGTACTATGAGAGACTTCCGGTCTCACAACACCCAGCCCCGAAATATTTATGGATCACAATCTTGTCTCCGTGCCGGGATCAAACCCATGGCCTCTCCTTTCACAGCTTCTCATCAGCTGTACTATGGCAGCTGTTAATTGTGAAGTTATAATAGTGTAATTTAATGTCTTACAGATTGTGTTGCCAAGTATGAACAACATCATTGTTGTGGGTTCGATTCTGACCAGCGCACCCCTCTAACTATTTAAATCAATGTGTATATTCATTGTGTCTTGCTTTATCAAATGGCGAGAGAAAATATAATAACTTGTTTTTTTGAGTATTCCAAAAGAAATCTCGAAGGTATATGAAGTCTACCAACCCGCATTGGTGGACTAAGGCCTAACCTCTCTCATTAGTAGAATCCCGTGCAAAGCAGCGGGATTGTGCAATACAGGCCCGATATTATAGTATATATTTTATCATTGTAGCCAAAACAACAGCAACGGGTAAGTTGATACACCACTTACACTATTCACAGATATTACATTATAGGTATTTATTGAAGTTTAATTAATTTGTTTATAAAGATTAATAACATTAAGATACACAGTATTTAATAATTAAACGTAACATTCATACATCGTACTCACAAAACCTCAGGCATTCTAGCAAAAATATACGTCTGTCACTCGCAAATATGTCACACTCTGGTTTTGAGTCCAGGAATCTGTTAAGCATCTTGAGGGTGCGAGGCAGCGGAGACATTGCTCTAGCAACAGTTCTACCGTGCGGTACTGAGAATAACGAATGGTTACGAGTTCTGCAGTAATTATCAAGCACAAAAATGCGAAAAAGCTTATGTAGGTCTGGTACATCTATTTGATTGTGGATGGTTTTATAAACAATCAAGATTTGATTTTATGAAGGTCCCATCAAATACCTTGGCAATAGGGTAGTTAACACGATTCTTTTATTGTTTTTATCAACAAGTTAAATTACCTTAAACCTATTATCAAAAGAATTTTATGAACCCGAACAAAAATAAATAAATTAGACGCCATTCAAATCTGTTGGGTAGTTGTCAAATGACAGTTAAAGGATGCATGATATGGCCGTGACGTCACCTCTCAGAATGACCATTACTGTGCCCTTGTACGAGGAAGATAGTGAGATGTTCCCACTACGCACCTATTTTTGCACATAATATTTATAACATAATAATATTAATATTGTAAACTCATTTTTCAAGCAATTTTGATTTAGTTTTCACAAATGGGTTTTTTGCATATTATATTTGGTTGCATATCGAATAATGTACAAAATTAAACACAGGAAACTACCCTATTAGAACGCTGACCACCCGATAAGATTCAAAAATGAAACATACATCTGATATGCATCTGTGGTAGTATGAACAGACCGTTAAAAATATATTTCAACATGGAACAATTACAATTTGACAGCCTGTCACCGCTCTCGTCACTGTATGACGGATACCATCATGTGACAAAATAAGGCTAAGCGTATGCTAAAACGTGTCACGGGTTCCAGAACACAGCAATGTCAAATTTCATTTTAAACGGTCGACCAAATTGATTCCCGCACTTTTAAAATATTTGGACTGTATATTTTTTTGAAATGAAAACTTCTTTAGGCACTTTGGCCACTTTTGGAATGGGGAAAATGGACTGAACTCGCGTGACTGTCAGCGCTCAGATTATACACACGCACGCCTTTTATTTCTATAATTATTATTAATTAACAAGCAATCATAAACAAAAAGTAATTTCGTCATGGCTGTTTGAAAAAAGAACATCGTAATTCCAAAGTATTGGTTTTGAGGTTTCTTCAGAGAAAACAATATTCTGATTATAATACTTTTATTCGAACACTTAAATATAGCAAGAACACTAGTTACGCAATTATAAAACATAGACAATAGATAATAGACCAAAAACTATAATAAAGACAGTCAGTGTTGCCTGTTAAAAAGGTTACATTCTAATTACATTTGTAACACAAAGTTTTAAGTTTTTTTTTTATTTATGCCTAAATTGTGGCAAATGTTCATTTCAATTTAAGCATGTTTAATAAGTTATTGTTTTGAATTGAGAATTATAAGTTTTATATCGCTACCAAATATTATCCAATGATAAAATTAGGTGATAAATAATTGACACATTTACATTTACATGTAGATCGCTGTGATAATTAGAACAAATAAGTTAAAATAAATGACTCTATCTGTGGCACAGTTGTAATTGCGTACGCGGTATGACTGCTGCGTTGAGGTCTCGGGTTCGATCCCGGGATCCCTGACAGAATTTTGCTAAGACTGGCGTGTGTAAAGCTGTCAATAGAGGCTAGTACGAATTGTAACTTAATTTCAGAACATAATATAAATTCTACTGTCAAATTAAACTGCAAAAGTTGTTTTTTTAATTGAAATACATATATAAAAAAGCCATACAATAAAATGAAATCTATCAAACGTGTAAATTGGTAGACGGCTACATTTGCATGGCACTGTGATTTGTCATGTATGCATATATTCAGTATTAACTGCTGTTTTTAATCGGTTAAAATTATGTCTTTCAGGAACCACCCAATCAAAGAGGTCTTCCAAGTCCTGGGGTAATTTAATTTAGTAGTTAAAATTATGTCTTTCAGGAACCACCCAATCAAAGAGGTCTTCCAAGTCCTGGGGTAATTTAATTTAGTAGTTAAAATTATGTCTTTCAGGAACCACCCAAGCAAAGAGGTCTTCCGAGTCCTGGGGTAATTTAATTCAGTATTTATAAGCTCTGCATCTTCTATGAGTCAGACCATTACGTCAACAAGTGTACCAACAACGATAAGCAGAACTTTGTTCTATCTAATACCGTGTTACATCATAGATTCATTTCAGTCCTTAACACAATCAGTTATTCTCTCATTTTGTTTGTATTCCGATTAATCAAATTTTATTTATGCGTCGCAATAAATTATGTTTTTTCTGAAGTAATCACATTTCCTTATGTTTTAATTGATACACACGAGATATGTGTTTTTTACACGGGCACGGCAAAGTGAACACACTGCACCTGGTAAGCGCAGTGCCGTCTATTTAGAGTACCAAGTAGCGAGATCAGAAGGTTGCGTGTTCAAATCACGTCGGGGTCACCACTGTAGAGGAACGGGTGATAGTGTTCCTCTAGCGAAGGGGGGTATCTCCAGTCAGGCAGATGTTATGCCCGACCGGCCGCGGCCCCTCCAACCGTTGATATTTGTATCTTGTATTTATATACAATGTGCTGCGCAATTTTAACTACCGCGATCGAGCCTGGCGTCTTTGCTATCTCGTCGGTGTGAGGCGCTTGTGTGCCGCCACACAACCATACCCCAATACTCGAAACAATCATGGCAGCCTGCTGAGTAACTTCACTCTACGCCTAAAGGACCCAAAATCATAGGAAGATAGGAAAATATAATAGTGTTAGAAACATAACAAAATGTCAGAAACATAACAGAGTGCTATTTAAGGCGGATACCTTAAATGGGACATAAACGATGGTTACCACTGTATTGATCAATTAATGATCACTGTTACACATCTCAGTGCCCACCGTTAACATTAGTCTCCAGTACGCACGGACAGCATAACCCTCTACTGAACTGCTACCAGACCAATAGTTGTATAGGACGATGTGAACTAATTGCACACCATACGTCCGTACTGTGGACAGTCCCAGAATGAACTGTGCAGTGTGCTCTGGAGCGCCCGAGAGCTTTCTTTTATTGCAAACATTCACCCCCACTCAGCTGGTAATTATCAATCTACCCTAGATATTAGATATTTATGAAATACCTTCGATATGTCCAATAAATGGGTCTTACCCTAACAATAGTAATACGAGTATTATATGACCTACGGTTGGGCAAGAGCCTCTCCTACTAATAGAAGGGTAAGGCCTAAGTCGACCACACTGACTTGTGGGTTGGTTGACTCCACATGGCTTGCGGAGCCACAGCTTCGTGGTGTCTACTACCCCGGCCCGAACCAAGAGGTTCGCAAATTCGTATTTTTGCCGCACCATCAAGCTGTGGAACAGATTGCCAGCTACCGTGTTCCCTCACTCCTATGATCCTGGGTCCTTTAGGCGTAACGTGAAGAAGCTAAACAGCAGGCCGGTATGATTGTGTTGAGTAGCGGGGGATAGACTGTCTCTCGCTACTTGATTACTCTATCTGGTCGGCACTGCGCTTACCATCAGGTGCAGTGTGGTCACCTTACCGCGCCAGAATAAAAAAAAAACATACCTTTGAAATATTAATCATGAATTCTATAATGTGCAGATTACTTCTAATTATCCGAATAATCGGTTTATTTAACAGCCTCCGTGGCGCAGTAAGCGAGCAGCCGGCTGTGAAACGAGAGGCCGTGGGTTCGATTCCCACACCGGGATAAATGTTTGTGTGACAGGTATATATTTGTGTCGGGTCTGGGTGTTGTGAGACCGTATGTCTCTCGTAGTCCCTGATACCCACAACACAAGACTCGTATCTTAGTGTGGGATCGGGGCTATGTGTGTTGGGTGTTATTTATATTTATTATCAACTCAGAACCGCTGGATTCTTAGTTGTACTTCAGAGTATGTGTAATAAGTATGTCGTATTTATATAATATTTGTCCAGCATAAATGCTGTCCCAGTGCTGGGCACGGGCCTCATCTAGTTAAGAGAAGATTTTATATTGCATTTGGATATCTAATGGATTATCGCTTTCAGTTTCAAATGTACTGGAATGGCGATGATGTTGAAAAAGTAAGTGTGTTTTATGAACTACGTTGCAAAGTTCATTGCAGTTAAAATATTATATCCGTCCTGAATATTATTCCATTACTGGGTCCAGTTAATGCGAGAATCGCCGTACTTCACTGCTTATAATAGGTAGACGAGCAGACGGGCCACCTGATGGTAAGTAGTCACCGCCGCCCATAGAATTCTGCAATGCCAGGGCACAGCAAAGCCGCTGCCTACCGTTAATACCGTCTGATCAAAGTTCCTGATTATAGAGCTATTTATAAAATACATAATGTTAAGCCGTGCTGTATCTTCATAGAAAGCAATGACAACTTCTGTGTATAAGTCATGTCACCAACATAAATAAGAATAATAATACTAGCCCTGTATTAAACACTAGCTGTTGCTCGCGGCACCGCCCGCGTTGTGGTCATGTTTGGGAGAAAAAGTATACAATACAAAATATAGATTTTCATGCTTTCATGCAATTTCGAAAACTTTTCGGACGGCAAACTTTCATCCCCTATTATACCCTCTTAGGGGTGGAATTTCCAAAAACCCTTCCTTAGTGGATGCCTACGTCATAAAAGGTACCTACTGTCAAAATTACAAGTCTCTAACCCCAGCCGCTTAGGCTGTGCGTTGATCGGTCAGTCAGTCAGTTAGTCAGTTTCTTCTTTTATATATACAGATTGTCCCACTGCTGGGCACGGGCCTCCCCTACTAATGAGAGGGGTTAGGCCTTAGTCTACCACGCTGGCCTAATGCGGATTGGTAGACTAAACACCAACATAAATGATATAAATTTTTTCTGCAAGCGCTGTTTAACTTAATAAATTACTACACATTCGTTGTCTTGACTTCGTTTTCAGAGTCCAAGGAATAAATATGAAAATTACCCTAATCTTGCTCCCCAAGGACAATACCATCCGCGGGATTTACCGAAATCTGTGAGTAAAAATATTCGCCTTTATACGTTGCGGACTTTGGATTTATTTTCACGATAGGTCGCAGGTTTGATCTAAGTTCTCAAATGTTTGTGTGATCTAGAAGTATTTGGTTTCGGGTCTGGGTGTTGTGAGACTGAAATTCTCTCGTAGCTGATATGATCAAGATGTGTGTAGATGTTAGGTGTTATATAATTATTGGTCATTTGTGAAACAGTACTATCGTAAGGTAACCTGAATACTTAAGTTTCTGGTATTAACCAAGTCTAGTCAAAGCCCAAAATTATAGTTATTATGAACTAAAAAATAATAAATAAAGTCATTACCGTACCGTTTGTAAGCAATCTTACAATAAAAAAGTGAGTCATGGAGACTACGGACAGAAGTGAAAACTAAAAACTTTGGCATAAATGTATTATTTTTAACAGCGTCCATGAATTAGTAATTTGTTTATGATTGCTTGTCAATAATTATAGAACTTCATAGGCGTGCTTATGTCAAAAGTAAAATAATCTGAGCGTGACGGTAATGAGAGTTCTTTTTTTTTTAGTGCCTTGATAGGCAGACGAGCAGACGCAGAGTTTAGTGCTTTTTCCCATCCGAAAAGTGCCCAACGTGCCTATAGAAGTTTTGAATGTTGTCAACTTCTGCTTATTGGACATCCGACTTAAAATTTGTTTTAAAGTTATTTTGTCTTACTTCGTTTTCAGAGTCCAAGATACAAATACCAAGACCCTAATTTTGCTCCTCCAAGACAGTACCATCCACGTGATTTAATGAAATCTGTGAGTTTTTTTTTATCCTAGCACGGCAAAGTGACCGCACTTCACCTGATGGTAAGCGCAGTACGGTCCAATTAGAGTATCGAGTAGCGAGAGACGATCTATACCCCGCTACTCAACACAATCATGCCGGTCTGCTCCTTCACACTACGCCATGGGCAAGAAGGTGAAGAAGCGGTCGAGGGTCTATTGTCAGAGTATTCAGAAGGCCGCAAAATGGCCAAACATTGTACCCCAACTCTAGACCCCCTAAAAACCGGATGTACACTGGCTGATCCCGGAACGCGACACACTTGCGTGTGCCACTATGGCGGGTTTTTCACCCTGAGTAAAAATACTCGGCTTTATACCATTGATATTGGATTTGCACCAGTAATGAGAGTACCGGGATCGAAATCCGCACCGAGACCGAAGTTTGTGTGATCTACAAGTTTCTCATAGTTCCTGATAGCTACGTCACTAGATACAGTATTTTACTCTGGGATCAGGGTCCCGTTTTATGTAAGTTTTTATTTTTACACCGACTATGCAATTTATTAAATTAATAAGTGAAAAGTTCAGATTTTCTTTTAGTGAAAACAATAATTTTTACTTGCATTTTATGATCAATGAAATATATTCTGCAAGGTTAGATCTGCATACAATAGTAGAAGATAAAAATGTACTTCAAACAGGACTATGTGTGTTACCATCTCTCCTAGGCGGCTCTGGGTTGTAAGACCAGTTAATCCAACATAACCGAAGCCTCCCTTGCGGCGGGGCCGTAGTCCTAATTCGTTATTCCACGCAATAAAAATGGCCTATATGTGTGACTGATTATTGTCCATTTACACAACTGTTGCCTACATTTTAACAATTAATGAATAATAAGGTTATATGATTGTACTTAAATATATTTTTATTCCAGATATCAGCTAAACAAATGATGGAACTCGCGCAACAGAAGTTGCAGGTGCTTTTTATGTATTTAAATATTTATTCGTTGAAGATAAATGGGAATTCTAATTAAATAATTTTATCTAGTGGTCCCGGGCAGACGTTGCCATAAACCGCCTTCCCTGAACAATATCTTTACACAATATACCACTTTGTAGAAAGAGACAAAGCGACTGTGCAGCCAATACCTATCTCTATTCACTTCTGCAAATCTGTGACGTAGACCAATCAAACTTCTAGAAAAAGACTGCTTGCCGTGCGTTTGCTTTATCTCTCTCACAGTTTTAAACGGTTTTATTTAGCTGGTTATTTTTTGTTTGTTTGGGTCATATGTACTAATTGATTTTACCCCCTTCCCGTTGACAGATTAATCTAATATGTGGAACACACCTTTAGTTCTGATGACAATAAAATTTAATATATCCAATATCATTGTAAATCTAAGATGGCCGCCGCCCCAAAATGGCGGATTAGATATTTTTTCACAAATCCCTTAATATGGGAATCAAATGAAAGGGCTTGACTCGTAGAATACTCTAAACTACGACAAATTTAAAATCTAAGATGGCCGACTAAGTAATGAAATAAAAACTTGAAAATAAAGTAGGTAATAAAATATTTTAAGTTATACAGTTTTATTGAAAAAAGATAACAATGATGTGGATAATGTACTAAAATCTAAAAAAGAATTAGGTAGGTCTTAGGTACCAGTCAACACACCTCATCAATCTAGGGCATTTGGGCATCATTTTTTTGTCGGGGGTCTAGAGTTGGGGTACGATGTTTGGCCATTTTTCGGCCTTCTGAGTACTCTGACGCTTCTTCCTTCTTGCCCATGGCGTAGTGTAAAGAAGCAGGCCGGCATGATTGTGTTGAGTAGCGGGGGATAGATTGTCCATGTCTAATTGGACCATTGAATGAATTTACCATTAGGTGCAGTGTAGTGTCTTTGCTGTGCCAGGATATAAAAAGACAAAAAAATCACGGGGCGCGTGAAATATGACTATTGGGTTTATTTTTATTATATTGCAGAAATTGGAGCCGACTGACGAACAATCATCGGGTAATCAGTTGCCACAGGGCCGGCAGCAACTACAAGTAAGCACTTGTTCCTTGTAGATATGACCACCATCTTTATCATCTACCACTTTTACACTATCTACAAGATAGAGAGCCACGCTGTAGACATATTTGTCTACAGCATGAATGGGCCGGCTCGACCGGTAGTACCACTGTCTCACAGAAAACCAACGTAAAGTGACAGTTCACTGTCGCGTTTCGTATGGTAAGTGAGATATCCGGAGGCCAAGATTCCCCCTTCCTTTCCCAAATCCCTATTCCTGTCCTTTAAGGCCGACAGCGCATACGTGATACTTTCGGTATTGTGGATGTTCATGGGCGGTGGAGATCACTTAACATCAGGTGACCCATTTGCTCGTTTGTCGGACTATGATATAAAAAAAAATGACTCTCTCGATGATGATAGATGTCATTCTCACGATGGTCATGTGCGGCACTGGGTCTTGTAATGATTTTTATTTCACAATATTACAATAAGGCAACTTAACATACATTGAGCTGCTCCAATCTAATGTAATTAAACTTAAATCGTATATTAATTGTATGACCAAATGTTGTTAACCGGTGTGAAAAGAGCAACGCTAGAGTTTCTTGCCCGTTCTTCTTTAGCGAAACTGCATTCCGAACTGGCGGTAAAAAAAAAATTACTGAATATAAATGATTTATAATTTTTTTTATCGAAATAGGCTTGCGTTTGACCACTATCTCGCCTGATGGAAAGTGATGATGTGGTCTACGGTGGAGCACGCTTGCCTAGAAGATACCCAGGTCATAATTTTCGGGAAATATAGACTCCGGAAAAGAGTTCCACTCTCTAGCGGTGCGCAATATATGTACTAGCAAAACGCTTCGTGCGCACTGGTGGAATATCAACCATGTATCGATGACGCTTCGCCGAGTCTCTTGTCGTCCGATGATGGAAAGGGGAAACATTTCGTGGATTCAATAAATATTTGATTTTAATAGATATTTCCAGACCGTGATGATTGTGTTGAATAGCGAGGGATACTTGTATCTCGGTATATGATACTCTAAGTGGACGGTACTGCGCTTACCATCAGGGGTAGTGTGGTCAGTTTGAATATTTTAATTTTTTGAATAGAAATATTGACTAAATTGGAGAAAGACAAAATAATGACAGCGTTGTTCATTATTGTTAGTTAAATTTTTTACAACATTTCCTTAACCACTCGCCAGTGTCATGTCAAAATGTAAATTAATCACATCTGTGTAGTCCCGTGAGCGGACTTCACACAGACAAGGATTTTTAGGGTATAGGTTTAGAAAACCCCGATTTTCTCTTATTCTAATTGGAATTATATTAAATTCAAATTAGATTTATATTCTAAATAGATTTTATTATGTAATTTCTTACACTATACTTCGACTTTGAATTGCATTGCAACTGTTCTATGAAAAAAAGTTGTTACCTAAAAATTACCTTTAATTTAGCAAAAATAAACACCTTGCTGGGTGTAAGTTTATGTAAATAAAATTAATTATTACCTACTTTTCCATATTTTGCAGCAGATAAATCAATGAATAAATGTAATAATGAAAAAAACAATCGCGGGAAACCCTGACAGAAATGTTCACAGATAAAATCAACGATGGTCAAAAAAAATTGTACCATTGACCAATCAAATTCTATGTGATAGGGAGAACCTGTTCATGCTTAGTCGATTTTTCATAAGTACCATCGAACGAGAACTGTAGTAATCGATAAAACAGCCCAAAAATACACCTCTACGGCGGATCTCCGTAGCGGACTCGACACAGAAGCGCCTAAAAAGCAAAGTCCGCTGAGCGGACACGACACTGGCGAGTGGTTAAACAAACATTCAAAACATATTTTTTTTATTAAGTTGCCAGTATTTAATAGGCGCTCTTATATTATAAAACTTATTACATTATTAAAATGTTACATCATTATAGCGAAATTGCAATACATAGTAACCTAACATATAACGAGCGAGTAGTCTATTGTGGAACGGGAGGGCGTGGGTTCGATTCCCGCACCGAGACAAATGTGTGTGACAGACAGAAGTTTGTTTCTGGTCTGGGTGTTTGGGAACCGTTGTTCTTGATACTCGCGATACAGGTATGACCTAGTGTGGGGTCAGGATGACTATTGTTAGCTGTATTTATTAATATTTATATATAGCATACATACATATACACTCACGCATATAATCCCCGAAGGGATAGGCAGTCAGTCAGAAGCAGTCAAATGCGCAGGAGATATTCCGGTGCACAAGTGGACGCGCAAACACAGGTGGATACTACTCGTCTTCCCCCTCCTGAACCCAGTGGAACGGAAAACTGATACGACCAGAGGAGTGTTCAGATGGTGTATCTGGCCGGCGGTAACTATATGCCCTCTACCGTTGACCTAAGCCATCAGCATTTCTGTGCTACCGTGCCAGGTAGGTACACCAGTAGGTACACCCACTTTTCGCCGAATTTCGGTCCCATAATGTGATAGGGCGCGAGCCTATCGCCATACCGGGCACAGTTTCCAGACTCCGAGCTAATACTGAGAATTTCTATATAGAAAAACCCAATATCACTTAACTCGACCCGGGGAACCCGAGACCTCAGCACAGCAGTCGTAACGCATGCGGTATTACAACTGCGCCACTGGGCACCGAGGCAGTCAGGCAGTTATTATTTATATATAGCAATATCTTATAACGTTATAACGTCACACATCTATCATACATTCACGCTAACTTTACCCAAGTCCAGAAGGAGCTATAACGTTCTTGTCAACTCTATTATTGAGAGGTCCAGTTAAATTGGTTGCTAAGTTTGAAGTGTCGCAACTTGGTAAACACTGGCCATACTTAGATTGCACAAGCTTATGTAATTTAGACATGTTGAGGTTTTGATGCACCTTTGTTTTGTTTCTTAGATCATAAGTTGCGTTGAGATGTAAAACAGTATCTTGCTAATATTATAAATGCGAAGGTTTGGATGTATGGATGGATGTTACTTAATCACGCTACAACGGCTGGACAGATCTGGTTGAAATTTAGCACAGAGACATATTATAGTCTGGAATAGCCGGAATAGCACATAGGCTACTTTTATCCCGGATAAATGTACAGTTCCCATGGGATAGTTTAGTTTATCACAGAGCTGACCCCTTGCTCTGATGATATTTTTTTGCATAGTGTTAGTTAAGGGGTCTGACAATTATATAGGCTACTTTTTATCCTGGAAAATTGACAGTTCCTATGGTATAGCAGAATATAGAAATATGTAATGTAATGTTGAAATAAAACGAATTTTACGGATTATATTGCGGTTTATTTTACTTTTTTTAACCCGACGCTTCGAAGACTTTACAGCCTTCATGGTCAAGGGGGAGACTGAGTTGTATGTCGTCTCGAAAGTATAGTGCAATGTTTCTACCCTCCATGTAGTTGATATTTCATTTTATTTGTTGTTGTCCGATCTACGCAGAAAGACCTCACAGTGTCATGAGGTCTGCCAGTTGGTTTTTTTTTTATCCTGGCACGGCAAAGTGACCGCACTGTACCTGATGGTAAGCGCAGTGCGGTCCAAATAGAGTACTGAGTAGCGAGAGACGATCTATCCCCGCTACTCAACACACTCATGCCGGCCTGCTTCTTCACACTACGCCATGGGCAAGAAGGTGAAGAAGGGGTCGAGGGTCTAGTGTCAGAGTACTAAGAAGGCCGCAAAATGGCCATTGTACCCCAACTCCAGACCCCCGACAAAAACCGGATGTACACTGGCTGATCCCGGAACGCGACACACTTGCGTGTGCCACTATGGCGGGTTTTTCGCCCTGTGTACGGTGGTCGCTATCCGGGCGGATATGAATATCCTACCACCAGCTAAAGCAGGTCTTTTGGGTTCCGATTTAATTAAATGTATTATTACCTATAATTGGATCCCAGGCTGGTGCTAGCTTTGAACCATCTTCTCTATTGAAATTAGAATGTTTTCTAATTTTAATAGCCTCGTGAATCATCCTAGGTAGGAATCGGTGTTCTTTACCTTTAGTTCACACTGGCGTAATGTGGGACACATACTAATATAACTCTCTGGCATGCTGGTGTCACTAATTATCCCTTCACCGTTACAACCACAAGAAACCAAAATTAGTTAAGCTACATTACTAAACACTAGTAATTAAAACACGTGTCAACCCATGTTAGTTTAACCCTTTCAACGCGCCAACCCTTTTAGCGGTGTTGTCAAACCCACTTTGACATGCAATCGTAAGCGGTCACACGGAACGGAATATTTTAAAAGTAAAACTGCATGTAGTTTTTTTAAGCGCTTTTCATTGTCCATGATCACCTACCATGCCAGAAGTTTTATTTACCGCCCCAAAGTGTCTAAACCATGTTGTTATAAAACTCTGTCGTGCTTGCGTGTTGTTCTTAGACCTGTATAATAACTATGCTCAGAGTTGCCCTTCATAATATCGCGAAACATAATTTTGTACACCAGGATTCAGGACTGTAATCATGACCGTATGGAAACGAGGCCCAGCATTTGAAGCCGATATAAATTCACATAAAACTTAATTGTGGAAATAAATAAATACACCCAACAGTCACACACACATAGTTCTAACTCCAAATTAGGTAAAACCTGTATCGGGGGTATCAGAACTACGAGAGACTACGGTCCCACAACGCCCAGATCAAACAAATATCTGCCTGTCACACAAACATTTGTCCCGGTGCGGGAATCGAGCCAACGGCCTCTCGTTTCACAGCCGGCTACTGGCCCGCTGCGTCAGAGAAGCTGAAAAAGAAGGTCCATTATTCAGCATTAATTTTTTCTTTCATCAGTCTTAATATTTTTTTTATAGAAAGAACCAAATGCTAATAAAGGAGGAGAAGCAATAACTCCTCCACCAGAAAATCTGAAAGTAAGTATTGGACTTTGGCTATTATTCAAAGGGAACATATAAGCTGTATTTGAGGAAACTCCAACCACAATTGGGGGAAAGAGTAAAAGGTTTACGGAATCTACAAATTTTAAATCTTTTTATGGATTTACCAAATATCTTTATTTGATTTGATACTTTTTTACGAGCAACTACTGATTTTCTAAATATTCTAAAAAGCGATGAGAATAACTTAGAGGATATAACAGTTTTCCTAAATAATAATACATACATACATACATACATACATACATACATACATACATACATACATACATACATACATATACACTCACGCCTGTAATCCCCGAAGGGGTAGGCAGAAGTGTAACCAGTACACCCACTTTTCGCCGAATTTCGGTCCCATAATGTGATAGGGATCGAGCCTATCGCCATACCGGGCACAGGTTCCAGACTCCGAGCTAATACTGAGAAATTCTAGATAGAAAAACCCAATATCACTTTACCCGACCCGGGGATCGAACCCGAGATCTCAGCACAGCAGTCGTAACGCATGCGCAATTACAACTGCGCCACGAGGCAGTAAATAATAAAACTAGGATTTAGACGAAGGCCGTCTAATATAGCACCTAATAAATCGTGGATATGAAAAAGTTTATCTTAAACGTTCAGTCGGGCACTGGAGACAATGATTTATTAAATCGAGCTGTCACTGTTACGTCTTGTTTCAATTTACAGAGAATTCTGTTCTACAAAACTTTATTCTTATATAAGATGGCTGTTTATTTGATATTTTATATCCCGGCAAATGAAGACTTTCCTACTATTACTAGTAATATTATTATACCTCTTGATAATGATCTCGATGATTTTAATGCTAAACATACAAATATTAGTTGATTCGGAGGTTTCGCGCTCGCGCTAGGGCTTGCATTACCGGTTTCCCGGTTTCGGTTTTGCCGATAAATCGCCCATTTTGACGGAATATAAATTACCGGTAGAAAAAATGAAAACCGGTAATTTACCGATTTGCAAAAATTTTATCAAATTACTGACATACATACATACATATACACTCACGCTTATAATCCCCGAAGGGGTAGGAAGAGGTGTAACCAGTACACCCACTTTTCGCCGAATTTCGGTCCCATAATGTGATAGGGGGCGAGCCTATCGCCATACCGGGCACAGGTTCCAGACTCCGGGCTAATACTGAGAATTTCTAGATAGAAAAACCCAATATCACTTTACCCGACCCGGGGATCGAACCCGAGACCTCAGCACAGCGGTTGTAACGCATGCGCAATTACAACTGCGCCACCGAGGCAGCAAATTGCTGACATAAACACAAAAATATGATTGTTGACCTATCGGGGCCGGCACGGCCGGACCAAAACAGGCGATAGTCGCCCTTATTAACATGCATTAAAATAGTATTTAAGGCAATGCCCGTAGACGGTTTGTATTCTTCATTAATTGTGGGTTACCCAATCACTTTATATTTCTACTTTAAAAAAGTCGCATTACCGGTTTTACCGGTTTACCGGTAAACAATTTTCTATTACCGTTTTTTTACCGGTAAAACAAAATCTACGGTAATAGGGTAGTTTCCTGTGTTTCATTTTGTACATTATTTTCTATGCAATCGAATATAATACGCAAAAGAAACTCTTTTGCGAAAACAGAATCCAAATTGCTTGAAAAATGAGATCACAATATTTATTTTAAATATTGGTATGAGCAACTACTCACAGGCATAAGCGAAAACGGTGGCGTATTGGGAACATATCGCTATCTCCCTCGCACAACGGTACAGTACAGGCGATTCGTAGTACCGTGACGTCACGGTATCAGATATGCATCCTTGTTCTGTTATTTGACAACTACACCTTCCAGCAGATTTGAGTGTTGTCTAATTTACTTATTTTTGTTCGGATTCATAAAATTCTTTCGATAATAGGTTTTAGATAATGTAACGTGTTGATTAAATTAATAAAAAAAAACGAGTCAACTACCCTATTGCAAGCCCTAGCTCCCGCGATGCAGCGTTTTTTATTGTATTAATATTCTGCTTGGAAAGTTTGAAATGTTGTTAAACCCGTTTTGTTAGAGTGGTATAAAATATCATAAAAATAAACTACACGTGAATAGGTTTAGTAGTTTTCCAAAAAATGTGCATTAAACATGGATATCGTCTACTTTTTATGGGTTTTGTGTGTTATTTGAGAATATTTATAGAAATTCAAAGACAAAAAGTTTGGTGACGAAGTCATTTTTAACAGCTATATAGCGCAAGTGTACCAAAATCGATCGTAAATACTCTATTTCATTTAGTTCCTAAAAAATCCGCCGTATTCAGTTAAATTGTGCGCTGGTGTTGCGTTCAAGAGTGCCAATTGTACAGTTTTCGAACCCAATCCCGATTTTAAATTGGAATCAAGTATCAATAGTAACCCTCCAGAGCGCTCTTTCCAATAACCGAGCAAGAAAGTCTAGCGTTAGCGAATCTAGTTATAAGGTCCTAATTTATAATAATAATAATACACCCAACTGTCATTTACATAGTTCTGACTCCACACAAGGTCAAACCTGTATCGTGGGTATCAAGAACTACGAGGGACTACGGTCCCACAACACCCAGACCCGAAACAAATATCTGTCTGTCACAAAAACATTTGTCTCGGTGCAGGAATCGAACCCTCGGCCTCCAGTTTCACACCCGACTACTCGCCCGCTGCACCACGGAGGCCTACCATAGAATGAATTGTTTTTTATTTTTTATATAATTGCTGCTTGTTGTATTTCATAGGTGCAGCCACAACCAGTTGTAACAGGAATGACAGGGTTCAATATATCATACGATAAATTTATGCCGACAACGGTACGTCCAATCATTTAATCAATAAAGTCACTATTTTTGTCTATCTGTGTCGCTTTTTTTATCCTAGCAAAGTGACCACATTGCACCTGATGGTAAGCGCAGTGCCGTTCAGTTAGAGAATCGAGTAGCGAGAGACAATCTATGCCCCGCTATTCAACACAATAATGCCGGCCTGCTCAGAAGGCCGCAAAACGGCCAAACATCGTACCCCAACTCTAGACCCTCGACAAAAACCGGATGTACACTGGCTGATCTCGGAACGCGATACATTTGCATGTGCCACTATGGCGGGTTTTACACCCTGTGTACGGTGGTCGCTGTCCGGGCGTATTTAAATATCCTACCACCAGCAAGCAAGCTTATGTGTTCTTGAATGCAATTAGTAATTTGTTTACATTACAGGATGATTTCGGTTCTCCGGTAAGATGGGTACCCTATAATTCGGTGAGTAAAATCAAAACTTACCTATGATGCAGTAAATACAATAAATAATATTATTCTGTGAACTGGTACCACCTACATTGTGTTATAGGGTTCATTTTATTATGAAATATTCTCGCAAGAGGCTCAATTTTATAGAGTTCAAAGATAGACAAAAATAAAACCAAATATTTGTTCGTGTTGGTATCGCAGACTGGAGACGAATGCTCCGCTTCTTTATTGTTTTATAATAATTCTACAAAGATTCAAATTATAAATATTCAAAAACATATTGTTACGGTCCGCCTGACGGCGGGGCACAAAAAAAACAAGTTACCGAAGAAAAAAATACTTTTATTAAAAAAAAAACAATTACTGAGGTAGAGGAGAACCACTCAGGGCGTGAGCTCTCGGCACAGAGAAAGTTCCGTTTGGTGATGGTCGACGGGCAATGTGCGCTGGGGACTTAACTACGCTCCAATGTCTGCCGGTGCGGTAGGGACCGGGGGCGCCGCGTGGCTCGCGATGCAGCGGCGTGCCGGGCGCAGAGGTCAGCAGAGGTCGGCGACTATGTTCTGCCGCGGTCGCACTCCTTCCCGGCTCGGAGCCGTAGTCGAGTCAGTGTTGGACGGTACGGGAGTTGGTACCTCCCAGCTGCAACCCGTACGGTGGTCCCCCAGATTCCTGGAACGCGTCGACAGGACGTTTGTAGCGCAAAAGACCCCGAGACCCAAGCACTAGTCGAGACCATGTGTGGGTGTCGGCATCTTTCGCGAACAATAAAAAAACAACAAAATACAATACGCGCAGTGGAGTGGCGATATACCAATCCGGTAATAGTAGAAGAACAAAAAAAAAATATAAAATTATTTGAAAACCCAAAACCGAACTTCATCTAACTATTTACCGGTCGATCACCAATCCACTACGCCATGAGGTACAAAAATAAAAATAACTTCCTTCTCGTATGCAATAATTACAAACTAGTAGGTAGTTAAAGACAAGCATATCGGCGAAGCGATGACCTGCGATATTTGCTACGCCGGTACATAAAAAACTTCACTGATTTAACAATAGACTCCCAGCGATTTAGATGGGAGTAATATTATATAATTTCTTTTAAAACTTAACGAATTTAAGTTATTATCAAATCTACATTTCTAGATACATTACTACAAATTAAATATAAGATACATTTTTACGGTGGATATTATTTAAGTTAACTATTGAATGATTAATTTTTGAGTCTACTAAATTACAGTTACATTAAAGAAAAGAAAACCACCGATATTGAGAACACACGCGTGAAATACAAGTGGTCATTTAATTTCTGAACTAGACCATCTTCATTTGGCAATAGTATTTAAATGAAATTAACCCGAGTGAACATATGTAAGTTAAGGTTATGTTTTACTGCACCACGCGTCACATTTCTCTACGTAATTAAACCATTATTATACGGTGGAAGAATTTAAATCGGATAAAACCAGACACGAATTAGCTAACAGCAAAAAGCCTAAAGAATTATAATTAACTTACCAAGGGGGATGATGATTAAGCACTGATTTTACTACTTTATTTTAACTGGTGGTATTTACTTGTAAGCCGACCTGTTTCCTGTGCGTATTGGAATCAACTGTCGTTTTGTGTCCCGCGCCTTGTATTTAAAGGAAGGGTTTTTTCCTTGTGTGCGTGATAATTGATATTTTTTAGTGGGGATTCGTGTTTCAGACAGAAGGATTACCCTGATTGGTTCTATACGCTATTGCTAGATAATTTCGCGTGGTTTCGCTCCGTAGTAACAACTTAATTATTTTGTCTTTATGTTTGTAATTATTTTAACAGTTTTTATTTTTATGTATTATCTTGTTACAACGTAACAATATCTTATAAAAACTGCCAGTACTAGGTGAGCGCGTCGCTAACATTCGAGGCTTAGTAAGGAAAGCATTGATTGGTGAAACCCTTAGAGTAGGCAACCATACTCTAAGGTGAAACCGGTCGAAAACTAAGCGCATATTATCATAAGTAATATTAATAATGAACTTTCAGAACGAGACAAATGATGGTTTGGCAAAAGTGACGGTGAGATTTTTGACTTAAATATCTTTAAAAAAAACAATACATAGTTTACCACTGAACCATGTCCATGAATTTGACAAAAGTTGCTTGATCCGAATCATTTATCATATTATTTTAATTCATAAAAAGTACATCGACTTCAATTAAAAACAAATTATTCCTGTCTATAAAATTTGAGGGTTGCCCCCGATTTTTATGAGATCCCATCATCAGATGCTGACTTGCTGCCAATGGGACCACCAGGGAAGTATACTCTTTTAAATAAAAAAAGAATTTCTCGAATCGGTCCAGGTGTCTTCGAGTAATCGGGGAACATACATAAAAAAGATTCCGACGAATTGAGAACCTGCTCCTTTTTTTGAAGTTGGTTAAAGATTAACACTGTACTAATTTTTAAGCAAATAAATTATTTTAGACTGTATTTTTAGGACCCAAGCACTGGAAAGAATCGCCAATACGTCATGAATGTAAGTACATAGTAGCGATAGCCTAGTTGGACTCTCAAGACGAAAGTCGTATTTTCGAAACACAAATGGCATACACCTCTGACTTTTTTAAAGTTATGTGTGTATTCATTGTTAATTATCGCTTGCTTTGACGGTGAAGGAAAAACATCGTGAGGAAACCTGCATACCTGAGAATTCTCATAAAAAATTCTAAGGTATATGAAGTCTACCAACCCGCAATAGGCCAGCGTGGTGGACTAAGGCCTAACCCCTCATTAGTAGAGGAGGCCCGTGCGTGCCAGCAGTGGGACAATATAAAAATTTTACCTTCCAATAAAATTTGTATTATGTTTCCTCAGACGTCCAAAGTCCTATTATGAGAGAGTACATCGTTTTCTTTCCTTACACAGCCGCTAGATTTGACTCGTTTCCGCCCGCTATACGCCTTGATCGCCCTCTAGGTACCTTAACTCAAACTATAATAATGACAGAAGCCGCCATCTTTTGCTCATTGTTTGGTTCATAATGATATTAATTAAGCCCAGGAAGAGCTTACCTGGACTTTGGACGTCTGAGGAAACATAATACAAATTTTATTGGAAGGTAAAATTTTTATATTATGTTGTCCGTTTGACGTCCAAAGTCCTATTATGAGAGACGTGTTTGTTATCTCCTGGCGGCTTATGACATTTAAATGCAACAATGTGAGAATAGAAAGCGTAATAATATATGTGCCACAATTGAATTCACATAATTATGTTCATAAGTAATTACATATTACAACGATAGATATTTATTCAGATAGATAAAGGTTATTGAGAAAGAATTTTCTGAAATGCTATTAGTTTCAGATAGAATTTCCTAAAGATACATGCCTACTTCCAATTGGCGTTGGTAAGGATTTCAGTATTAGGATAATTTGTACCCAGTTAAAGGTTGAAACGGCTGCTCTACTGTTACCAGGTAATGCATATATTCCAGCCACAACTAATAATCGTAATAAGTACGTAATCGACATTAATAGTTGGCATGGCTGTCCGAACTGGAACTTTAGACAAACTTTTGATAGAACCTCATATATCTTTAGTTGTATTTACATTTGATACAGGCTTGCCTAGTGAGGAAATCGAAGGAAATGTTCGCAGATACATTGTGATCAGCAAAAACATTGTTCTACTTTTTAAGTTAAATCTAATTTTATTTGTATGTCATGTTGTATGTATTTTGCTGTAATAAACAATTTTTCATTTTCATTTTTTTTCATTTACTATCGTCCTAAGCCAAAGTAGCTACTTTGGCCTAGTGTTCTCATCTGGATATCTATAAATCTACATCCTTAACCCATAAATTTCAACCCAAAATGTTGGTATTCAAATGATTGCCTTTGATCCAAAAACAGGATTAATAAAATGTAATGTAATGATATTGATAAAATTATCAGGATAACAATGCAACAAGGCTAAACCAAGTATCATGCGGTCTGATTCTAATAAAATCAATGCCGTATATATTGAAAAATAATTTTCGGTAAGTATTTTTTATGAAAAATAATTTTTAACCAACTTTACCCTCATATTGGTTATGACTTAGCCAACGTTAATTAGCTAATTCTTAGTAATACGTTTTATAATAAAATTACATGAAACTTTTACATCTGTAATAGTTTTACACCCTGACGCTTTTGTTGAAAAATGCATAAGAATTTTACGGCAATTTATTTAATGAAAACAAATTTGCTAAGCACTTATCTCACTGTCAGAGTTCTGGTAATAAGACTGTTTAGCAGCATGATAGCAGATTCCTCCCTTCAGAATACCAAACAGCGGCTAACCAGTCTCAACCGAAATTTACTTTATTGATGGGAATCAGGGAGCTGACCCGTGATAATAGGCGTTCGATAAGTGTTATGCGATATTGGTACGAAGAACAGGTCGCTACGTGGTGTTCTCATCGTTTCAAAAACTTTGACGTAGCCTTGTTTATAAGGTGCCACTCGGAGCCGGTGCGTGAGAGTTTGCCGGCTTCCGTATTGTACAATCCCGGAAAGTAGTGAGGGATGAGTACAATATTGAGCTTGTCCATCAGAGCCGGTTAGTCCTTCAACAGCAACTTCGCTAGGAGATGGTAATGATCTGTTCTACTGTTCTGTTTTCGCTCATTAAGACTCACTGGTGTGTGTGCGAGAGCTGCTGCTTCTTGAAGTTGTAGCAATCACCGTGCTAAATTTGATGTTGCTCTTTTAGTACACTTCTTATATAAATAAATCTGACTGGTTTTGTAATTTACTAAATGGCCCCATTGTCTATGCGAAGCATCTGTCATAATAGATGTCATAGGAAGCATCTATGTATGTATCAGACTCTAGAGCAATGTTTTCTCGCCACCATTTGAGATCCATCAAGGACTATTCCGAAATATACAGAAGGCTCGCGTGGTATTTTTTCGAATTGCTGACGCTACAGAAAATGGCAATGCAACCTTCCCCGGAGGGTGATGAAGGTCGCATAATTTAGGTACCCTAAGAGGCGTTGAGTCTGCTTGAGGGCCTAATTGCCGGCAGCGGGACGTGTTCGCAGGCTCTGGTGTATCTTGTGTCTTGTGGTAGAGGCTCTGACGCTGCAGAGAATGGCAAAGCAACCTTCCCCGGAGGGTGATCAAGGTCGCATAATTTAAGTACCCTTAGAGGCGTTGAGCCTGCTAGAGGGCCTAATTGCCGGCAGCGGGGCGTGTAGGCAGGCTCTGGTGTTTCTTCATGTGGTAGAGGTTCTGACGCTGCAAAGAATGGAAAAGCAACCTTCCCCAGAGGGTGATGAAGATTGCATCATTTAGCCTAAGAGGCGTTGAACCTGCTTAATTGCCAGCAGCGGGATGCGTTGACAGGCTCTGGTGTATCTTGTATCTTGCGGCAAGGATTCTGTTGTTTCCTGTGCCCCAATTGATAATCAGATATTATATCGATCTCGTCGGGGCAGTGATCGATTTACCCAAATTTATAAACTAGCCCAGGCTGGCTCAAAAAGTTTATTGCAGAATTTGCCTGTGACTGGAGTATATTCTGGTACCCTACATTGTCAATCAAAAGTGAACCACTTCGGTGCCGCTGCCTGGCCAAATGGCAGGTCGTAGTAGGTAGCATATCTGGCTCTGATATGACTCAGATTTTGTTACGCGATTTTGATTGAAAAGACGCAATTCCGCGGCGCCATAAATAGATATAAGGCCTTTAAGCTGAACATTACGCGATCGATTCAGTTATACGAGAGGTGCAATAGCACACCCACACTTCACCGAACCCATAACCGTCGTACGTTGTGACAGCGAGCCTCTGCCCATACTGAACTGATACTGATATTTCGTAATAGAAAAACCCAATATTCAACAGCCTCCGCGGCACAGTTGGCGAGTAGCCGGCTGTGAAACGGGAGGCCGTGGGTTCGATTCCCACACCGGGACAAACGTCTGTGCGACCGACAGACGTCTGTGTCCGGGGTCTGGGTGGTGTGAGATCGAAAGTCTATCGCTCCGACACTCACAACACAAGAATCGCATCTTAGTGTAACGGGGTCGGGGCCGTGTGTGTGACTGCTGGGTGTTACTTATTATTATTAATATTACTCTACCCGACCCGGGGAACGAACCCAAAACCCCAGCACAGCAGTAGTAACGCGCACGTTTACATTACAACTGCGCCACAGAGTGCCACGAATTGTGTGTGCGCCTTGTGTAACATCACGCGATGTTCTCATGCGGTCACACATCCAAGTACTGACCGCGCCTAACGTTGCTTGACTTTGGTGATCGGACGAGAACCGGTGTATTCAAAGTGGTATGGACGTTGGCTGTGGTCGATGTGAAAACAAATCGTCCCCGGTGATTAGTTACAATATTATTTGAGCATAATCCCGGAGGGCGTTGCTTCCAGATGTCTTGCCACAAACTGTGTGTGTGTACGTGTGTTTCGTGTTTTTGTTGTCGAGGTGAACACAGATCGCCCCCGATGATTAGTTACAATATTATTTGAGCACGATCACGGAGTGTGTTTTGGTTATTAAAACAGCGCGCATATAAAAAGAAGGAGTCAGACAACCAGGCTATAAAATTATTAGATTATAATAATTTACCTTCTTTGAATTTCCAATGAATTAATTTTAAAAGACAGTCATGACATCTAATGTTGGTAAAATTAAAAGAAGTGTACAGTTGAATGCAATTCGAGACCCAGATATAATTTTCAAAACAGCTTTGTTTGGATAGAAACGTAACTTATGGTCTTTTTCGCATTTTGCCTGTTTAAGGGCGCCTTTTTTATGCTCCTCTCTTCCTTTTTTGTCCTCAAAACTGTTGTTGCAAATATTTGCAAGTTTTGTGGATGAAATTATTTCAAAGATGGTGGTATGTGTAGACATACATGTAGATGTATACCCACTTTAAAAATAATAATAACTAAATAATTAAAAGCAGCCATAGCCCAGCTAAAAGCGGTACCGATCGTCCAGACGAAAGTCGCGGGCTCGTTCAGCCCAAATTTAGTATACACCTCTGACTCCTCCAAATTACACGTGTATTCACCATATATACACTTGCTTCAACGATGCAGGTAAACCTTGCGAGGAGAGTCACGCTCGAAATTTCCACATCTAAATGGGGCGTTAGACAGCGCCACAAAAATGCGTCTTCTCAATCATATATCTGCATAAAGATCACCCTTTCCAACCAGAAGAATTGAATCTTTGCATATTGTGACATGTCAAGAACAGCTAAAGTGACTTTCTTTAAAACATTCATATTGGCAAATATATCAATTCTTCCTGAAGGTGGATGCTTGATGAAAATCTTATATCGTACGTAAGAATAATAGTCGCGTGATCAAATTAGATTTGGTAGTGACGGTAACAGAATAATTATTATTATAATGTTGTTAAGCTGACTTACCAGGTGCTGAGACAATTCAAACCTTTATTCCTTGTTATCTTACTGCAAGTCGTACGGTGCCGCGGTCTGGCACGCTGTTGCTACGGCCCGCATTTGGCGAAAACATATTTCGACCGTTTTCTTTCTTGCATAACTCCAATAACAAAACGGACGGAAACTAATCACTTTTAAATATTACTAAGTAAATTTTCTACTTTAATCTCGAAAATTTTAAGATAAATTATCGCACTATAATAATTTTATCCAACGGTGTGCACAGTTTGAAAAACTTTGCAACAATGAGCAAAAGATGGCGGCTTCTGTCATTATTATAGTTTGAGTTAAGGTACCTAGAGGGCGATCAAGGCGTATAGCGGGCGGAAACGAGTCAAATCTAGCGGCTGTGTAAGGAAAGAAAACGATGTACTCTCTCATAATAGGACTTTGGACATCAAACGGACAACATAATATTAAATACATTGTTATTATCCTTTCAGGGTGTAGTGCTGGTACCGATAACTGACTACGGTATATCGAGGCTAGGATATTCTGTGAGTACAGTTTTGATATTTGAATCAATACTTACGTCTTTATATATATAATTCTACTGCCGTGTGTATGTCACTGAACTCCGCCTAAACGGCTGGACTGAATTTGAATATTTTTTTTATGCGTTTGGGTGACGCTCTGGATGGTTTAGATTCACAAATCAGCCCGGCAGATGGCGCTGCAGTCGATGTGGCGCTGCTTTTACGGGCAGGACGACGTCTGCCAGGCCCGCCAGTATTATTATAAAAAAAAGTCCTCCGCCGTGTCTGTCGGTCTGTTCGCGATAAACTCATAAACTACTGAACGGATTTTCATACGGCTTTCACCAATAGATAGACTGATTCATTAGGCAAGTTTAGGTTTATAATTTGTCAAGGTTTTGTGTAAATTGGTTCAAATATAACGATAATTGTTGGTAATGTCGGAAAAAGTCAAGCCGGCTCGGAAGTTTTCATAAAAAAAGCTGCCTAATCCCTTTGAGATATAATAAAACAATGCGTAGTGGGATATTCCTCTTTTATAGATCTACAAAAAAGTCCCCGATGTCATATATATATCTTTTAAGGATAGCTTTCTATACCCATTATATCTTCTAAAACGGTGTGACGGTCACACATGAGTTAAGTGCTTTTTCCCCATCCCAAAAGTGCCCAACGTGGCTAAAGAAGTTTCCACTTGAAAAAATACACGTTAAATATGGGTTCAGTACGAATTTTTTGTCTCAATAGAATTTATATAAGTGGTCTCCAATAATGTACAAAACATCTTAAAAGTAGTCACATACAGCAAAATATAATTACCTTGTATAAATATAGAAAGCTACGAGATAATTACTAAATTATCATTATCTAATCTAAGGTAATTAAACTCTAATCTAAGGTACTTAAACTCTAATCTAAGGTAATTAAACTCTAATCTAAGGTAATTAAACTCTAATCTAAGGTAATTAAACTCTAATCTAAGGTAATTAAACTCTAATCTAAGGTAATTAAACTCTAATCTAAGGTAATTAAACTCTAATCTAAGGTAATTAAACTCTAATCTAAGGTAATTAAACTCTAATCTAAGGTAATTAAACTCTAATCTAAGGTAATTAAACTCTAATCTAAGGTAATTAAACTCTAATCTAAGGTAATTAAACTCTAATCTAAGGTAATTAAACTCTAATCTAAGGTAATTAAACTCTAATCTAAGGTAATTAAACTCTAATCTAAGGTAATTAAACTCTAATCTAAGGTAATTAAACTCTAATCTAAGGTAATTAAACTCTAATCTAAGGTAATTAAACTCTAATCTAAGGTACTTAATTAAACTTAAATCGTATATATTATATGACCTATGATTATAATTATATGACAAATATTGTTAACCGGTGTGAAAAGAGCAACGCTATAGTTTCTTGCCCGTTCTTCTCTAGCGAGACTACATTCCGAACTGGCGGTAGAGTGAAAAAATTTTATGGATTCAATAAGTATTTGTTTTTTTTTGATTTTACGGTTTACAAATTTGTCTCGTGTGTTAATCGAACCCACAGCCTCTAGTTTGACAACCGGCCTCTCACCGCTGCGCCACAGACTGTAAAACTAAATAATGCAACACACGCTCAAAACTTCACAGGCTTCTAATATAATGATATTAAAATTATTCTCAACGCTGTTGAAAAATTTATGAAAAATGCAAATAATGTTATTCGTTGAAAATAGCCTCTAAGGAAACGTGACCGCGGTGGGATAGTTATATAAAACGCTGTTGTTGTGTGTTTGTACATAATTTTTTTTCATAATGTCCAAAATAGTATAAAAACACCCAACATACACATAGTTCTGACCCCACACTAGGTAAAACCTGTATCGTAGGTATCAAGAACTACGAGGGACCACGGCCCCACAACACCCCAGACCCGAAACAAATCTGTCACACAAACATTTGTCTCGGTGTGGGAATCGAACCCACGGCCGCTTTTATAGACTACTCGGCCGATGTGCCACGGTGGCTGTCAATATAGTTATAAAAGACTTCTATGAGAGATCAGTACCTACTATTTATTAAATTCCTATACTTTATGCAAACGGACAGCGATTGGACTTATTCTAATGCACACAACGGAATGATCTCTAAAAATGAGCGCTCCGAGTATTTATATCCACGTATTTGACAATCGGATATGACGTCACAAACCATCACTGGCGGGCTGACGGTAAAGGCAAAACTGTCATGGCATGGCTTTGGCTTGGCGTAGCAACGGCCTGGCATATTTCGTGGTACATGTCTATATTTTGCCAACAAGTTTGCCAGCCCATGTGATCCCTCCTATAATCCTGGGTATTTTAAGCGTAGTGTGAAGAAGCCAGCCAGCAAACCGGCATTATTGTGTCCAGTAGCGAGGTATAATTGTCTGTCGTTAATTGATACTCTACCTGGAGACCACTGGCTAAGGTCACTTTGCCATGATAAACAAAATATACTGCCAAAGAACGCCAAATAAATTCTGCCTTCTTGGTCGAATGTTTTTTTTATCTAAAATCAGATTTGAGTCTGCGTCAGTGGCGCAGTTGTAATTAAATATGCGGACCGGACCGACTGCTGTGCGGATTCGATCACCGGGTCGCGTAAAAAGTATATTGGATTTTTCTATCACGAAATACTCAGTATCAGTCCAGGGTCTGGAATAGTCCTTATAGCGATAGGCTCGCCCCCAATCATAGCCTGGGACGGTAATAAGCTTGGCGAAATGTGGGTGTACTAGTATCACCTCTGTCTATTCCTTCGGAGATTACAGGCCTATGTATGTATACGTAGAATTGAATTTCTGACCGTGAAGAGTATATACTTTACTAGCTGTTGCCCGCGGCTCCGTTCGCGTGATATTTATCTTTGAAAGAAAAGGTGTCAAATCCATGGAGTTATCTTTCTATATTTTTCCGGGATAAAAGATAGCATATGTCATTCTCTAATCCTTAAACTACCACAATGCAAGCAATCGTGTCGATACCTTTTTCTGCGGATAACAAAAAAACTATCCCGAGGGAATCGTACATTATTTCGAGATAAAAAGTAGCCTATGTGCTATTCCAGACTATAATCTATCTCTGTACCAAAGGACATTGCTCAGCGCCCATACAAAGTTCGCCTAAGAACCAACAGCCTTAGAAAAAATACTTTCGGGTTCTAAAGAACATCTATAAATCCATAAAAGTTGATTAAAACAACGGACACTTCTAAGAGTTTATTTATTAACTAAAATGGTTTCTATTTTAGGTTATATTCTTAATGTCAACATGCCTTCAATACAGTGGCACAATACCAACATTAGAGCCTTCTATATATCAGTGATTAGAGCTAATTCGCTTTTATTTGACATTTAGGTTCTAACTATTGAATAATTACCTAATAATAAGCAAAAATAATAGGTATATCATAATTATATCAATGACAATGATTTCACGAAGTAAGAAGCTAATATATTTTTACGGTTTTACTTGCCTTATCATACTACTATGTTAGTTTAGCATTATATATAGGCAGGTACCTACATTATAACTGTTATTTACCTACATAGTTTGAAAAGATAAACTCACTCAAAACACAACAAAAACGATCCACTGAACAACAAGCAAATGACTTAAAACAAAACAAAACAAACAAACTTAAACATGACCACAGAACACTATTTACTTATCACTCTGACGAACATGACAAGTGACAACTGACACAAGGGGTTAAACAAAAAAATGTTTGCGCTATTTCCGTTTACTTTCAGCGAATTAAGCGCCTTAGCCTTTTTTCTAGCATTACGGACGATTATAGATCAAGCGCTTAAAGTATAATTTGATTATTTTTTGGGGATCCAAGTAACATCGCGAAATCAATAAAGGGCATAAAATAAGCCAAGAGTTATGGTATAAGTTAAATCTCTGTTGATTCATAGACGACTTTGGACAATGTCCTTTCGACCAGATCCGTCCAGCCGTTCTGACGTGATTGAGTAACAAACATCCATCCATCCAAACATTCGCGTTTATAATAGTAGTAAGATATAGTAAGATTATACTTTTGGGTAATCTTCCGTGAGGGCTCTCTTTGTATCCTCACTCAATAATGACTGTGACAAAGCGGTGGTTAGACCCAGACTCTTTTATATGGCACTAACTAGTAATTACCATAAGTTTTATTCCAGAACTATTTATTACCACATTTCTTTCGAACGAAGTCGCGGGAGCAGCTCTGTCTATTTTATAATTAAAAGAGTTGGTAAGGGGATCTGAAGTTTTGCATTACCCGGTTATTGGTTTGCATATTTTCTAGCTGAGTATTTTTAAAGTGGGATATTCTCGGATGGAAGGGTTTATTGAGAAATTTTGAATTGAGTCCTCTAGCTCGGGAATTTGTGGCTTTATGAACTTAGTAAAGATAGTCTAGCGAAGAGTAAAACGTAACAAGTTTATGGGTTGATCCCAGACTGCAGGGGCACTTATGACTTTTTAAAGTTACGTGTATTATCAAATAAAATCAAAATATTTCTCACGTTCTAAATCCATAAAATGTTATACGTTATTATTTTTTTTAATCCTCAAAATGTTATACATTATTATTGCGATCTTTTTACTTTATGATTTTTCGGAGTTACGTGTGTATTTATTTATTTTATTTGGTTTACCAACAATTGTTTACATCCATTCACTTACAGATATCGAACGTACAGATAAAACATGCATTAATATAACAGTTAATTATATGTAAACACCACTTACACAAGAAACACATAAACATGTTAACTAGAGACTAGGCCTAGTTTCGCCCAAAGTAGATTAAAAAAATGCAAACTGCTTAATAGGAAGAAAATATTTAGTTGATAAATTTAACAATACCGTATATATACAATAATTTCATTGTTATTTAACAATAACAATGAAAGTAAATTTTTTGGTGACTTAGTTCCGAAATATCTTTATGTATACGAAGTTTTCGTTAAAATTTACTATACATATAAACCTTTCAAAAGAATGTATTTACATGATGGTGAAAACCGTTTTAAAATCCGTTGCGTGGTTAACAATGAGTTAGCAAATAAACAGACAGACAGTCGCGGAGGGCGATTTCTTTTTACACTATGTATAGATTTTCTCTTGCCTTAATGTTGAAGAACACATTGCAAGGAAACCTGTATACTTAAGATTTATTCTAGGAATTTCAAAGCGGAGTTTACCAATCTGTATTATGCCAGCGTGGTCGACTATAGCTTAATTATCAGTAGAGGGGGCATTTACTCGAGTGACTCGAGCGAATTTGTGAAACTCGTATTTGAATGATAACAAATTTGACTCCAGCAGCGATCTTTATGTACTACGTACTAGATGCGGCGACCAGAACAAACCTTATGTTCCACCGAGTTGAGTTGTATACTCCACACCGACTTTAGTTTGCTTGATGCTACCTAAGCGTGCGCACCACATTGCATCTTTCAGTGTCGAGTTAATTTTAGTTATTTGTAGCGACATTCCCGAACAAATCTGCCTTAAATAGATTTACAGTGAAACTGTTAATAGTATATAAGGTAAATAACATAATTTCATAACGCTTAGAACGTAATATCAATAAATATTAATTAATTTCAATTTTGAATACGGGAAGTCTATATTTCAAAACAAAATTAATTATATAGTTTGTCCCGTTTTAGCGCGCGGAAAGTCCCGTTCGAGAAAAGGCGACGGAGTTATCAAATAGTTCTTAGTAAAATGAATAGATGGCAGTTTCACAACAAATTCATTATATAGTTTGTCCCGTTTTGGTGCGCTGAAAGTCCCGTTCGAGAGACAGTGACGGGAGTTTTAACTTCCAAATAGTTCTTAGTAAAATGATAGATGGCATTGGTGGGCGGACAAGGTTTTCGGAACATCATTTTTCTTCGACATTTCGTGTCTATAGAATATAAGTCAATGGACTCCAGTTAGTTTGCACTCGAGTTACCGAGTCAACTTGACGCGCCGATTTTTTTCTTTTTTTTAGATCCTCGATAGGCAGACGAGCAGACGGGTCACCTGTTGGTAAGAGTCACCGCCGCCCATAGACTTTTGCAATGCTAGGGCACAGCAAAGCCGCTGCCTACCGTACCGGTAAGCGCTACGCTAGATTATTCTACTAATCTACACAAAATCCACAAAATCCTACTCGAGTCGCATCTATACCCAGCTGAACGTAAATTCAGGGCTGGTAAAAAAGTCAAGCAGAGGAATTCAGATACGATTTTTCCTATTCTCTTACAGCATGAAGGTTCAACTACACCAAAACAACCAGTCCTGACCACTGACGCATCAGCACTTCAAACCATTGTCAGCAATATAGATATGAAGTCGGTGGACGATCGGGATTGGCTCGCATTTGAAACGGTGTTGGGATATCATAGAGTTGAGCAAAAGGTAATATCATCTTTTTATATATGCTTCAATAAGACCAGCTTCTTGGTCATGAGCCTTGTCTGTAACGCTGAAACAGTTTTAATTCGTGTCCGACCGAAACAGGAATTTCTACCGACACCAAAAGGAATCTTCGGTATCGGTGTTGTATCAGTTTCGGCCGAATCCGTATCCGAAACTTTTTCAGTTATACAATCACTCCAGACCGGCCGGCGATTTGACAGCTGACAATGGTGGGTGACACACGAACTTTCCCCATTGATACAATATTGATATTCCTTTATCAAAGACTCTCCCAAAGGCAACCGAGCGACGCGCGATAATTCACGAACGCAGTTTCGTGCGGCCGAAGGTTCGGTAGGGTTTCTGCCGAAAGCGAAACTGGTACCGGTTTATGCCGAAACCGAAACCGAATCTTCGGTCGGTCACTAGTTTTAATATTATTTACTTGTTAGCTAGTAGATACATTTGTCTACAACTATTATCTATATCATATTCCACTTTTATTACAGTGTGATATCGACGGTTGTCAAGCCAGAGTAAGTAAATTAATTCTATCAATACTCCATACTGACTATGCTACTTTCATACTCCAGAATGTCTCGGTGTACGACTGCTGTGTTGAGGTCTTAGGTTCGATCCCTGGTCGGGTAAATTGATTTTGGGGATTTCTACGAAAAACTTAGTATCAGCCCGGAGTCTGGAATTGTGCTAGGTAGGGCAATAGTGACTTTCGTAAGCTTTACAGCCTTCATGGTCACGAGGTGGACTAACATGTAACATGATTAACGCACACTCTGAAAGTAGTTTGTTCAGAATAAGCGACTGAATCGATATCAACAATTTTTTAATAGATGATTTTTTTCCCTAAAATAATTAACACTCAGGTAAATAATAGTCACCCTTTAATTCAACGTTCAAGACAAACGAAACTGAAACATAACTCGCTGCGATAAAGTCTTTTCTAAATGCAATAATAAACGAACACTTTAAAAAATCAAATAATTAAAATTACGAACTTTATGTCGAAAATTAGTACAACTAATTTCATAAAAAACAATATTTATATTCATCGCAGTCTAATTTCAATACATGAATTATGATTGTAATAATATTTTTAAATTGGGGTGTCTGAGCATGTGCGTTATTCCCGTTACACTTAGTAGTTCGTCCTGCCCCGTGGTGATGAAAACTATAAAGCTCTCAAAAGTCGGGATTAAAAAAGTAAAAATAAACCACGATCAAAACAGTAAAATTAGTTTTGTTGACAGCCTCCGTGGCGCAGTGGGCGAGTAGCCGGCTGTGAAACGAGAGGCCGTGGGTTCGATTCCCGCACCGAAACAAATGTTTGTGTGACAGACATTTGTGTCGTGTCTGGGTGTTATGGGACCATAGTCCCTCGTAGTTCTTGATACCCACGATACAGATTTTACCTAGTGTGGGGTCAGAACTATGTGAGTGATTGTTGGGTGTATTATTATTATTTCAATGTTAATACATTTAATTGTCATATTATGGAGTAGCTGCAAAAGCACGATGATCCGATAGTCATGATTTTTTCTTATATTTACTGTTACACACATTCTAATAAGCAGCGATAGCCTAGTTGGTTGCGGTACGGACTGC
The DNA here is from genome assembly GCA_905220505.1 of Laothoe populi. Classification (NCBI taxonomy): domain Eukaryota; kingdom Metazoa; phylum Arthropoda; class Insecta; order Lepidoptera; family Sphingidae; genus Laothoe; species Laothoe populi. The sequence continues at coordinate 4,003,511 of HG992173.1, forward strand.
CAAGACGAAAGTCGTATGTTCGATACCCAAGTGGCATACACCTCTGACTTTTCTAAAGTTATGTGTGTATTAAATGTTAATTATCGCGTGCTTTAACGGTGAAGGAAAACATCGTGAGGAAACCTGCATATCTGGGATTTCTTATACGAATTTCGCAGGTATGTGACGTCTACCAACCCGCATTAGGCCAGCGTGGTGGACTAAGGCCTAACCCCTCTTACTAGTAGAGGAGGCCCGTGCCCAGCAGTGGGACAATGTTTAATACAGGGCTAGTATTATTATGACACACATTCTATAATAGACTATTAACATCACTCAGTAAAGATTTTAAAACAGCACATAGTGAGTTTATGCGTTAGAGTCTGTAAAAACGATGTTCAAAATTAGGAATGTTACATTAAAAATGTATTTATTGGGTTCCATAAGGCAACACGGCACGGCCGGCATGATTGTGTTGAGTAGCGGGGGATAGACTGTCTCTCGCTACTTGATACTCTATCTGGACGGCACTGCGCTTACCATCAGGCGCAGTGTGGTCACTTTGCCGCGCCAGAATAAAAAAAAAAAAAAAAAAAAACACATAAAAGTAAATCTGTCATTAGTGTAGTAATTTAATTTAAACTCTGAGTAAGACTTTTAGTGACAAATCTATACTCTATACTAATATTATAAAGAGGAAAGATTTGTATGTAAGTATGTTTGTAACGAATTGGCTCAAAAAGTACTGGACCGATTTATAAATTCTCTCACCATTTGAATGCTTCATTATCACTGATTAATATAGGCAATAGGGTAGTTGACTCGAGTTTTATTATTAATTTAATCAACAAGTTACATTACCTAAAACCTATTATCGAAAGAATTTTATGAATCCGATCAAAAATAAGTAAATTAGACGCCATTCAAATCTGCTGGAAGGGGTAGTTGTCAAATAACAGTACAAGGATGCATATCTGATACCGTGACGTCACGGTACTATGAATCGCCTGTACTGTACCGTTGTGCAAGGGAGATAGCGATATGTTCCCAATACGCCAACGTTTTCGCTTATGCCTGTGAGTATTTGCTCATACCAATATTAGCCAACATCGATTAAACACAAACTAAACTGAAAACAACTGTACACACACTGATTAAAACCGAGCTTCACTTCCGCTAGTTTCGTACCGACTGCCCCCCGAGCGTTCAGGCTTTCCTTTTTATAACAAATCTTCCCCACCGAGTCCACAACCTATCCAATCTACCCACAAATATTTCGTCAGTGACCCCCAATATTTCCATAAAAATCTAAAGTACCCTTACACCAATATTTAAAATAAATATTGTGACCTCATTTTTCAAGCAATTTGGATTCTGTTTTCGCAAGAGTTTCTTTTGCGTATTATATTCGATTGCGTAGAGAATAATGTACAAAATTAAACACAGGAAACTAGCCTATTGCAAGATTATGATGGATTGTATACCTTTTCTTTCAAAAATAACCACCACGCGGGCGGAGCCGCGCGCAACAGCAAGTAGCTTATTATATCCTAAGGCCTAAGTTTATCATTAATGAATTATGCGTAATGAATATTTGTAATTTGCCTTCCAGTGTCATAAATCAGGATGTGATTCAGTGGTCAGTGTACTTTTTTAAATAATGTTAAAAACTTGTTCGGTGCAGCATAATGTACTCTGGGATGTACCTGATTGGCCTGATATGGCTGCCAAAGTGGCGCATTTGTAATTACGTATGCTTTACGACTGCTGTGCTGAGGTCTCGGGTTCGATCCCGGGTCAGGTAAAGTGATATTGGGTTTTTCTATTTAGAAATAGTATCAGCCCGGAGTCTGTAATTGAGCACGGTATGGCGATAGGCTCGCCGCCTATCACTTTATGGGACTATTATAAATTCGTCGAAAATAGGTGTACTGGTCACACCTCTGCCTACCTCTTCAGGGATTACAGGTGTGAATGTATATATGCATTTTCATGGGATGATAAAAAGATGATTCACCACGCATTTTTTTTTATTAATAATTCGGCTTTATCTACTCAGGAGGGCTTTTTTCAGACTACATAGAAATATTTATGAAGAATTCTTTAATAAAGCCTTCCTGACTACGTTTTCCACAATACAAGATGATAAGAAAGAACACACTGCAAATTCAAGTATCGTGGCGGTTTTAGCAGACTTTCTGAATATAAAGTATTGTTAAATTGGACCCTGTTAAACAGAGAAGATACAATACCAATATTTTTTATGAAATCGAGAACACATAGCCATAATCTCCTATCAATTTTTATATGTGCACAAAAGATCCAGCCAGTTTGATGATATTTACCTAAACACATGTCATGTTTTATTAACCAACTAATTTTCAATTAGTTACTGCATAGTACTATTTTTGACTTCGCTTTAAAACTTTAAACTGCATTTACTCAAAAGTATGAAAATGTCAGTTGGATCTTTTCTGATTAACAGGGTCCAATTATATGTTTTATAATGTAATATTTCAGTGTCTTGGAGATACTTGTGCTTCAGGGGTAAGTACTTAATTCTTTTTCTCAATAGCATGACACACGAACAAGGTTATCTTTGTATGCGTGCTCATGCTTACAAAAAAATAATTTTTGAGTTTTTTTTTATCCTGGCCCGGCAAAGTGACCACACTGCACCATGGTAAGCGCAGTGCCATCCAATTACTGTATCGAGTAGCGAGAGACAATGATACTCTATAATATACTCTATATAACTGGACGGCAATGCGCTTAATATCAGGTGTAGTGTGCTCACTTTGCCGTGCCAGAATAAAAAAAAAAACACTTTGTGCGAGTGAGGGTAGATTTGCAGATATCTGTACCGAAGTTGGTGCGTAAACAAACAGATTGACGTACCAAATGCATTGTTATAATAATTTAATTTTCACTTTACAGTGTGTCGGTGCGTCGTGTAACTCGTTTGTAAGTGGTTTTCTTCGTGACCTTTTGAATTTTATAAATAAAAATTGTTATTAATATGTGTATTTTATTCCAGTGCAAAGGACCTGGCTGTTTTTCAATGGTATAATTCCTATGTAAATTTGTAAAATGGCGAGCACAAGTTCGGTATTTCAGAAATAAAAAGCTAGTTTTATGTGTTTTATCGCGGTTTATTTTTACTTTTTAGTCCCTACTTTTCGCTGAACCTTCGATGTGAATTTTTGTCCCATAAACGCTGTAAACTTTTCTAAAAGTTGGGACTAAAAAGTAAAAACAATCAAAGACAAAATGTAAAAAAATGAGTTATATACAATAATAATAATACTAGCCCTGTATTAAACATTGTCCCACTGCTGGGCACGGGCCTCCTCTACAGTTACTAATGAGAGGGGTTAGGCCTTAGTCCACCACGCTGGTCTAATGCGGGTTGGCAGACTTCTCATACCTTCGAAAAATTCTCAGGTATGCAGGTTTCCTCACGATGTTTTCCTTCACCGTTAAAGCAAGCGATAATTAACATTTTTGTTTAATACACACATAACTTTAGAAAAGTCAGAGGTGTATGCCACTTGGGTTTCGAACCTACGACTTTCGTCTTGGCAGTCCGTACCGCAACCAATTAGGCTATCGCTACTGCAAACAAACATTAGAAAAAAATATTTTATTACAAGCTATGACAGCCTCCATGGCGCAGTGAGCGAGGCTATGAAACGAGAGGCCGTGTGTGGTTTCCGCACAGGGCCAAATATTTGTTTTGGGTCTGGGTGTGAAGACACCGATAGTCTCTCGTAGTTCCCGATACCTGCGATACGAGATAATTACTATATCTTACTGTGTGGTTGGGGATTTGTAGTACGAAATTTCTAGATTTTTGTTGCCCTTAAAATTATTTAACTGACTTCAAAAAAAGGAGGAGGTTCTCAATTTGTCGGAATCGTTTTTTATGTATGTTCCCCGATTACTCGAAGACGCCTGGACCGATTCAAGAAATTCTTTTTTTGTCTAAAATGGTATACTTTCCAGGTGGTCCCAGTGGCACCAAGTCAGGGTCTGATGATCGGATCTCAGAAAAATTGAGGGCAACCCTCAAATTTTATTGGGTCGCATATGTTTTTATGGAAGTCGGTGTACTTTTTGAGGCTATCATAATAGTTCTTTTTGCGCAATTAATATTAATTTCAAACATTCCAAAAATAAATAAGTTGTTTTATACGTGCATAAAATTGATTTAAGTACACATTACTTCGCTGTTTAATTCCGATATCAACATCAAATTTAAACAAAACACTCGCCGTTCGTCCTGAAACGATAATTTAATATTTGCAGTGCATCGGTGAGCAGTGTACAGCGAAGGTAAATATTGTTTGCCGATATTTCTGCTCCATTTATTTTACAAAGGGATTTATTTTTGGAGCGTGGATATTTTTTTCATTTTATTTGATATTTAATACTCAATTAAAACCTATAGGACGTAAGCCTGTACCTTTTAGGTATACTTTGAGTTTTCAATTTTGGGTGTTAGTATACATATACATATACACTCACGCCCGTATCCCATGGGGGTAGGCAGAGACTATTGACTGCCACAAGCGACGATCCTGACACACTTCTTTCGCCTCTTCCACATTCATACATTTTCGGCGGTTGGAGGTACTCCTGATTTGCCCTTTTAGGAGAATATCGTTAATTTGATTGGAATAAGTTCTCCTCGGGCACCCTCTACCCACTCTTCCAGTCACATTCGCACGATAAATACATTTGGTAAATCGCCTTTCATCCATCCTCTCCATATGGCCAAACCATCTCAGCATACCTCTTTCTATCTTAGTCACCACATCATTCTTCAACTCACAACGATCTCTTATCACGCTATTCCTCATACGATCAGCAAGGGTGACTCCACACATACTCCGTAGGGAACGCATCTGCACCGCATTTACACGACTTTCATGCTTCTTCTGCCACACCCATTGGGTGTTAGATAATAATATAATAACACTAACCCTGTATTAAACATTCTCCCACTGCTGGACACGGGCCTCCTCTAGCTTAGGCCTTAGTCCACCAAGCTGGCCTAATGCGGGTTGGTAGACTGTCACATACCTTCGAAATTCTTATGAGACTTCTCAGGTATGTTTCCTTGACTGTTAAAGCAAGCAATAATTAACAATGAATAGACACATAACTTTAGAAAAGTCAGACGTGTATGCCTTATGACTGGTTTCGAACATACGACTTTCGGATTTACAGTCCGTACCGCAACCAACTAGGCTATCGCTGTTTAGAAGTCAATTAAAATTAATTAAATTGAAACCGAAGGTAGAGATGTTAATGATGTACATCACACTAATGAACCTGGGTGTTTGAACCCTGACCATCCCAAACCAAGTGGCTGAAGCGGAAGCTTAGTGCGCGGGATGCAAAGATTTTTTTAAGTGAAACTTCTTTAGGTACTTCGACTTCCCCGGTGGCGCAGTTGTAATTGCGTATGCGTTACGACTGCTGGGCTGAGGTCTCGAGTTCGATCCCCGGGTCGCGAAAAGTGATATTGGGTTTTTCTATCTAGAAATTCCTCAGTATTACCCCGGAGTCTGGAATCTGTGCCCGGAATCTGTGTCTGGAATCACATTATGGGACCGAAATTCGGCGAAAAGTGGGTGTACTCGCTACACCTCTGCCTACCCCTTTAGGAATTACAGGCGTGAGTGTATGTGTGTGTTCTTTAGGTACCTTTGGCATGGGGCAAAAGCACTGAGCTCGCGTGACCATCTCGCTCAGATTATTTTAGTTTTTTATTTAAGTGAAACTTCTTTAGAATCGTTGTGATTTGAAACTGTTTGGAACGAAAAAGCGACAGTGAAAAGAGACAAACACATAAGTCTATAGGACTAAGCCTAAGAGAGAATGCGATAGAATGTATATATTCGAGTGGACGTGAGTGGTACTGAGTGGGATCGAGTGGGATGGAATCGGTTACTGTTATTGACGTAGTTCTTTAATGGATTTGAAATATTTTAGTAGTTAGTACTTAGTATGTGTGTGAATACGCGTGTATCTGAAGTTTCACTTCTACCGTGTGTGATCTGCACACACACTTTTTTTTGTTAAACAAATTAAACAATGTAGTTATGGTTGAACCTCTGCCCTCTGCCTTAGCGTAGATAGATAGATAGATAGATAAAAAGTTTATTAAGGCAACAATGCATATACAATTAAACTTAGCTTAAAAGACGACAAAAATAACTAACTATAAACTAATTAGAGTCTAATGTATTACATTGCGGCCAAAATTAGGCCCCAGCTCAGCATAATGCTTTGCTCCTAAGAGCAAAGCGCTGGTAATTCTGCTGGTACCTAGATAATTATGCGGCAATTACATAATAGGCCAAGTGGCGTCTTATAGTGATTGTCTAACATACTACCAATATACAAAAATAGGTACAATAAAAACTACATGAACTATTTTACCCATATAAAACATCTTGAAACATAAAAACACACAACAGCTCTATTATTGTGAATAAAAAAAATAGGAAGAAAAATGCATAAGCACATCTGATTAAGACTAACATCTAAAAAGTATACGCAGTAACAAATAGTAAGTGTATAAGACCTTTAGTTTCTAGAGCACCCATTTGCAAGCTCAGCGGTCTGTGCTCACCGGATAAGCCTTGCGTGTCTTATAGATTATTAATAATCACATATAAATCTGGTAGGCACCGGCTTTGCTGTGCCCTGGAATTGCAGAAGCCTATGGGTGGTGGTGTCTACTTACCATCTGGTGGCCCGTCTGCTCGTCTGCCTATCGAGGCACTAAAAAAAACATGGGCGTAATTTAATTTTAACCTTATAATTTTAAATTTAATTATAAAAAGTATCATACGCTCCAGAATCAAGAGTATGAAGCGAAACCTGCTTAGGATGTCATAACATTACTTTTAATAAAGGATACACTTGCATAGACTTCGTAGTTCGCTAGAGAGTTCGCTTTAAAAATCAGGAGCTCAACCATGAGATTTTCTCACTTATATTCGCTATGCGTAAAATATTCAGAAAAATATACAGCGCCCCTAGCGGTTACGTGAAAAACTAAATTTGGTACTATAAGTACGAAACATTCCATACATAAAAACAACGCAACGCTAATAACTTTTTGACATAAACTCATAACTCGTTGAGCTTTAATACCTACCTTATAATAATTAAGATTTAAGAAATTCTAAGACAAAATGTTTCTTAATTAAGTCGTATATATATATTCCTCCTTCCTATGATCTTGGGTCTTTTAGGCGTAGTGTAAAGCTAGACAGCTGGTCGGCATGATTGTGTTGAGTAGCAGGGAATAGGTTGTCTTTCGCTACTTGATACTCTACCTGGACAGCACTGCGCTTACCATCAGGTGCAGTGTTGTCACTTTGCGTGCCAGAATAATAAATAATGATTTTAGCACTCTTGCATTCTTGGTACTCGATACAAATTTTTATTTGTGGTTTTTTAACCGCCTTCAAAAACGGAGGAGGTTAACAATTCGTCGGAATCTTTTTTTTAATGTATGTTACCCGATAACTCGAAGACGCCTGGACCGATTCCAGAAATTATTTTTTGTTTAAAAGGGTATACTTCCCAGGTGGTCCCATTGGCACCAAGTCAGGATCTGATGATCTCAGAAAAATCAAGGGCAACCCTCAAATTTTATAGTGACGCAATTTTTTATGAATTAAAAAATTTTACTTATCCTGTAACTTATTTACAAACCAATAATAGGATCCCCCATTCAGCCACATGCCACAGTACGGCTGGACCGTACTGCAGCGCTTAATGTAGCTGTTGTTATAACTGAATTGTTATGAATGATGATACTCGCTGTATGACCATGTCTACATATTCCTTATCTATGACACGTGCAGTATTGGAATGTGTTGCGCTGTGGTGCACGTTTTATTGTGTCTTATTGGATTTCAGTGCGAGGGTATGTCGTGCGAGGCGCGCGTGAGTATTGCATTCAAAAAAGTTTGTATACCCTGTTCTAAAATGTTTGTCATGTCATAAGTTTGAATTTGGAACATTCTTTTGTCTTTTTTTTGTTAGACTGGATAACTTCCATTATTATTGTAAAATGTATCCTGGCAGCTAATTATTCTCAGGAAGCTAAGAGTTTTTACAGAATGGTTCAGGTCGGAATTGATCGTATATAAATAATGAATACTTAATTGTGTTATATTTATAAGCCTAGTACGAGGGTGACATGTTCAATTGTGATCCAACCCTCTAAATAAAATAAAGATAAAAAAAACTACCATTATATTTTCAAAAAAAAGATAATGAACATGAGCTGGAAACATGTGCAAATTGCTGGTGGTAGGATATTCATATCCGCCCGGATAGCGACTATCGTACACAGGGTGGAAAACTCGCCATAGTGGCACACGCAAGTGTGTCGCGTTCCGGGTTCAGCCAGTGTACATCCGGTTTTATCGGGGGTCTAGAGTTGGGGTACGATGTTTGGCAGTTTTGCGGCCTTCTGAGTATTCTGACAATAGACCTCCACCGCCTATGAACATCCACAATACCGAAAGTATCATGTATGCGCTGTCGGCCTTAAACGATAGGAATAGGGATTAGGGAAGGGAAGGGGGAATCTGGGCCTCCGGATATCTCACTTACCATACGAAACGTGACAGTAACTGTCACTTTACGTTGGTTTTCTGTGAGACAGTGGTACTACCCCGGTCGAGCCGGCCCATTCATGCTGTAGACAAATATGTCTTCAGCGTGGCTCTACCACTATAAAATGTCATTCATCAGTCAGGTGACAAATTTGTTGAAAATATTATAAACATATTTTAATTAACAATTAATCATTAATTTAATGTTAATGTTGTTTATTACCGAGATGAGATTTCAGATGTTACACATCTTAAGCGACTACTGCAAGGCTCGTTTGCTTTTTAATAATTTTTTTTATACAGTGTCGTGGCAAAGACTGCGATGCAAGCGTAAGTAACAATGTATTAAAGTTTTATAATAGGGGCTTTAGGTGCCCCCATTTTTAAATAATACCATTAAAGACACAGATTTAAACTGTAAATAGACGGTGCAAATATGCCACATTCATTTTGACAGACTTCTTATTGCAGAAATGTCAAATGCAGAGTACGCTTGTACAAAATGTAACGCAAACTATTTCTGAGTACGCGAATTGCACGCAACACGTAACGCAAGATTTTATTTACGAGTGCATTTACCATCTTTATTTAGATTTATTTTAATGTTAATCTACTTAACGAATGTATATTACTTCTCAAAAAATACTTAAAATCAGTCCGGATTCTAGATTAACGAGAATTAAAGAGAACATAATTTCCTCTGTTTACAATGTTTTAAAGAACGATAAAAGTTTGTGGATAAATTCAAAATACATGAATTTTAGGCGAAATATCAAATGTTTGAATATGGAACATTTACATTTCCAACTAATTCAGTTCAATACAAAAAGGCCATATAAATTTGGTATTTCACAAACGGACACCTACTTATACAAATAAATGCCTTGAAATTAACCACAAAACAATTTTCCATCCTAACTCCCGCCAAAACGATCACTCGCAATTTTTATTAAAAATATGTTCCAATTTCAAATTTATTTTGACAGTGTCGCCGCTTTTCCTGCCAGTACACGGTAAACGGTGCATTCCGCATTGGCGCCGGAACATGGGAGCAGATGTATCCGCAGTATGACATGAAGTCGCATGGCCCGCCGGGATACAATCCTTCCATGTCGGATTGGTGACAAGCCTCCTTCGAATTTTAAATAAAAATATTTTTAATTAATTGTTTTTTTTATTTATGTTTTCTTGACTTGTGCTTAGATGACTAAAATCCTTAGAAAAGGTAACCAACTAAAATCATAAAGTTATTGGCATTGCCATATCTTTTTTACATTTCCATTTCAATTACATTTCAACATTATTTAAAAGTCATAATATACTTCTTATTAATAAACCATAGACTATATACATATATGCCAGTAATACATGACAATTGGTATATTTGTGGAATTCCCAAAGTATTTTAGTTATTATGTACTCTGGATTTGAACCCGCTGTCAACAAGTTTATTCGAGTATTTAAAAAAGCTATAGATTTTTGTAAAATACCTGACTATTACTATGGGGTTACGGCTTAATATGTGATTGTTAATTAATTTTTATGCCTATCCAAAATTTACAATGGAATATTCGAACCATTTAATTTAATGGATTTCTGAACCACTGCGTGAAATGAATTTCAATAAAAAACTGTGTATATTGGAACGGTTTCGTACGCTTTTAAATCAATTCCCGATACGAAAATAAAACGGAACATACATATTATCTTGTGTTTTACTCTTTATTTTAATACCAAAGAGGATCGGCTTTTGTTTTACAAATACTATATTTTTGTGCGTTTACTGGCGAATGGTCCGATTTTAATTTCTTATCCCATTCTCTACCTTCCACACCAGAACCACGCGTACTGGCTTGCGGTGCCACAGCTTCGTGGTGTCTACTACTCCGGCCCGAACCAGGAGGTTCGCAAATTCGTTTCTTTGCCGCACCATCAAGCTGTGGAATAGTTTGCCAGCTACCGTTTTCCGTCATTGCTATGATCCTGGGTCCTTTAGGCGTAGTGAGAAGAAGCTACACAGCAGGCCGGCATGATTGTGTTGAGTGGCGGGGTACAGTTGTCTCTCGCTACCGAATAATCTAACTATACGACATTGCGCTTTTTTATCCTAAAAAAGTACGGCAAAGTGATCACATTGCACCCGATGATGAGCTCAGTGCTTACTATTAGGTGACGTGTGGTCACATAGACAAGACAAAAAAAAATTAAGTGAATAATGGGATGTGAAAAATGGGATGGGATGGGAAAAAGCACTGAATTCCCGTGACCATCACACTCAGATTATTTCACTTTTGACATAAGCGCGCCTACGGAGTTCCATAATTATTGACAAGCCTTCTTGGACGCTGTTTCAAAAAAGAACAGTAATTCCAAAGTTTAAAGTTTTCACTTCTGTCGGTAGTACCTATGACTGCCTATGGTTTTGTTGTAAAAAGGATGTTCTAAAAAGACCATGTCACTGATTCGAATGTAAAGTCAAACTGCATTCAAGAAATATTTTATTAATCTAATCCTGCTTGAAGATTGATAACGAACACTCCTTCAGATGGTTGTTCCGCAGCAGTTCTTACATCAGCGTTGTTTACGTGCTTTTGACAGCGGTGACCTTCGCACTGAAACAAATAATTTATTAGTACAATATTCTGATAGCCTACGGGCGAGTAGCCGGCTGTGAAACGAAAGGCCATGGGCTTGATTCCCGCACCGAGACAAATGTGTATCAGATCTCGCCAACCATTTATGTTAATTTGCAACGTTTGCCATTTAATTCGTTTTAATGTAAAGCTTAATATATCGTATACCAAACCCAAACGCATATTTTATTAAGATAGACCACAAAGGACAATGTCCAAAATCGCCTATGAATCAACAGAGATTTAACTTATACCATAATTCTTGGCTTATTTTATGCCCTTTATTCCAAATACTAGAATTTAACGGACACTTCATATTAAAAAGATAAAAATAAATGGGCATTTTATTGGTTTCGCAATGTTACTTGGATCCCCAAAAAATTATCGAATTCTGCTTTAAGCGCTCGATCTATAAATCGTCCGTAATGCTAGAAAAAAGGCTAAGGCGCTTAATTCGCTGAAAGTAAACGGAAATAGCGCAATCATTTTTTTGATTTAACCCCTTGTGTCAGTTGTCACTTGTCATGTTCGTCAGAGTAATAAGTAAATAGTGTTCTGTGGTCATGTTTTTGCTTGTTGTTCAGTGGATCGTTTTTGTTGTGTTTTGAGTGTGTTTATCTTTTAAAACTAACATAACAGTTAAATAACAGTTATAATGTAGGTAGTTGCCTACCTATAATGCTAAACTAACATACTTTGATAAGGCAGGTAAAACCGTAAAAAATATATTACCTTCTTACTTTATGATGTTTTATGTTTTACCTATTATAAGTCATTATTCAGTAGTTAGAACCTAAATGTCAAATAAAACCCAATTAGCTCTAATATTTGAAGGCATGTTGACATTAAGAATATAACCTAAAATAGAAAATATTTTTGTTAATAAATAAACTCTTAGAAGTGTCCGTTGTTTAAATCAACATTTATGGATTTCTATGTGTTCTTTAGAACCCGAAAGAATTTTTTCTAAGGCTGTTGGTTCTTAGGCGAACTTTGTATGGGCGCTGAGCAATGTCCTTTGTTATCTCTTATCAGTGACTTCAAGGATCTTAAAACGAATGATTTAATACAAATTTATACAGTCAGAGCTCACATTACGGAGGTTCATGATGACATATACCGAAATTGACGTATAACTATACAACGAGTTCTTGTGGCGTGAAACTCGTGTAATTTACATTTGAAAATGGAATGTTGATTTCGTCGTAAACCGAGGCTAGAGAATTATATCGGAATCGAATAAAAATACGAATCCCAAATCAGAACATCTACGAATCAAAGCAAACATGACAGACAGTCTAGTATATTTGCATTTACCAATGATATACCTATATTTACTTACATTTCATGTTGACACGGGATATGAATCACATTTATGTATCGTCCTAAATAAATATCATCTGTATTTAACTGAATTTGGATTTAATATATTCAAAACAGTTGTTTTAAGGTGACGCCATTGTAGGTATATATCGAGTGAGTTATTTACGAAGCCTTTAGAATTTAGAAGTAGGTTATATGAACATACAGCCGACAATCGCAGATGAAATTGTTTCTATCTATTTATAATTATTAATTATAGAAAATTTACGTGTTTTGTTGTTGACATAATATACACTCAGATCTCTAATCCCCGAAGGGCTAGGCAGAGGTGTAACTAGTACATTTCACCGAGCTTACTACCGTCCTATGATGTGATAGGGAGCGAGCCTATTGCCATACCGGGCACAATTCCAAACTCCGGGTTAATACTCAGCATTTCCTCCATTCATTACGCCTTTTTAAGTAACATATGTGATGTGCCTGGCTTCTATAAATATATGTCCTTATGCTTCAAGAGCAACTTTACGTTACCTCGTAGTCCAGCGGGTAAGTAGCCGGCTGTGAAACGGGAGGCCGCGGCTTCTATCCCCGCACCGAGATTAATGTTTGTGTGGTCTGGGTGTGACTATAGTGCCTCGTAGTTCTTGATACCCACGATACAGGTTTGATCTATTGTGAGTTTAGGACTATGTGTGACTGTTGGGTGTATTTATGTTGGGATATGTGAAATTAATAGTTCTGTCGATGGAATATGAGCAAAAAAAAATGATTTGGTATTTTTTTACCTTTGCAATGCATTCCGTTCCTAGGCGCTGGAAAATAAAAAAATGTAATTTAGATCTTCCTATGAGACGACTGCCGGTCACAAGTAATTTACATCTTGCTATGTTTGAGCTAAATATAAGTACGGTTATGGGGCTGTATGGTTTCATGGGTTCGAAGATATCCAAACAAACATACATATACATATACACTCACGCCTGTAATCCCCGAAGGGGTGGGCAGATGTGTAACTAGTACACCCACTTTTCGCCAAATTTCGGTCCCATGATGTGATAGGGGGCAAGCCTATCGCCATACCGGGCACAGATTCCAGACTCCGGGCTAATCCTGGGAATTTCTGGATAGAAAAACCCAACATCACTTTGCCCGACCCGGGGATCGAACCCGAGACCTCAGCATAGCAGTCGTAAACGCATGCGCAATTACAACTGCGCCACCGAGGCAGTCAAAAACAAATATATTTTTACAAACTGCCGTACTGTAAGTCAATTCGAAAGACACGAATATTAAAAATCGTAAAACTATTTAAGTAAGTACCTCTAAAAGTATATAAATATGACATTTCTTTTTAGTGTGAAATCCTAAAAGGCTTTGGAAGAGTTTTGTATATCTTCAAGTTTGTCTTATGCGGACGCGTGTAGGGGAACTTGGCAGATTAAAGGCTTCGAACCTTCATGGTTGGTGGCGTGGTCAAAGTGACCACACTGCACCTGATGGTAAGCGCAGTGCGGTCTAATTACAGTATCGAGTAGCGAGAGACAACCTATCCCCCACTACTCAACACAATCATGCCGGCCTGCTGTGTAGCTTCTTCACACCACCATAGGCAAGAAGGTGAAGAAGCGGTCGAGGGTCTAGTGTCAGAGTATTCAGAAGGCCGCGAAACGGCCAAACATCGTACCCCAACTCTAGACCCCCGACAAATACCAGATATGGCTTATCCCGAAATGCGACACCCTTGCGTGTGCCACTACGGTGGGTTTTACACCCTGTGTACGGTGGCCGCTATCCGGACGGGTATGAATATCCCACCACCAGCTAAAGTGACGACATGTGGTCGTGATCCTCAGCATTGAGAGGAACGAGGAAGAAGAGAGACTATTTGCCAAGAGATAAAATATAGTAATGAGCTCTTGACTACAGAGATGATGAAATTAACGATATTTTTTATTGTCTTGTCATAGATTAAATCATACCATAGACAATATATTTAATTATCTGACATACTTACTGAAGCCATACAGTCTTCCCCAGTACACTGTGAAAAGGTTATACATGTATTTGTATATGTTTAAAAGTAAATGATGTGGAAGTGGTAGAGCCACGCTGTAGACATATCTGTCTACATCATGAATGGGCCGGCTCGACCGGGGTAGTACCACTGTCTCACAGAAAACTAACGTAAAGTGACAGTTTACTGTCGCGTTTCGTATGGTAAGTGAGATATCCGGAGGCCCAGATTCCCCCTTCCCTTCCCCAATCCCTATTCCATTCCTTTAAGGCCGACAGAGCATACATGACACTGTCGGTATTGTGGATGTTCATGGGCGATGGAGATCACTTAACATCAGGTGACCTGCTGGCTCGTTTGTCGGAGTATACTATAAAAAAAATGTAATAATATGATATATTTAAAGTTTTTTATTTTGTATAAATAAATACATATGTAACAAAATATTTTATACCGATACGGCGGGTCATAGGCTGTTAAATTATATAAAACATAACACCATTATTCTTATGTACCAGAATAAAAACTTTTTCATTTGATTAAAAATTAAATAATAATTTTCGCGTAATGTAATAAAATACGTGTAATAAATTTTTTCTCCGAATTTGGTTATGAATTTGTATAGCTTGAAAACAAACAAATAAATATGTGTATAATTTCTATACAGTTAGAGCGAATAAAAATACTTAAACGTTATTTCGAAGACATGTTCAGAGGGGCGTCCAATTTATACCAAGGGACATAAGGAAATTTCTCGTTCACAGCCAATGACATTTTCTACCCTAATCACAGTTTAATTAGTTGTTTACAACAAAAGTTTCTCCTCACATCGTTACACTGGACACTGCCCTGGCAATTCAGAATTACCCATCGTAACTGTCGTGCCAAACTCCCATCAAACTTTCCCGCGTCGGAATACCGTTAGTTTTTATGGAACCACACTGGCAGTTGTGTTCGTATTTTAAATATTTTAGTAAAATTCTTTTGAATTCCAGAGAGGAGCTTTAATAAAATTCAAAGTTAGTGGGCTGTGAAGCAATGACTAAAATTCTTCGGAGAAAAGAGGTGAGATTTTAAAATGACATCATTATTTTTGATAGAACATTTTTTAATATTAATAAAAAAAGTTTTACTTACTTGAGACACACAATTCAGTCCAACGCACTAAAATTAATATTTTAAGGTATTTAAAATTAAGTGAATTATTTTTAAATTGTTTTAGTTAAAGAAGGTTATTATATAAAATTAATAATTAAATATTTAATAAATTAATTAAAATTGAATATCATTACATTCACATGACAGGCGTCGCCGCGGCACTGAAACATTTAATTTTTTTTAAATTTTTATGACCTTTAATTAAAATGGAGAAATAATAAGTATAACCTTGTGTCTCCCTCATTCCTATCCTTCAAGGCTGCTCATTTGTGATTCTTCTGGTATTATGGCGAAAGAGAACAGTTAGCATCGTGTTCCCCACATGCTTATTTGCTAAGTTAAACTATAAATTAGAGGGTTGTGAAAAAAATGGCAAATTCTCGCAATTTTTCGGCAGTCATATTAGATTTGCGTATTTTTTCAATTTGTATTCTATTCTACCAGTCAAGATCTTTCATTTAATACCCATATTGAGGGACTTGTGAAAAAATATGTAATCCGCCATTTTGTGGCGGCGGCCATCTTGTCATCAGAACTAAAGGTGTGTACCAAATATCTGATCAAAATAAAATGATTATTTTGGGGCTAGAACTATGATTGTTAAGTGTTATCTATTTACTTACATGTGATACTGATTTGTGGCCTTTAGCCTGAAACAATGTGTCCCATTATTCGTCGAATAATCAAATAAAGATGTTAAACAATAATTATTACTTACTTCAGACATACAAGCTCCGGCATTGCACTGTAATTAATATATTAAAAATATTTTATTTAAATATACAATATATAAGTACATGCGCACTTACGCCTTACCCCGAAGGGGTAGACAGAGGTGTAACCACCTATATTTCGCCGAGCTTATTACGCGATACTACTGCTGAAAGATGTTAGGTTTTTATCACGAAATTTTTAATATTAGCCCAATGTCTGGAATTGTATGGTGATACGCTTGCATGACGAAAGCATCACATCATGGGACGGCAATAAGCTCGGCTCTCGTGCGTCACATCTCTGCCTATAACTTTGGGAATTATCTAGAGTTGGAGTACGCTGTTTAGCCGTGTTACGGCCTTCTGAGTACTTTGACACTAGACCTTCGACCGTCACGGTCTTCCTCCGTCACCTCCTTGCCCCATGAGGTAGTGTGAAGAAGCTACACCGGCCGGCACGATTGTGTTGAGTAGCGAGGGATAGATTGTCTCTCGCTACAGCCGTTGCCGTGCCAGAATAAAAAAATGTGTAAGCTTTATAGCAATCAAATCAAAAGGCGTTGAAAGTAAACATCTCATGTCTACCCATTGACTTATATTCTATAGACACGAACTGTTGAAGAAACTATTTGTTCCAAAAACCTTGTCCGCCCACTGAAGCCATCTATTCATTTTACTAAGAACTATTTGGAAGTTATAACTCCCGTCACTTTCTCTCGAAAGGGACTTTCGCGCGCCAAAACGGGACAAACTATATAATGAATTTTGCTGTGAAATATAGACTTCCTGTATTCAGAATTGAAATTAATTAATACTGATATTACGTTCTAAACATTATGAAATTATTTTATTAACTATATATACTATTAACAGTTTCACTGTAAATCAATTTAAGGCAGATTTGTTCGGGAATGTCGCTACAAATAACTAAAATTAACTTGTGTGCATTCGTAGGTGGCATGAAGCATACTAACGTCGGTGCAGTGTATACACCGCGACTCGGTGGAACATAATGTTTGTTCTGGTCGCCGCATCTAGTACGTAGTACATATAAATGGCTGTGTCTACCCCAATCCGTTGCAAACTAAACAAATTAATTTCAAATCACATCAGAAACATTGACAGTTGTTAACAAAATCATTTAGCATTCCATTCTGGGTCGCCAAAACAATTTTACCTTCATCGGAATTCGAATTCCCAGGTTGGGAATGAATTAGCGCCATCCCGATAGGAATGAATGAGTCGCTCTTATGGCATTTGAGATCAATAATAAAATACAATAAAGTAGCGATAGCCTAGTTCAGAGTGGTACGGATTGCTGAGAAAATCGTAGGTTCAAAAGTAGCCGAAATTGCACACACCTGTGACATTTTCTTTTAATTATAAAGCGTACAAAATGGAAGACTACTACTATAAAAACATTTATTTTGGTAAATCCTTACTTATACTTATACACTCACGCCTGTAATCCTCGAAGGGGTAGGCAGTGGTGTAACCAGTACACCCACTTTTCGCCGAATTTCGGTCCCATAATGTATTAGGGGGCGAGCCTATCGCCACACCGGGCACAATTCGAGACACCCCTGATTCGATCCCCGGGTAGCCTCGCCCCCTATAACATTATGGGACCGTCATAAGTTTGGCGAAAAGTGGGTGTATTGGTTACACCTCTGCCGACGCGTTCGGGATTACAGGCTTGATTGTATATGTATGTGTACTCATAGAAATTCTATTGAGAAGTTTCGTAATGTAGCCGTATTTACATATACAGCGATATCAGCAGACTTTTAATGATTTTTTTTATCCTGGCACGTTAAAGTGACCACACTGCATCTGATGCTAACCGCAGTGCCGTCCAATTAGAATATGTAGTAGCGAGATACAATCTATCCTCCGCTACTCAACACAATCATGCCGGCCCGCTTCTTCACACTACGCCAAGGTGAAGAAACCGAATTTCTTGGAACATGGCGTAATTTTCACTATTTGCGAGACGAATGGCCTTAAGTAAAAGAATGAGTAAATGTACAACAGTATATAGAAACATAACAGACTGTTCACCTTGATAACTGCTCTCAATGCATTTAAATTGGCTCATTTTTTATTAGAATTGTTCGTGTTTTTCAAATATTTTGATTAAAAATTCTGAGATATTTAAATTAGAGACTTAATCAGCGATAGCATTAGTTGGGAGGTATGAACTGTCGAAAGTTTTAGATTCTAAACTAGCTGGAATGGCCCCTGACTTTCTGATGTTACGTGTGTATTCATAGTTAATTATCGCTTTGTTTAATAGTGAAGGAAAATATTAATCACTAGTTTATGCCCACGGAATATTGGGTTTTTTTTATCACGAAAAGCTCGGTATTAACCCGGAGTCTAGAATTGTGCCCGGTTTGGCGATAAGCTCGCCCCCTATCACATCGGACGGTAACAAGCTCGGCGAAATGTGGGTGTACTAGTTACATCTCTGCCTACCCGTTTGGAGATAACAGGCGTGAATGTATATTTTTGAATAAAGTAAAGTAAGATCGAAGCCAGTATGAACAGTGTGACAGCCTCTGTGACCCAGCGGACGAGTAGTCGGCTATGAAATCGGCTATCGAGGTTCGATTCCCGCGACAAGACAAATGTTTATGATGTAAAAATATTTGTTTCGGGTCTGGGGTGAGACTGGAAGTCTCTTCTCTCTTTGAATATTGAGGAAAATCCATTGTCACTAATGTTAATTTGTACATTCGTCATAATGGTATCTAATGCGAAATACGACCAATTTCAATAAACTATCTTAATTATAAATATAAATAAATAACACCCAATAGTCACACACATAGCTCTGTTACTAAGATACGAGTCTTGTGTCGTGGGTATGAGGGACTACGAGAGACTTTCGGTCCCACAACTCTCCCACCCGAAACAAATATCTGTCTGTCACACAAACATTTGTCCCGGTGTGGGAATCGAACCCACGGCCTCTCGTTTCATAGCCGGCTACTGCGCCACGGAGGCTGTCTAATTCGAAACTACACATCTTTCGGACAAATGAGCCAGTGAGAAATAAGTTTGACTGCCTCGGTGGCGCAGTTGTAATTGCGCATGCGTTACGACTGCTGTGCTGAGGTCTCGGGTTCGATCCCCGGGTCGGGTAAAGTGATATTGGGTTTTTCTATCTATAAATTCCTCAGTATTAGCCCGGAGTCTGGGGAAAATGTGCCCGGTATGGCGATAGGCTCGCCCCCTATCACATTATGGGACCGAAAGTCGGCGAAAAGTGGGTGTACTAGTTACACCTCTGCCTACCCCTTCGGGGATTACAGGCGTGAGTGTATGTGTGTGTGTGTTACTATTTTTAACCGACTTCAAAAAAACCCAGACACAACTAAAAAGCAAAAATAATTGGTTACATTTACATCAATTAATTACATACAATTTAAATCAACTATTTGGTGTCGGTGCCAGCCAAAACATGGAAAAAACAGAATAATTAGGCATACAAAAAAATATAAAATAGATCAAGAAAACTCCAAAAAGAATTGATTTAAATTGTATTTAATTAATTGATGTAAATGTAACCAATTATTTTTTGCTTTTTAGTTGTGTCTGGGTTTTTTTGAAGGCGGTTTTATTTTTATTTAAAAAGTAATCATTTTCTAGATAGCAAAAGAGATAAAATTTTTATCTTAACCCTCTGATGTCACCTACCATTATAACGCTTTGTGCACACGTAACACATTTTTTGCATTGTTCTAGTGATGAAAAATGGCGTACCTTTTTCCCTACCTCGTGAAATTACACGTTACTTCCTTTAAAATTCTGTTTTTACACGACTGCCCAAAAAGAAGTTGATGTATGTATATACATCACCTTCATCACACACATGTGAGAGTCACGGTAATGTTTATGTTATATCTCACTATGAGTATTAAATCCGAAAAAAGGCTTTTTAGAAAAAAATACATCATCATCATCACATAAATTTTATTTACTTATTTAAGTAATTTTTTTATTTCGTCACATTGGTGAAATTGTGGAGTTGTTCCTCCGCAGAGGCCATTAAAGCAAGGAGAAGAAGAGTATTTAACCCATCTCTCATGGTTATTAAATACACCCAACAGTCACACACATAGTTCTGACCCACACTAGGTAAAACTTGTATCGTGGGTATCAACAACTACGAAGGACAAAACACCCCAACCCAAAACAATATCTATATGCCACACAAATATTTGTCTTGGTGCGGGAATCGAACCCACGTCCTCTGGTCTCACAGCTATTAGCCCGCTACGCCACGGATGCTGTCGTCACATTTTCCCTGCGGAGGGGATCGCTAATAATTAATAAAAACTAATTAAGAAATATGTAGTAAAATAATAAAATAGTAATTTTCAGATTTTCGTTAATAAAATAAATATATTATTTTAATAATAGTAATAATTAAATAGTATATATATTTATAAATAGAAAGAATAATAAATATTAATAATGCTAGCCCGTAATAAACGTGGTCCCACTGTTGGGCACGGGCTTCCTCTACTAGTGAGAAGAATTCTCAGGTATGCAGGTCTCTCTCGCTGCCGGCCGTGGTGTCGTCCATGGTCGCCAGCCGGAGGTCCTGGCGTGCGGTGGCCCACTTCTGCGAGAGCGTCATCTCGCAGAAGGAGAGTGCCGAGAGGGATCGGGAACGAAATGATCCCTCCCGCCGCCAGAGAAGACGTAGGAGGCGCCGGGTGGACGACTGACCGGCGTCTCCCGCCCTGTGGAACGGGGGCGTTTGAATTCCACCACGGTAACCCCTGCCTGTCGTACGAGGCGACTAATAGGGGCCATCGGGGGTCGCGGGCTCGCAGCGGGGGGCTGTCAGCCCGAATCGATGCACTCCCAGTTTCGGAGCATCGTGCGACCCCGAGATGGACGGCAGCGCGTGTGGTAAGGCCTCGTTCGCTGTCGTTGTTCGGTGCGCGGGGGCTCCTAAGCCCTCCCATGGAGATGGGCTGCTACGCAGCACCGCGCAGGGGCGGTTCCGGCAGCAATTCTAGCACTCCTTAGAATACCCCGGGATCGCTCCGTAAGCGCCGAAGAAGGCCACCGCGGGGTTTTAGCTGGTAGTGTCGGGTGGGGTGTACATAGGGGGTAGGGACTCGGCCCAGCGGCTGCCCGGATAGCCATCATCCGGGCGAGGGGGATGCTGGGTCATAAGACCGGCTAGTCCAGCATAACCGTTTTATTCTTATTCCGCTTCCCCCCGGAGCGGGCGGTAGTAATAAAACGATTTCCCCGCGACTAAAAAAAAAAAAAAAAGGTATGCAGGTCTCCTCCCGATGTTTTCCTTCACTGTTAAATCCAGCGATAATTAACAATGAATACACACGTAACTTAAGAAAAGTCAGAGGTGTATGCCATTTGGGTTTCGAACATACGACTTTCGTCTTGACAGTCCGTACCGCAACCAACTAGGCTATCACTGCTATTGAATAAATATAAAAAAGGTAAGTATTTTTGATAAACACTGTTTTACAATGGTAGGAAATATTTTACGTATTCTCTGTGATTTCTGTAAAAGCATGACGGCATAAGAGAGAGTCACGCCGTTTGCCGTCACGGCATCCGAGTCGGTTTTACTGCCAAGGCGCACTATACATGTTTCATGTCAAAAAGCTTACTTAAGTCTCAAACAAAGTTACCTAAAGATCCTTATAATATCCTAAGCATTTCAGCCACTTATGCTTCAACGCGTCTTTATGACTAAGATCTAGTTAGGGTCTATCATAACATCCAAGTACCTGACATAGACAAGAAATTTTACGGGTGATTTTTAATACAATCCGAGTGTCAGTTAAAGGCACACTGTAGGTAAGGAAAATAGGGTGGGAAACTGGAGTCCAACGTTTGTAGGTCATGCAAATGTTTGTCGAAGGGAGTTTGGCAAACATTTTAATCATTGATGTTCATAAAACTTACAATTGTTTTGCATCCTTCGCCGTCACACTGGAAGGTAACAAAAAAATTATAGTTAACAATTGTTATACACATCATAGGTCTGTTAGGCTACGGAGTTTTTATTTTCTCATATGATCATACTAGAAATAGCGCTATTACGCATTCTCATAATTCTCTGTGTACTGTCTGGACTGCAAAGAGACAATGAGATTGTTTTGACATTTCTTCTCAGGGTTAGAAAGGAAATATCGGCGTCATGTAGCTTAGAATAATATACATAAAATTTATATTCAATGATTCTAATTATAGAATAAAAAAATTGACTTTATTTAAAAGAAATGGGAGGATATCTTAATATGTTAAAAAGTTTTTTAATAAATTAAAAGTACACCGAGTTCAAAAAAAAAATGGGTGCGTGTAATTATGTACGCGCGTGATAAGTTATACTTCTTTGGCATCATTAAAAAATAGTTTTTAATTGCATGCAAATATTAATCATTTTAATAATATTTTAATTTATATCAATAAATAATACATACGGATAATTAACCTCAATTATATTGGAGCACTTGAAAAGGTATATTAGCACAATTTTTTTCACTAATATTTACGAATAGTAAATAATATTCAATTTGAATTTCGGTATCAAATCTCCTTAAATTTCATGCCAGCCTGGTACTTAAAGTGAATAAAAATGCAAGGTTTATCTACCTAGAAGTCACTAGAAATGAAACTGTATCAAATCTACTTACATTTCATGCCAGCCTGGTACTTAAAGTGAATAATGACAGTGACGTAGGATGACGTACCCAAGAACTATCTAGGAACAAACAAACCTTGCATTTTTATTACCTAGAAGTCACTAGAAATGAAACGGTATCAAATTTCTTTACATTGCATGCCAGCCTGGTACTAAGGGCAACTTCAGAGTGTTACTTTTGTGTTACAGTATTCTTAAAATTTCACTCAACATTTTTTTTATAACACGCCTAAAGAAGTATAACTTCAAAAACAAATTATACATCCCTATAAAATTTGAGGGTTGCCCTCGATTTTTCTGAGATCCCATCATCAGATCCTGACTTGGTGCCAATGGGACCACCTGGGAAGTATACCTTTTCAAACAAAAAAAGAATTTCTCTAATCGGTCCAGGCGTCTTCGATAATTGGGGAACGTACATAAAAAAAAGATTCCGACGAATTGAGAATCTCTTCCTTTTTTCGAAGTCAGCTAAAAATAGTCTCACATTGACTTTTAAGAAAACAATTTTACACAAAACATACACTTACCTTCGAGTGGCAAACACCTCCTTTACACTGCAAAAAGGCCATAATTTCAAATTAGATACAATAAATACTTATTTTGGTACAAACTGGA
This sequence comes from Laothoe populi, assembly GCA_905220505.1. NCBI lineage: Eukaryota > Metazoa > Arthropoda > Insecta > Lepidoptera > Sphingidae > Laothoe > Laothoe populi. Next base: position 4,027,294 of record HG992173.1, read on the forward strand.
GAACAATTTAAAACAGCGTTAATTTAACGTGTTTAATGAAATATTCACTACGCACTAACTGCATCACTCAGAGTTCATAATGAACCATTAAACACATCTTTGTAAATATTTAAGAATTGCACCCATCAGAGAGAGATAATCCTCTTCAAGAGGTTGTAAAAAAAATATATACAGTGGTTGACATATTTATGTTCCTTGAGGCAACAAATCACTACTTCTTAATATAACATAACGAGTTCTATGTAAAAGAAAATTTATTTAAAAAAATACGCCTTTAATGCATGTCAATATTGACGCCTGTTGGTGTGGTAGCCGGCTACTGAGCCGAGCTTGAGAGCTTAAGTAAAGTAATGATCCAATATTTTCCCTGAGACCGCCATTACTTAAAGCATTTAATGTCAATTAACTAATTAATAATTAAGGCTGATTCTACGAAACTTCAACTTTAATCAGATTTTTTTCTATTCATTCTCAAATTAAAGGGACTGTAGTCATTAATAATACTAGTCCTGTATTAAACATTGTCCTATTGCTGGGCACGGTCCTCTAATGAGAGGGGTTAGGCCTTAGTCCACCACCCAGTAAAAATGCGGATTGGTAGACTTCACATTTGAAATACCTAGTAAATTCTCAGGCATACAAGTTTCCTCACGATGTTTTCCTTCACCGTTAAAGCAAGCGATAATTAACAATGAACACACGTAACTTTAGAAAAGTCAGAGGTGTATGCCATTTGGGCTGGTTTCGAACATACAACTTTCGTCTTGACAGTCCTTACCGCAACCAACTAGGCTATCGCTGCTATTATTTAGTTAGATTGCTTATTAGTTATGATAGCAAATGGCTTACATTAGATTCACACAGGCTCCCAGCGCACTGAAAATGAATTGTTATACACAGTTACTCTGATTGGAATCGAGTTTGTTGACAAATATGGAATCAAATCTCGAGGGTGTGTCGGAATAAATGTATTTCATTGAATGTATTCTTTGATTCCCTCAAGAGTCTTAAACACAAAATTTCTGTTTCATTTAAGACATCTAACTGACTTATTCAATAGAGTATGGTAGTTCTGAGTATGTGTATATTTTATATTCCTTTCTATTTTAATATTATTTGTTTTTATATATAAGGTATTTTTAGTGTGTGTTTTGTTATTGTTACCATGTGTTGCTGCGGTGAGCAATGATATTTTATACTCATAATGTTGTGTATATCTGTAATTGGCGTATATATGAAGAATTATTCTATAAGAAAATTTTAATTACAATGTAAAATATATGTGCTGTTGATGTACCTATTGAAATAAATAAATCAATGAATGCTTCTCTTAAATAACAAATATCACATATATTTATTGATAGTAAATAAAGTATACGATTAAACTTACATACATACAGTCACGCCTGTAATCCCCGGATGGGTAGGCAGATTTCACCGAGCTTATTACCATCCCATGATGTGATAGGGGGTGAGCCAATCGCCACACCAGGCACAAATGCTACATGATACTGTAACTGGACAGCCCTGCGCTTACCATCAGGTGCAGTGTGGTCACTTTGCCGTGTCAGAATAAAAAAGAACTTACGGCTGATATAATTTAAATAAACACACCCACCGGTAATAGATAGTTTTGACCCCACATTAATATAGCGTCTAGTTTAGTTTTGTGCCATGGGTATCAGGAAATACGAGAGACTTTCGGTTTCAGAACACTCGGACTTGAAAATAATATTAGTATATCACAGAAACATTTGTTATGGGAATCGAACCTGTGACCTCGCGTTTAACAGGCTACTCACCGGCTAAGCCACACAGGCTGTCACAAATAATAATTTAACTAACAGAGTCAATTACAAGGTCTCACTTATAGAAATATTAAGTTAATATATTTTTTTATCGTGGCACGGCAAATTGACCACACTGCACCTGATGGTAAGTGCAGTGCCGTCCAGTTATAGTATCAAGTAGCGAGTGATAATCTATCCCTCGCTACTCAATACAATCATGCCGGCCTGCTGTGTAGCTTCTTCACACTACGCCTAAAGGACCCAGGATCATAGGAGGAGGGAACACGGTAGCTGGCAAACTGTTCCACAGCTTGATGGTGGGGCAAAAGTACGAGTTTGCGAACCTCTTAGTTCATATAAATATATTTATATGTGAGCTAAATGCATGGACTTTCCCATGTAGTAATACTATCATGTATTTTAATGACAATACAGGAATTAAAACTTACTTCAGATAAGCATACTCCACCTTCGCACTAGAAAAAAAATTATTAATATTACACAAGGATTTTTATTCGTACCGAAAAGTTACTACTTTTGTCTTCTTACTTACATTCATCGTTGTTATGAATTATGAAGTAAGGCGTTTAAGAAATATAATAATTAATAAAACCAGGGGGGTTACTCTTGACACTCGATTCCAATTTAAAATTGGGATTGGGTTCGAAAACTGTACAATTGGCACTCTTAAACGCAACACCAGCGCACGATTTAACTGAATACGGCGGAATTTTTAGTAACTAAATAAAATAGAGTATTTACGATCGCTAGTTCGTAAATATTAAATTGCATTTAGTTGAGTGAGTTAGAGTTCTTATATTATCTAGATTGGAATTGAAACTGTATCGAGTTCGGGATTGGAATTGATTTCAAGAGTAGGCCTACAGGTGATTGTAATGCACCAAGAAACTAGGAAGAATGACTATATTTTTAGAATACCCTTAATATAGAATTTATTTATTAGAATAACCTTAAACACAATAATTATTCATTAATATATTGTATGTTTCATTAAGAATCTAACAAGCGTTAAAAAAAATAATAAAATATAATACAAGCCGGGTTAGGCCGTAGTCCACCACGCTGGCCTAATGCGGGTTGGCAGACTTCTCATACCTTCGAAAAATTCTCAGATATGCAGGTTTCCTCACGATGTTTTCCTTCACCGGTAAAGCAAGCGATAATTAACATTTTAATACACACATAACTTAAGAAAAGTTAGAGGTGTATGCCACTTGGGTTTCGAACCTACGATTTTCGTCTTGACAGTCCGTACCGCAACCAACTAGGCTATCGCTGCTTCAACAAGCGTTACCGTATATTAATCCATAGAAAAACTACTTCCAGCTTTTTCATACATCAGTATACTACCCACTTTTCGCCGAATTTATTACGGTTCCATGATGTGACAGGGGGCGACCCTATCGCCATACCGGGCATAATTCTAGACTCCGAGCTGATATTGAGTATTTTTTTTATACAAAAACCCAATATCACTTTACGCGACCCGGGGATCGAACCCGAGACAAACACAGCAGTCGAAACGCTTGCGCAATTACAACTACGCCACCGAGGCAGTCGGCAAATTATATAAATGGAAAATAAATAAAATACCTTTGCAGTGCAATTTCTCTCGAAGCACTGTAAATAAGCATTGTCTAATAAGTGCATCGGGAGAGTAAGACGCTGTAGCATTGTACTTAGCTTTCTACAATATCAAATCTAAGACATCCATTACACTCGTGAAGTTTGACGAAGGGTCGAAGTGATGCACTGAAGTTCCCACACAACCTTGTGAGGAGTGCAGTCCTGTGTTTAATCTTGTACATTATTCGATATTAAACCGAATATAATACGCAAAAGAAACCCTTTTGCGTATTCTATTCGGAACAGAATCAATATTGCTACAAATTTATGTTCACAATATACATACATATACACTCACGCCTGTAATCCCCGAAGGGGTAGGCAGAGGTGTAACCAGTACACCTACTTTTCGCCGAATTTCGGTCCCATAATGTGATAGGGGGCGAGCCTATCGCCACACCGGGCACCATTCCAGACTCCGGGTTAATACTGAGAAACACCCAATATCACTTTACCCGACCCTCGATCCGATCGAACCCGAGACCTCAGCACAGCAATCGTAACGCGTGCGCAATTACAACTGCGCCACCGAGGCAGTCACAATATTTATTTTAAAAATTGGTATGAGCAAAAATGGTTGCGTATTGGGAACATATCAGTATCTTTGAACTACGGCACAGTAATGGGCATTCTGAAAACCGTGACGTCACGGGACATATCATACATCCTTTTACTGTCATTTGACAATCACCCCTTCCAGCAGATTTGTAATGTACCTTGGTGATTCAAATAATAAAAACAATCGTGTCAACTACTATTTTGTTGTTTTGGGACTTTGAGACATCTCAACTTGGGCGCTAATCCTGATAACGAAGTCGCTCGAGACAAGGCAAGGATAGTGGACTTAGTGAGAGTAGTGTGGAGGCAATTGACAGCCTCCGTGGCGCAGTGAGCGAGCATCTGGCTATGAAACGAGGAGTCGTGGGTTCGATTCCCGCACCGAGACAAATATTTGTATGACAGATAGATATTTCTTTCGGGTCTGGGTGTTGTGGGACCGTAGTCCCTCGTAGTTCTTAATACTCACGATACAGGTTTGACCTAGTCTGGGGTCAGGACTATGTGTGTGACTGCTGGGTGTATTTTATAATCATAATAAATTAAGTAACAGAGACAAGAACACTAGCCTCTATATTACCGACTGTTTTTGTGAGATTTCAGTTTTTTTTAGATAATAGACATAGAGAATAAACTGAGCGTCTCCAGATATTAAGCGGGTTCCCTCCCTCCTATGATCCTGGGTCCTTTAGGCGTAATGTGAAGAAGCTAAACAGCAGGCCGGCATGATTGTGTTGAGTAGCGAGGGATAGACTGTCTCTCGCTACTTGATACTCTATCTGGATGGCACTGCGCTTACCATCAGGTGCAGTGTGGTCACTTTGCCGCGCCAGAATAAAAAAAAAAAAAAGTTAATACTGGCAGAAAAATGTAAGAGACAAAGCGAACATGCAGCCAACAGTTGTCTTTTTCTAGAATGTTGAATAGTCTACGTCACAGACTTGCAGGAGCGAAAAGAAATAGGTATTGGCCGCACTGTCGCTTTGTCTCTTTCTGCAAAATGGTCAAATGACTTTCCAACAACCAATACTCTAACATCTGCCCTAAGCAGGTATGAATAACACAATCTTACTTACTGACACATTCTTAGAGCTTCATGAATTAGCCTTAGGTAGTAACTAGTTAATTTTTATGACATATTTTAAGTAAAAGTCACTATCAGAATCATTCACTCATTTTGATCCTTACTTCCCCAGAACATATTAATGCTCAAATACAGAAACGCTACTTGATGGACAGCCTGTTCAACGGCTATTTATTTTCGAAAGCGCCATACAATTTTAGGACAAAAAAAACCCTTAATGATGAAAAATATATCACGAACTTAAAAGTTTGAATTGCGTTTGAGTGTTAAATTAAATTTGCAAAGAGAGTAGACGGAATCAATTTTTATCAGTAACTTGTATTTTATTGTCTCAAAGAACTCCGTAAAAGTGTTGTTAAAACCTACAAAATTATCTACATTTTTACTGAAGCTACCGGAGGATTAACTTAATCAGAGCGTTGCAGTTTTTAAATCCTTACTAAGTGATACGATAATGGTTCTAATAGTCTGTGTGAAGTAGTACGATAAAAAGCTGTATTGCATACAGTCAACTTCCAACTGCACATTTCTTCGCATTGTCAATTTATATTACGTTTACAGTGTGTTAACTGTAAACGTAGTCGAAAACGGCCCGACTGTCAACAACAATAACCCGAAAACAAAGCGAATCTGTGCCTCATAACAAATGCAAACTTATGCCAGCAAGCATAACGACGATATAAATGTACTAGAATAGAAATATTTAAATAAAAATCTTTATTCATCATGTAGGCATATAAAAGGCACTTATGACAGGTCAAAATACAAATGGAAATTCTCCATACCGAATGAGTAATTATGGTTAGTGGCGTAGGAACTTGGAATCTACCATCAAGGGCTGGTAGGCATTTATATTTTTATCACTCTCACGACGGTCATGTGCTCATGTGTTCATGTGCGGCACTAGGTCTTGTAATAAGTTTTATATCACAATATTGCAACTTAACATACATTGAGCTGCTCTAATCTAATGTAATAAAACTTAAATAGTATCTTAATTGTATTACCAAATATTGTTAATCGATGTTCGAAAAGAGCAACGCTAGAGTTTCTTGCCCGTTCTTCTCTAGCGAAACTGCATTCCGAACTGGCGGTAGAGTTATAAAATTGTCTGAATCTAAATAATGTATAACATTTCATGGATTCAATAAATATTTGATTTTGATTTAGAGTGATAGAGTCATGCTATAGGCAGATCTAGATGATGGTACTTTTAGTCTGCAATCTCTTAATACAGGCGTGCCTAGTGGGGGGACAATCAATGTGAACTTGTGGTTAAATGGCATGCATATGTGAACAATGTTCCTCGCGGCGATATTATAAACATACTGGTGCATTGGTGGTAGGATATTCATATCTGTCCGGATAGCGACCACCGTACACAGGGTGTAAAATCCGCCATAGTGGCACACGCAAGTGTGACGCGTTCCGAGGTCAGCTAGTGTACATCCGGTTTTTGTCGGGGGTCTAGAGTTGGGGTACGATGTTTTGCCGTTTTGCGACATTCTGAATACACTGACACTAGATCCTCGACCTCTTCTTCACCTCCTTGCCCATGGCGTAGTGTGAAGAAGTAGGCCGGCATGATTGTGTTGAGTAGCGGGAGAGATGGTCTCTCGCCACTCAATACTCTAATTGGACAACACTGCGCTTGCCATCTGTGATTTGCCCTGCCATGATAAAAAAACTTAAAATATTTATTTTTCAGTTAGTCTTGTATGCAGTATATATGAGAGATTTCCGAAGTCCCGGAACTAAATCACACTCTGTTGTCTTAGGAAACTCAACAGCAAGGTACTTCTCTCAGTTTTCTGTGAGACAATAATACTCGCCCGGTCAAGCTGGCCATTCGCAATTATACAATACTTTTTTTATATACTGGCACGGCAAAGTGCACCTGATGGTAAACGCAGTGCCGTCCAATTAAAGTATCGAGTAGCGAGAGACAATCTATCCCACGCTACTCAACACAATCATGCCGGCCTGCTTCTTCACACTACGCCATGGGCAAGAAGGTAAAGAAGCGGTCGAGGGTCTAGTGTCAGAGAACTCAAAAGGCCGCAAAACGGCCAAATATCGTACCCCAGCTATAAACCCACGACAAAAACCACGCGAACGCAACACGCTTGTGTGTGCCACTATCGCGGGTTTAACACCCTGTGTACGGTGGTCGATATCCGGGCGGATATGAATATCCTACCACCAGCGAAACTGCCGTAAAATACTCTACCATTGATAAAACTTACGTAACATACATAAATATTCATGTTAAGTCTATGTATTTTGCTGTACATCATAATTATGTCTATTTCCCTACTATGACCACACATTACTGTTGTTACTCTTCAAATCCACTCCATGTAAAGGTTGTTTTTTTTTAGTGCCTGGATAGGCAGACGAGTAGAGGGCCCACCTGATGGTAAGTAGCCACCGCCACCCATAGACTTCTGCAATGCCAGGGCACAGCAAAGCCGCTGCCTACCGTTGTTGTCTGGAAGAGATCGCAGTTAGCGGTAAGACCGCTGTTTGTGCATTCTATTTTAATTTTATTGCAATGTACTGGTAATATTTTTTATTTGTGTACAATAAAGCATAAATAAATAAATATTAAATACATTAAGCTCCCTCTTTAAATTTTAAAAACACATTAATCCCGAAATTGTGCCTCTCTTTAATGTTCCTGCTACTTAGCCCTTATGATTTTGATGGGTCGGTGTATTTTATATTATTTTAACGATATCTGAAAGCTTAAAGTCTTGGAACGCCGTTTACAACACGATTGCGGTTAAAACAACCGTGCACTGTAACAATGAATTTGAGCTCGGTTGGATGAACTTTCACTTGGGTCTTGGGTTGAAATGAGAGATATGCGCTTGGTTATTCTAAAGAAACATTTTGTTAAATATTATGTAACTTATAGTACTGAAGGGCTGATGTACTAAAAAATATTATCTATACTAATAATAATAGCAGCGATAGCCTAGTTGGTTGCGGTACGGACTGCCAAGACGAAAGTCGTATGTTCGAAACCCAAGTGGCATACACCTCTGACTTTTCTAAAGTTATGTGTGTATTAAATGTTAATTATCGCTTGCTTTAATGGTGAAGGAAAACATCGTGAGGAAACCTGCATATCTGAGAATTTTTATACTAATTTCAAAGGTATGCGAAGTCTACCAATCCGCATTAGGCCAGCGTGGTGGACTAAGGCCTAACCCCTCTCATTAGTAGAGGAGGCCCGTGCCCAGCAGTGGGACAATGTTTAATACAGGGCTAGTATTATTATTATTATACTAATATTTAAATCTGTCTATACATTTGAGTAATTTACCCGATTTTGCGTACCGTATATGAACGTGCTTCCGCTACTTTAATCTAGTGTTTAGGCTTTATAGATACCAAAGCACATGCAAGGGGCGCTATTATTTCTTAATCTCGCTCCATCCTAAAATTACCCCCATCATAATTATGTACTGCAGATAGGAACTTTATCGCTCAGAGCATACGAGCGAAAGTCCACAGACATCACATTTGCGTCGTCATGTGTAACATTTTGGACTATATGGAATTGAATGCAGTAAATTTGGGCTCATTGACAAGATTTTCTATAGTGGTACAGCCACGCTGTAGACATATTTGTCTGCAGCATAAATGGGCCGGCTCGACCGGGCTAGTACCACTGTCTCACAGAAAACCAACGTAAAGTGATAGTTTGCTGTCGCGTTTCGTATGGTAAGTGAGATATCCGGAGGCCCAGATTTCCCCTTCCCTTCCCTAATCCCTATTCCTGTCCTTTAAGGCCGACAGCGCATACATGATACTTTCGGTATTGTGGATGTTCATGGGCGGTGGAGATCACTTAACATCAGGTGACCCACATCTCGTATGTCGGACTATGCAATAAAAAAAAAACTTACCTAGTAAGAAGACTGAAGAGAACCTTGAAATAGTGTTGTGAACATTTAGTGTAGCATAGTGCAGTGAGTGCTATTAATAAAGAACACACTAATGTTGTGTCTTCCCCTTAATAGAGACAATAGGAACAGTATTTCGTATTCTTGCCCCACCATCACAAGCTGTGGAACAGTTTGCCAGATACCGTGTTCCTTCCTATGATCCTGGGTCCTTTAGGCGTAGTGTGAAGAAGCTACACAGCAGGCCGGCATGATTGTGTTGAGTAGCGAGGGATTGTCTCTCACTACTTGATACTTTAACTGGACGGAATTGCACTTACTATCAGGTGCACTACAGGTGTACCATGGTCACTTCGCCGTGCCAGGATAAAAAAAAAAGTGTTAATGAACATATTCATAGTCTCATTAGAAGTTTAGGTTTAATTTAAATTACTTCGTCTATAGACTAGAGTGTAATTTTAGTGATGTACTGCTTATGGTAAATTTATAAAACAATTTGGACTCATTAAATAAGTCACAGATGAACAGAATATATTAGACGACTTATTTAAGGAGCGATCGCCTAGTTGCGAGTGGTACGGACTCTTGAGACGAAAGTCGTAGGTTCGAATCCAAACCAATTGGCATACACCTCTAACTTTTTTAAAGCTACGTGTGTATTCCTTATCACTTTCTTTAACGGTGAAGGAAATCATTGTGGGGAAACCTGAGAATTCTCGTAAGAATTTCAAAGGTATGTGAAGTCTACCAACCCACATTAGCGTGGTTGATTAGGACCTAATCCCTCTCATTATTAGACGAGGACCGTGCTCAGAAGTAGGACAGGTTTAATACAGGGCTGGCTGGTATTTTAGTCGGTTATTAGTTAAATAAATAGACAGTCATGGGACTACCGACAGAAGTAAATACTGAAAACTTTGGAATTTCTGTGTTCTTGTTGAAACAGCGTCCATGAAGTAGTGATTTTTTTGTTTATAATTTTTTGACAATAATTATAGAACTTCATAGACGTGATTATGCCAAAAGTAAAATAATCTGAGCGTGATGGCCACGCGAGGTAAGTGCTGTTTCCCCGTCCCAAAAATGACCAAACTGTCTAAAAAAGTTGTAACTTCAAAAATAAGTTTAACATATCTAGTGTCTATAAATCAATGTAATATCAGATGTACCCCTCAGGTACCGGGGTGAACTTAACAATAGTGGCACGGAGCGCTGCCCAATTGAATTACGTTAGCGCGAACGTGCTATAACCGGCTATAACTGGCTATAACTGCCTGTAACTGGATGCAGCCGGCATAATACGGTTTGCACGAACGGTGTTGTGCTACGCGTTTGTAAGGCTGACTGCTTGTATCGTTTCAAAATACTTCAGCTGAAAATGGCGCCAAATTGGTGAAGTAGGGAGGTTACGCTGGTTTCAATAGATATGATATGAATTATAAGAATGCATGGATCTTGTAACGAATGGTGTAAATTAAAAATATTAATATGGTAGGGCAATTTGGAAATGACAGAACGAGTGTAGCCTCTAAATAGCGACAGCCTCCGTGGCGCAGTTGGCGAGTAGCCGGCTGTGAAACGAGAGGCCGTGGGTTCTATTCCCATAGAGGGACAAATGTTTGTGTGACAGACAGATATTTGTGTCCAGGGCCTGGGTGTTGTGAGACCGAAAGTCTCTCGTAGTCCCTGATACCCACAACACAAGACTCGTATCTTAGTGTGGGGTCGGGGCAATGGACGTGACTTTTGCCCGTAAAAAAAATTGCGCTTAGCTTTTTGAGCCTAGTTTAATTTTTTTGCACTTTTTTGGCGCTCAAATCAATTGGTGATACAGTGCTCTTTCAGGGCACATTTATTTACGAAAATAATGCTCGTAAATGCATGAAAATAAGTCATAAAGATGCAGTACGTGCTTATACAAGTAATATATTAATTCTACTAAAATCCACGCAATATTTTTTTTTTCGAAAATTAAAAAACTTCAATCATCTCTCGTGTAAAGTTTCAAAAATGGCGCCTAATTCACATAGCCCGTCAACTGTCAATATCATCGTTTTTCTGTGACAAACTAATTTTCTTTCCCTTCTGTGTGAAATTACCTATCTAACTTCATTATCTTATGTAACTCATGAAGAAAACTTGTTATCTCCCAAGAATTTACCGTCGCATTAATGAAATTATCACTGACCATTTTTTTTTTTTTTTTTTTTGGTTTCGCGGGGAAAAGCGATTTATCACTACCGCCCCGCCGGGGGGATGGCGGGACGGTTATGTTGGGCTCGCCGGCCTTACGACCCAGCGTTAAGCCGTCCGGGAGAGATGTTGACATCCGGACGACCGCTGGGCCGAGTCCCTAACAAATTCCCTACACCGGCAATACCAACTAAAAACCCCGCGGTGGCCCTCTTCGGCGCATAAGAGACGGTCCCGGGCTCACGGGGCGAGAAGCGCCCCATTTTCGACCGAAACCGCCCCTGCGCGGTGCCGCCTTGCGGCCCGTCTCCAAGTGGGGGGGGCTCAGAAGCCCCCGCGCACCGAAGGACGCCCTCGGCGTCCACGGCAGCGACGAGGCCAACCACCCGCGCTGCCGTCATCCCGGGGTCGCCCGGTGTGCCGACGAAGTATATACAAAATAAAACTATGTACAAACAAATTTCGACACACCGGAAAGGGCGCTACGACAGCCCCCCGCTGCGCGCCCGCGACCCCCGATGCCCCTATTAGTCGCCTCTTACGACAGGCAGGGGATACCGTGGTGGGATTCTCCAAACGCCCCCAAACCACAGGGCGGGAGACGCCGGTCAGTCGTCAACCCGGCGCCTCCTCCGTCTCGACTGGCGGCGGGAGGGATCGGCTTGTTGTTCACGATCCCTCTCGGCACTCTCCTTCTGTGAGATGACGGCCTCACAGAAGAGGGCCACCGCACGCCAGGACCTCCGGCTGTCGACCATGGCTGACACCAAAGCCGGCAGCGAGAGGTCTCCACCGACGACTGCTACGAGAGCGCTGCGCTCTTCGTCCCAGGCTGGGCACTCCTCTACAGTGTGTTGGGCCGTGTCACGCGGACAGTTGTCACAATGGTGACACACGGCCGACCCTTCTTCGCCGGCTATGCGACACAGGTACTCGCCAAAACAACCATGGCCTGTGAGCACCTGTGTCAGCCGGAACGTCGCCGCGCCGTGGCGCCTGTCCAACCATTGGCTAAAGACAGGACGCACTGCCGCTACGACCCGCTGACCCGAGATCGGGTTCTCCAGCCTGAGACGCCACTCCTCCACGGCGGCTCTGCGGAGGGAGCCACGGATGGCCTCCACCTCTCTCAGGGCCGGTCTCTCCCCGTGCCTGAACGCCTCCTCCCGCCAGTGAAATGCGGCGGAGAGGGCCCGAGCGTCCAGGTCCCACGGTATGAAACCGGCCAAAACGCAAGCCGCCTCGAATGAGACCGTGCGGTAGCCCCTGATCGCACGCTGCGCCACTGAACGCTGTGGCTTATGCAGCAGAGTGACGCACCGGTCGCTCAGGGACTCGGCCCAGACGGGACTGCCGTACAGGGCCATGGACCGCACGACTCCGGCGTACAGCCTTCGGCAAGGGATGCCAGGACCTTCCAGATTGGGCAGCAGGGTTCCAAGGGCACCTGCTACCCGACACAACTTGCTTCCTAACTTTTCAAAGTGGGCGCGAAACTCCCACCGGCTATCTAAAACTAAACCCAGATACTTCATCGTTTTGCCGATGGGAATCCGCACCCCATTCACCACGATGTGGGCACCGGCCGGTGGCCCCTTCCGAGGCCCGTGGAAACAAAGGGCCTCGGTTTTCTCAAGGGCCACCTTCAAACCCAGTCGTTGAATCCGACTAACAACGTGGCCGGTACCCACCGCCGCTTTAATTGCGGCATCCTGGAAGGTCCTAGCAGACGCAGTAACCAGCGTGTCGTCGGCGTAACATGTGACGCCGACGCCCCAGAGGTTGGCACCACGGAGCACCCAATCATATCCGATGTTCCACAGGAGAGGACCCAAAACTGAGCCCTGTGGAACACCGCACACCATCGCTCTCCGGTGCCACCCATTGGCGCCCGGATACACCACGTACCTCTCTGACAAGTACGCGTGCACCAGACGCCGAAGATAGGGCGGCACCACGTGGTACCGCAGTGCCTCATGAATGCAGGCCCAGGGCAGGGAATTAAATGCATTAGCGATGTCGAGCGACACCGCTATTACGACTTTGCCCCGGGCCACCGCTTCTTCCGCCTGTTTCTTCACCCGCAGAATCGCGTGGATGGTGGAACGGCCTTTTCTGAACCCAAGCAATCCGCCAAGTCCGGGCCGACCCGCTCGAGGTGCTCGACGAGGCGAGCATGAATAATTCGCTCGAAGAGTTTGGCGACCTCGTCGAGCAACACGATGGGCCGGTAGGCCGACGGCGACTCTGCAGGCCTTCCATCCTTCTTCAGCAGGACGAGCTTCCCGGTTTTCCAGCGCATCGGGAAGACGCCCTGCTCCAAACAGGCGGAGAAAAGGTTGCGGAGCCTCGGCCCCAAGTGCTCGATGGCTAGCACCCAGATCTTGGCGGGGATGCCATCGAGACCCGGGGCGGTGTTCTTGCCCCGCAACCGCGACACTGCCGCCCGCAACTCAGCGGGCGAAACCTCTGGGATATCCCTTGCCGAACTCGACGATGGCGCCGACTCGCGGGGCGCCATCGGTGGAGGAGTGGTCTCCACGGTGGCCGGAAACAAGGCCGCGACGACTTCGGCCAGAAGTTCTGGCCGGAGACCCTGCGACAGCGGGGGCGCCGCTGGGCGAAGCTTGTTCATCACCAAGCGATAAGGGCGCCCCCACGGGTCACTGTCGAGGGTCGAGATGAACTCTTTCCTCGCCGCGACCTTGGCTCTCTTGATGGCCACCTGCAGCGCTCTCTTCGCCTCCTTGTAGAGGCCGTAGAGCTGCCGCTCCTGGTTTGCGTGCTCTTCGTCCCGGATACGCCGGCGACGATGCCTGGCGTACTGGCGGCGCGCCGAAACACAGGCAATGCGCAACGACGCCAGCTCCTGCGACCACCAGTACACCTGGCGTCGGGGCGGGAGACGTCGGACTCGGGGCATGGCGGCGTCACAAATGTCCGTCACCGATACCCCGAACCATTCCGCCTCCAACTCGACCTGCACCGGCCCATCCGGTACAGGGAGCCACGACATAACCAGAGCGGCAAGCTCTAGGGCCTCAATATCGAGGCGCTTTAACGCCCACCGCGGGCCGTCCTGATGCGGGGCACTCGGTCTACTACCGGGCTGGGAAACGGCGGACGCGGAGATGTCGAACCTAATATAACGATGGTCCGACAAAGTCTCCACGCCCACCAAAACCTTCCAGCCCCGGACACGGCGTGCGATGGCGGGACTCGCGAAGGACAAGTCAACAATAGATCCGCCGTTGTGCCGCACACACGTGTCCACCGACCCCCTATTCAAGACGGCCAGACCGGCCGAGATCACCCAATCCTCCAGGACCTCACCGCGAGCATCGGTCGCCGGCGAACCCCACGCCAGGGACTTGGCGTTGAAGTCGCCGACGACAATTGCCGGGTGAGGTTGGCCTTGCGCCACCAGGGCCCCCAACTGAACAAGAAAAGTTTCAAAATCAGCGAGGAGTCTGTTGGGAGAGAAATAAACTCCGACTACCCAAATATCTCCCAACAGAGCCGCGACGCATCCCCGGCCCTTCGCTACTTTTTCGAAGGGCGGGGAGCCAGCGGCACCCTGGGTGATGATGGCCACCAAGCTGTCGACGTCCCCCGCCCAGTTATCACGCGGGGGGATGAAATATGGCTCGGCGACCACGGCCACTTGCACCGACCACTGCGCCATGCTCTGGGTTAAAAGATCCTGAGCACGGGCACAGTGGTTGATGTTCGCCTGGAGGAACTTAATTGCCATTATTGGGCGATCTCCATCTCTACAACCTCGGCCTGCGGTGGGCTCTCCAACTGCGGCTGGGCCGTAGCCCCAGCGGCAGTTGGTTTAAATCCTCGGCCCGGACGACGTCGGTTCTTCCGGGAGGAGGCGGGACACGCCTTCCCCCCGGCCAGATGTCCGGCGGGCTTATCTGCCGCTGCACAAATCACGCAGCTCGGCGGTGCCTCACATTGCCGGGCTTTGTGACCCGGCTGACCGCAGCGGTAGCAAAGGCCGCTACGATCCACAGCGCCCTGGCAACACTCCCGTACATGCCCCGACTCGAGGCACCGGAAACATCGCAGTGGTCGCGGCTCGAGCACAGAAACCCGAGCCGCAACCCAACCAACAAGAATCCGCCCTGCACCTTTGACCTTTTGGGCCGCCTTGACTGGCATTTTGGCCCACACAGATCCAAGGCCCGAGCGGTCAGGACGAATTTCGCCGACCTTGATGGTGTCGGTCGCGCACTCACCGGCCTTTGAGAGAGCCACTGTGACCGCTTCCGGGGTGGCTGTGCAGTCTAACCCCGAAAGACGTAGTTCCGCGGTCTTTGTGGGCCGGGATACCCTGACGTACTCCGACCCACTGAAACATTCCCTAAGCCTCGCGGCCAGGGAGTCAGCCCTCTCATCACTGTTGGCCCCGGGCACCTCATACATGGGGGCGCCCGTGGCCGCAAACTTTGGCCTCAGCCTCTGAATGTTGAGGCCGGTGAGGTCCACCTTACCCTGGGCCTCCGTCAGAACTTGGGCGTATGTTAAGCCCTCCGCCACTGCCGCCGGAGTTAACGATATAATAACCGCCGCGGAACGTGGCGCCCGAAGCCTTGGTTCTGCCTTGCGCGGCTGTTGTTGTTGGCTCGCAGCAGGAACCGCGCTAGGCGAAGCCTTCTTTTTCGCCTTCTTGCCCGCTACAACACTCCACGGCTCGTCCATTGATGTAGGAGCCGGCGGCAGTGGGCGAGGCTCCGGAGGCGTAAGCTGAGGAGCTCCTTTCTTCCCTTTCTTGGTGTTGGGCTTCCCGGGTCCCGAAGAGGAGGGCAAAGCCGCCT
Source organism: Laothoe populi (assembly GCA_905220505.1). Taxonomy (NCBI): domain Eukaryota; kingdom Metazoa; phylum Arthropoda; class Insecta; order Lepidoptera; family Sphingidae; genus Laothoe; species Laothoe populi. Next base: position 4,043,306 of record HG992173.1, read on the forward strand.
TGGGGACAGTGACAGTCCCCTTCGCTTTGCCCTTTTGCTGCGGTGGGTTAGATGGCCCAGCCACAGCAATGGGTGCACTAGATGGCCCGGCGACAGCAGGCGTAGATACGCTAGGGACCACGGGAGCGGCAACGGGCAGGGCCGTCTTCTTCCCCTTTCCCTTGCCCTTTCCCTTAACCACTGGAGGAGGAGGAGGCGGCGGAAGCAAAGGAAACTCCTCACGACCGGTTCCGCCTTCATGCGCCAAAGGTGGCCTCAAGAGCGGCGGTGGCGGCAGGTGCATTATAGCACCATCAACTCTCGCCATCACGCGGGCCTCAAACATCCGAAGTGATTCCTCCGACGGCCCATTCTTCATCTGCGCCTCCAATTGGTCGAGGCGCCGGCGGAGGGAGGAGTTCTCTTCCGCCTGCTTGGCCAGTTCTTTTTCGAGGCGGCCGCTCACCTCTTGCCACTTCTTGGCTTCCGCCTCCAATTTGGACACAGCCTGGAATTCCGGCTGGTCCATGAACTTCACGAAGGTGTCGTGAACCGTGTTGAGTGTCTTTTGGAAGACACCCTTTAGGTTCCCCGATTTAGCCGACACCATCTTCAGTAGCCTTCCCGCCTCCCTGATGTCTTCAGGCAAGATTATCCGCTCCCCGATTCCGTCCAACAGAGCAGACTTCGGAGGGGCGGTAGACTTCAAGAAGGAGCTCACTCTCTCCTCCATCTCCTCCTCCGCCTTTCGTCGTTTGGCTTCACGGCGCTGGGCCTCCAGCTCCCTCTGCGCCTTCCTTAAGCCGACATATTTGCCGACCGTTGATGGCAGACCAAGTGCATCCACTCCACTCTCAGAGCCACTCGAGTGCCCAGAGCGAGAACGGATAGAGTCCGTCTCGCTCCCCTCCCAAAAGCGCCCTCTTTTCGCCCTCGAAGAGGCACGACTACTCCTGGCCTCAATTATGCGAGCCGGAGTTACAAACACTCCTTCCGGAGCCACAATCTCCGTGGGCGTCTCACCCACGACCTCCATCACACAACTTCCGTCTTCGGGCTTGCGCCCTCCGACCTCCGCCTCTCCGGACCCAGAATCGGGCACCGGAGTAGGCAACCTCGTCAAAATGATTTTTGGGTTCATAAATTTATCCATTAAAGTCCCACGAGTATGGGGGAAATAAACCGTCCACCCAGCCAGAGCCCCCTGTAGCTGGGTAAGCCTTTACATACACGGACGAGGCACAGGCATGTACCCCTCCGGCGTGGTTCGCACTAGCGACCGAACTACCCATCGGCCATGCATCCCCTCACGGTGCGCCGCCGCTTGAGATTCGGGGTAACTTTTTATAGAGGTTTTCTCCCTCGCGGTCCAGGCGGTGAAGCCAAGACCCTCGGTCCGATCGGAGCGCGAGACATGACCACAGACCTCCATATGACCGGATTACGATATACGACGGTGACAGCAAGAGAGAACTTCCCCCCTACTGCCCGCTCGGCGGCGGGGTGAGCGCACACCGAGCCCGCCGACACCCCCAGGACAGAACCTGAGGGGAACCAAAGGTGCCAACTCCGAAAAATTGACGACAGCCGCCACAACAGGCGACGACTGCCAACCACCTTCTGTCAGGACATTAGCCGTCGGTCAACGTGACCGCCGTTGCCCGGGGTGCACCACGAGGAGGTTTCCTGACTCCGCACCCCATCACTGACCATACCACAGCCGGCCGTAACCGATCTTAACTGGATATAACCGGTTATTGAAGCCGAGTTTACCTAGTTAGTAGTTTTGTGGGTTGCTTGTTAAGTTATTGAACTTGTTAGATTATGTACAAGAGAAATCAATAAATTATATGCAGGCTAATTTATAGACGTAGTTTTTGGCAAACATGTAATTATTATTCTTGTATCACAAGGACACCCGTGTTCGGAAATAGTTTTTTTATTTTTATTCTGGCATGTAAAGTGACCACACTTCACCTGATGGTAAGCGCAGTACGGTCCAATTAGAGTATCGAGTAGCGAGAGACGATCTATCCCCCGCTACTCAACACAATCATGCCGGCCTGCTCCTTCACACTACGCCATGGGCAAGAAGGTGAAAAAGCGGTCGAGGGTCTATTGTCAGATTACTCAGAAGGCCGCAAAATGGCCAAACATTGTACCCCAACTCTAGACCCCCAAAAAAACGGATGTACACTGGCTGATCCCGGAACGCGACACACTTGCGTGTGCCACTATGGCGGGTTTTTCACCCTGTGTGCGGTGGTTGCTATCCGGGCGGATATGAATATCCTACCACCAGCAAACTTCATTTCAGCTTCAGCTTATTCACACTACGCCATGGGCAAGGAGGTGAAGAAGCGTTTGAGGGTCTAGAGTACTCAGAAGGTCGTAACACTGCCAAACATAGTACCCAATCTCTAGCATCGGGTGTTGCTGTTGTAGGACCATAGTCCCTCGTAGTTCTTGATACCCACGATACAGGTTTGACCTAGTGTGGGGTCATAACTGTTGTGTGTATTAAAATTTATTTAATCTTTATTGGATATGATACTCAGATGATGTTCGCAAGCCTCATTCCCTTGGCGAAGGTAAACTTGATATGATAACTTAGGTTAGAACAACTTATATGTTATAAGTGGAGTTGACTCAAATTTGTATGAACTTCGTGTTATCTGACCTCAGGGAACGGTTATACGGAAAAAATATTCTTTTACTTTATCACATAAACAAGATAAGCAATGTGTGTTCTAAACTGGGCACGAGTGTTAAAAAGTTTTTATATTATAGCAATACTTATTTAATCTTTATATATAATTCTACTGTACGTGTGTATGTCACTGAACTCCTAAACGACTGAACCGCTTTGAATGAATTTTTTTGTATGCGTTTGGGTGCCGCCCTGGATGGTTTAGATTCACAAATCATCCCGGCTGATGGCGCTGCAGTCGGTGTGGCGCTGCTTTTACGGGCAAGACGACGTCTACCGGGCCCGCTAGTATCATATAAATTACTTGATACTATACAGGATGTGGCGTTACATGTGCGAACATTGTGCCGGTTCAGATAAACAAATGTTGTGTTCAGTAAAAGTGTCACGGTTTCCGAGATAATCGACATTTTCGAAATTTTAAGAATATTTCTCTCTTCGTTATTCATTTTGATGCCAAGATTGCCAATGAAGACATTTTTCCTATCTGTCTTTTGGCTAGTATTCCTGAATAGATGTGCTATCGAATGTAAACTATTATTTTTATAACACAAGCATAGTTGTTTTTTTAAACTAAGGGTAAACTCAAATTTTACGTTTTATAATTATTTTTCGTCACTTTCACCCTACCGTGGTGTAAAAAAAAATGAATGGTCGCTTGAATGCCAAGTTAATAAAAACATGCCTATTTCATCGAGATTCCGAAATGGTATGGCACATGGTATTTTCCCCATTCAATTCAAAATTAATTCGTTTTAAACTGAATTAGAGCTAATTTTTATGAAACTACATAGTATTAATATTTATTTAATTATCTAAAATCGAATCGAAAATGAAATTTTGAAAATTGTTGCAGAAATAAAACGAAAGAATGACAATTTAAATTGCATTATTTATTACATAAGGTGTTTAAAATTACCACCACGCGCTCTGATACATTATTCCCAAAGTGGTCGAGAACATCTCGATGCAGTGTACCCTTGACGATGGATCGGGGCCACGACCTCATCAACACAGTGGACCAGCTACTGGAGAGAGTGCGATCAGCTGCACAGAAAATCAGCGAACAAAGGATTGCGGAGAGAATAAAAAGATCTCTTATAAGAAGGTGCAGAGTATGTATCACAGCGCGTGATGGTCTAATAATTTAATAAATAATACATTTAAAATTATAATTCTTTCGTTTTATTTACTCAACAATTTTCAAACTAATTTTTAGGCGATTTTCGATAATTAAATAAATTATTACTATTTGTAGTCTCATAATAATTAGCTCAAGTTCAGTTTAAAACGAATTAATTTTGAATCGGGTGGCGGAAATACCATGTGCCATACGATTTCGGAATCTCCATGAAACATGCATGTTTTTTATTAACTTGGCATTCAAGCGATCATACATTTTTTTACACCATTGTAGGGTAAAAGTGACGAAAAATAATTAAAAAACGTAAAGTTTGAGTTTGATCTTAGTTTAAAAAAAACTATGCTTGTGCTATAAAAATAATAGTTTACATTCGATAGCACATCTATTCAGGAATACTAGCCAAAAGACAGATAGGTAAAATGTCTTCATTTGCAATCTTGGCATCAAAATGAATATCGAAGAGAGAAATATTTTTAAAATTTTGAAAATGTATATCTCGGAAACCGTGACACGTTTACTGAACACAACATTTGTTTATCTGAACCGGCACAATAACCTCTACCCGCAGGTACCGTATTATCTATTCATTACGCCACACCCTGTATATAAATTAGAAACACACCAGAGTGCTATTTACGATGGATAACTTCAACGGCACATAAACGACGATTTCCACTGTATGGATCAATTTAATGATCACAATTACATACCTCAGTGCCCACCGTTAACAACCCTCTATACTGAACTGCCACCAGACCAATAGTGGTATAGGACGATGTGAACGGATTGCACACCATACGTCCGAACTATGGATAGTCCCAGAATGGACTGTGCAGTGTGCTCCGGAGCGCCCGAGAGCTCTCTTTTATTGCAAATCTTCACCCCCGCTCAGTTGGTAATTATCAATCTACCCACAGATATTTATGAAATACCCTCGGTATGTCTAATAAATGGGTCTTACCCTAACTACAGATTATTAAGGGTATCATAAAGCATTGACAAACATTATATCAGTAACTGTTGATGTTATTGCTGTCTATGATGAGTTTGTTATATCGTACCGACCGCAATCGGTTTATAAGCCAGCGTTATATATGACGAGACTGCAGCCAATGATTTACTTACTTTTGTCATACATTTCCCACCATGGCACTGAAAAGTGACAGAAATTAAAATATTTCAATATTTGTTGAATTTCAAGGTTTCAAGTCTCTACTTAATGAAGGAGGCCCGTGCCCAGCAGTGGGAAAAAGAGTTATGTGACACAGGTCCCGGGTGGTTTCTTATAAAAGTATTATATGCTGGTGGTAGGATATTCACATCCGCCCGGATAGCGATCACCGTACACAGGGTGTAAAACCCGCCATTGTGGCACAGGCAAGTGTGTCGTGTTCCGGGATCAGCCAGTGTACATTCGGTTTTTATCAGGGGTCTAGAGTTCGGGTACGATGTTTGGCCGTGTTGCAGCCTTCTGAGTACTCTGACACTAGACCCTCGACCGCTTCTTCACCTTCTTGCCCATGGCGTAGTGCGAAGAAGCAGGCCGGCATGATTGTGTTGAGTAGCGGAAGATAGATCGTCTTCCGCTACTCGATAATCTAATTAGACCGCACTGCGCTTACCATCAGGTGCAGTGTGGCGACTTTGCCGTGCCAGTATATAAAAAATGTTTTACCTGTGCGTGAGAATGATCGCCTCTTGTCTGAAAATAATAAGTTTTTAATTTATGCATTTATATCTTTGAGTATATTTTAATTGAATGTTTAAATTCTGTTTACATACTATGGATTTACAATACGCTCCATTGCACTGAAAAACAAAACAATAATAAATAATTTCGCTCTTATTTGCACACACACACACATACACTCACGCTTGTAATCCCCGAAGGGGTAGGCAGAGGTGTAACCAGTACACCCACTTTTCGCCGAATTTCGGTCTCATGATGTGATAGGGGGCGAGTCTATCGCCATACCGGACACAGATTCCAGACACCGGGCTAATACTGAGAATTTATAGATAGAAAAATCCAATATCACTTTACCTGACCCGGGGATCGAACCCGAGACCTTAGCACAGCAGTCGTAACGCATGCGCAATCAAAACTACGCCACCTAGGCAGTCAGGCTTTATATTTGCACCAATAATAAAATATTTCGCGTGTCTTGGAAACGGCTCTATCGATTTGGATAAAACTTTGTATTTAGATAAGGCTTTGCTCTTTAAGTTTAATAGTTAGGTTCAGTTTTATCTAAATAAGTGTCTTCTTAAAAAAGTCGAGAGAAGCTCGATAGCCCAGCTACTTATATATAAACTATGCCTAGTGTATTACATCCGTTGACAACAAAAGTTGAGAACATCAACAAAACTATGCAAGATGGATATTTAAAAGGCACAAATACAATGTTTATAATTTATTGATTAATTTACACGACACTGTTACACATCTCAGTGCTTAATATTAACACACACGCATGTCAGGATTCACTTAAGGCTTCTCTTTATAATTAATCTACCAGCATTACCCTCTAAGCTGAACTACGCGGCCATTGAACTGTTTACAATTACTTACTGCCCCGCGAACGAACCACGAATATCCTGGCTATCACCTAGTCTATTTCACCAAACAACTGAACACCGGAGCGCGGAAGGCACTCCGTTTTATATTAAACATTTACTACTCCCACTTTGGTTCTCATTATTAATCTACCCCCAACTAGTCTCCTAAATACCTTCGTTATTCCTTCGGTATTTCTAATAATAGGAAATACCGTAATAATTGTATAAACACTTACGGCAGCTATACTTTCGTGCCCGACGCACTGAGGAAATAAATGGACGATAAGTAACAATTATTACATCTAAAGAATTTCTTTATAAAGAATAATGTTCTTACCTCCGCGTTACAATTTGGGAGATTACACTGGAACGAAATGTGGTGTTAATAAAGTACTCCAGGAAATAAAGTCAATGCAGGGGGATTAGAAGAAAAAGAAAAATAAGTTGAATATCAAAATAAACAAAAACTTTAGTGGCCAGTGTTTTGTGTAAATATTCAGTGATTAGTTGACCACAGATTGAAAATTTACCTACATACATACATATACATTCACGCCTGTAATCCCCGAATTGGTAGGCAGAGGTGTAACCAGTACACCCACTTTTCGCCGAATTTTGGTCCCTTAATGTGATAGGGGGCAAGCCTATCGCCATACCGGGCACAGGTTCCAGACTCCGGGCTAATACTGAGAATTTCCAGATAGAAAACCCCAAAATTACTTTACCCGACCCGGGGATCGAACCCGAGACCTCAGCGCAGCAGTCGTTTATCTAATAAAAAAATATAGAAAAAAAAACTTTAAATAAACTTTGAGTTGCTGGCCAGTACCTCGTATGAAAAAGTATGAAAATCATGGTGGCCAGTTAGCTTTTTTTTATTCGTTCTATAATGAACCGGTTAAGGTCAGAGACCATGCTGCCAAGTTATAATGACCAGCTTTACTAAAATTCCATAAATTAAAAACACAATTCAAAGAGGAAAAAGAAAGTTAATGTAAAAATCGTTGTGATCAATCATATTAAAGTATTAATCTTATTTTCTTATCAACTATTATATTACTTTAATAAACAAAGGTAATATAACAGCCATGCTCAAAAACTTGAATCTATAGCCGTAAAAAATGACTAGATTTTTTTAACAAGGCACTGACAAGATTTTCTGAGAAAAATAAAATGATTTTAAATTATTATGATTTATAGGAAAGTAATGGCGAAAGAATATTTAAATATTATGCTGTTTGTAACAGAGAATAATAAATTACGTACACACCTGATGCACACATCTCTGTGCGTCACTTTTCGAAAACCATGACTGTGGAATAAAAAACCATTATTTTAATTGTAGTTAAATATGCATTCTTATCATTAAATTTATTTCCTTCTGGATGTTTCCCATCGATAAAGCACACGTGACTTTGTCTTTAGAAAAGTGAAATGTGCCATTTGGGCTGGTTTTGAACTGTCGACTTTCGTCTTGATAGCGTTACATTAACTTTATAGTTTTGAGATTTTATTTGCAACGTTTTTTTCTTTTTCTGGATTTTTCTAGTTAAGTTTAAATTTATGGTATGTTACCTGCACAAACTGGTTTAGATATGTGGTGCCTACGTTTAACTGATTGCTACACTTACACACTGATGTATGTATGTTATAATTTTATGTTCTATTGTTATTATATTATATTGTTAAGCAATTGTTGGTGGCCAAATAAATAAATCATTGCTTTCGTATTAAAAGTTACTAATAAATAAACTCACTGCATTGCATAAAACAATTATCGTCGCTGAAATTAATATTATTTTCCACATTGCTATAAACCTCCTTTTGTGACAGTCTTAATTGTAATTGCATAGTACCTATTACAAATACATCTTTATGCAATTAATTGATTGGGTATGCATCAACAGATGTAATTTTTCATTAACAGCATTGGCAGAATAAACCAGCGAGGCTAACACGAATAACCTGCGAATTAGTGTTGGCATATAGACGTCAAAAAATTGTGCGGAATTTCCAGAAACATTGACGTTCTGAATTTGAATACATAGTTTCTATGTAATCACACTTTGTTGTGACTATCTTTGTATATTAAGAATTGTGTGTATGTATGTTCCTGGACTCCAAAACGGCTGGAGCGATTTCCATGAAAATTTCAGACAATCTTCAGATGATCGTGTGAAATAGCGATCGGATCAACAGTTTTTTTTGCTTTTTCATAAACTTGTGTCATATTTTCTTGGGCAGACGTAATTATTGTTTCGGATCCAAGGGATAGCGATAAAATCATTCAACGCGGAGTAACTCGCGGGCAATTTTTTTTATAATAGAGAAGTATAAAGTTTTTTTTTTTTTTTTTTTTTATCCTGGCACGGCAAAGTGACCGCACTGTACCTGATGGTAAGCGCAGTGCGGTCCAAATAGAGTACTGAGTAGCGAGAGACGATCTATCCCCGCTACTCAACACACTCATGCCGGCCTGCTTCTTCACACTACGCCATGGGCAAGAAGGTGAAGAAGGGGTCGAGGGTCTAGTGTCAGAGTACTAAGAAGGCCGCAAAATGGCCATTGTACCCCAACTCCAGACCCCCGACAAAAACCGGATGTACACTGGCTGATCCCGGAACGCGACACACTTGCGTGTGCCACTATGGCGGGTTTTTCGCCCTGTGTACGGTGGTCGCTATCCGGGCGGATATGAATATCCTACCACCAGCTGAACTGAAGTATGACTATTGCTGTAACAACGCAATTAAATAACACCCAACAGTCACATATAGTCTGAACACACACTAAGATATGTCATACTAGATGTTGCCCGCGGCTCCGCACGCATGGAGTGAATTTTTTGAAGAAAAGGTATACAATCCATAAAGGCATCTCAAGCTATTACACCTTTCTATATTTTGCTATCCCATGCGAAGCGTGCATTTTTTCGAGATAAAAAGTGGTCTTTATCGTTTTCTGATCCAGAAACTGCCACTATGCAAAAACCATGTCGATCCATTGCTCTGTGAAAAACAAAGCTATCCCACGGGAACTGAAATTTTTTCCGGGATAAAAGTAGCCTATGTGCTATTCCAGGCAATAATCAATATCTGTGCCAAATTTCAGCCAAATCCGTCCAGCAGTTGTAGCGTGGTTGAGTAACAAACATTCGTCTATCCATCCAAACCAGATGAGTCTTGAGTCGTGGGTATCAACTACGAGAGATTTTCGGTCCCACAACACTCAGACCCAAAACAAATTATAGATCATAAAAAAAATTCCCTCGGTGCGAGATCGAACTCAGTCACTCTCGTGTCATAACCGATAAAACCACTACGCTACGGAAGCTATAAGCCTAATTGACACCTATAAATAAATACACCATTTATAATAAATTACAAAACAAAACTTATCTCCATAACAGCACATTTTCAAGTAAAGCTCGGTGCTTGGAAGTTCCGAGTACATTAGGAGCTTACGCAAGGAGCTTTAAGCTCCGCGCTCAAAGCTTTAGATACTGTGAGCCCATTTTAATAGGTAACACTTATGCATGGCAAAATGTTTTGTAGGTTAAATAATAATAGAATTCCAGTAAACTATTGCACGTATTTATTTGGTGACCAATCCATATAAAACCAACTATAGCAACGATTATACAGGATGCTGCAAAAAGGTGGTATACTACGTGTAACGGGAATAACGCACATCCTCAGACACCCCAATTTAAAAATATTATTACAATCATAATTCATGTATTGAAATTAGACTGCGATGAATATAAATATTGTTTTTGATGAAATTAGTTGTACTAATTTTCGACATAAAGTTCGTAATTTTATTTATTTGATTTTTTAAAGTGTTCGTTTATTATTGCATTTAGAAAAGACTTTATCGCATCGAGTTATGTTTCAGTTTCGTTTGTCTTGAAAGTTAAATTAAAGGTGACTATTATTTACCTGAATGTTAATTATTTTTGGGAAAAAAATCGTCTATTAAAAAATTGTTGATATCGATTCAGTCGCTTATTCTGATCAAACTACTTTCAGAGTGTGCATTAATCATGTTACATGTTGTATATAAGGCTGTATATGAATACATAACAGAAGTACGGAAAGGAAGGAAGACTTTTTTAATACACCCAACAGTCACACACAAAGTTCTGACCCTGGGTGAAACCTGTATCGTAGGTATATAGAACTACGAGGGACTATGGTCCCACAACTCAGACCCGAAACAAACATATGACTCGGTGCAGGACTCAGCCTCTCATTTCACAGCCTTGTTCATATTATGAGGCAGATATATCTTGTGACTTGAGGCTGGGTAGCGGTAAATAACAATAAAAGTGTTTATTAGATACAGACAATCATTGCGACATAATACAGAAGAAAGATAAGGTTCAAGCACATACTGAGTAAGAAGAAGAATAGACATAGTTGTGCTACTACGGAGGCTGTCATATTTGCAAACGTAAAGGTGTATTGAAGGATATTTAAACTATCTGGACATGTACGATACGATAAATCGTGTGCTGTAAAGTCTTGTGTCGTGTGAGTGAACGTTGTTAACTAGTCTTTGATGTCACCTGCGGTTTGGGGGTTGGAGCAGTACGCTCTACCGCCCTGTCTACCTGACATGTTAATTAGCTTTGTATTTTCTACTATATTGTGTTTTACATGTGTTATTTCATGCATAATGTGTGATTAGTTTTTCCTTATGATGTCTTAGTGACGCAGCTGGTCAGTTGTGTGAAACTTAGGGACTGCGGGTTCGATCGATAAATAATTATGAACATACATACATATACACTCACGCCTGTAATCCTCGGGGTAGTCAGAGATGTAAACGTGTACACCCACTTATCGACGAATTTGTTATGGTCCAGTAATGTGATAGGAGGCGAGCCTATCGCCATATCGGGCTCAATTCCAGACTCCGGGCTAATACTGAGAATTTCTAGATAAATAACCCAATATCATTATACCCGACCCGGTGATCGAACCCGAAACCTCAGCACAGCAGTCATAACGCATGCACAATTACAACTGCGCCATCGAGACAGTGATAAGATTTAGATTTTTTTATTATACGCGGGCGATAAATATTCTCAAATGATATGTCGGGTTTGACCACTACTATCTCCCTGAATTCGACCCTGTTATCCCGCTTGGGCTGCTGTGTAATCTTGTTACAGTATATCGATTAGTGCTTTTGTTTTACTCATTTACGCTACATCTAACGTGGGGCTTTATTTTTACTTGTCTGTGTATCGGCTTTTATGTCACATGAGACTAGATGGGTTTTAAAAAAATATTAAAGGTTTTAGCAGCAGCTAGCCCAGTTGGTTGCGGTACGGACTAAGACGCAAGTCGTATGTTCGAAATCCAAATGACATACACCTCTGACTTTTTAAAGTTACGTGTGTATTAAATGTTAATTATCGCTTGCTTTAACGGTGAAGGAAAACACAGTGAGGAAATCTGTATACCTGAAAATTCTCATAAGAATTTCCAAGGCATGCGAAGTTTACCAACCCGCATTAGGACAGCGTGGTGGACTAAGGCCTAATCCCTCTCATTAGACAATGTTTAATACAGAGCTAGTATTATTATATTAAAGGTTTTAGTCCTGAATGTGTCTTCAATGTTCAGTATTTAGAGGCTGTATTTCGAGGGTTCGGTTTACCGAGACAAATGTTTGTGTGACAGACATATATTTGTGTCCAGGGTCTGGGTGTTGTGAGACCGAAAGTCTTTCGTGGTCCCTGATACCCACAACAAAAGACTCGTATCAAAGCGTGGGGTCGGGGCTATGTGTGTGACTGTTGGGTGTTATTTATTATTATTATTAAGTTACTTACTGTTGACAGCCTCCGTGGCGTACCAGGCGAGTAGGCTGTGAAACGAGAGACCGTGGGTTCGATTTACGCAGACAAATCTACCTAAATCATTCTAGTCCTAATTTGTGATTAGTCTTTTAACTGATGGTTTCTTATATTTACGCGAATATTATACATTGAAATAAAACGAATTTTACGGATTATGTCGCGGTTTATTTTACTTTTTTAACCCGACGATTCGAAGGCTTTACAGCCTTCGTGGTCACGGGGCAGACTAAGTTGTTGTAGTCCGATCTACGCAGGAGGAGCTCACAATGTCTTGAGGTCTGGCAGTTGGTCTTTTGGGTTCCGATATAATTAAATGTATAATTGGATCCCAGGCTGGTGCTAGCTTCCAACCATCTTCGCTATTGAAATTTGGATGTTTTGAAAAAAAATAAGTAAAATAAACCGCGACATAATCCGTAAAATTAGTTTTATTTCAATAGTCTTTTAACTTTTCATTTCAACCATAACGATATAAGCTTTAAGACTATTCGTAAACATTTATTAAGAAGGTTAAGGTTAACAAAACACAAACTTTGATAACATCTTAATGTTAACTTTAAAGATTATTGACTACATAATAAATTCACAGCAAATCCGTTAAAAGGTGGGCTAAATCGATATTACAGAAGTTTAGTTCAAACTTGGCGATAAGCTTTTTGGTACGCAGTACTTATTTAATATTTTATGTTACTTAATTCTTCAGATGTTCCTGATCCATATTACACACATTACCACACCGCACCTGATGGTAAGCGCAGTGCCATCCAATTAGAGTATCGAGTAGTAAGAGATAATCTATCCCCCGCTACTCAACGCAATCATGCCGGCCTGCTTGTTCACACTACGCCATGGGCAAGAAGGTGAAGAAGCGATCGAGGGTCTAGTGTCAAAGTATTCAGAAGGCCGCAAAACGGCCAAACATCGTACCCCAATTCTAGACCCCCGACAAAAACCGGATGTACACTGGCTGATCCCGAAACGCTACACACTCGCGTATGCCACTATGGCGGATATGAATATTTAACATTTATTCACACATAACTTTAATAAAGTCAGAGATGTGTGCCATTTGGGTTTTGAACATACGAATTACGTCTTGACAGTCCGTACCGAAACCCACTAGGCTATCGCTGCTTTATTATGGTTATGAATGACTTGAATTATCTATATTAAGCTCGAGCTCATCTGTTTATATATTGGCTATGCCACGGCTATACCAAAGTTTTTTATCGTCTCAAAAAATGTTGGATCACTAAGTTTCCTTGGGGACTGAAGGCCCGTATTTGCTTATGAATGAAGGCGATTCTCAACTTAAATTGGATTCCCTTACACGTTACTGCGCACTCAGTGTTTTCAAAGAACTCCGTTCCAAATTCAAACTCCAATATTTATAATTTTGTTTTAATTAACGTATGAAGTTTGCAAAGATTACTGTAATAAAATTCCAACGGTAGGCAGCGGCTTTGCTGTGCCCTGGTATTGCAGAAGTCTATGGGCGGCGGTGACTACTTACGATCAGGTGGCCCGTCTGCTCGTCTGCCTATCGAGGCACAAAAAAAAGATAGATATCCTTATGTGTTTTTTCTTTTTTCAAACCCGTTTGTATTTTTATAGGTATATGGTCTGAAGAGAATTAGAATGTGTGTAATATTTCGATACTTGATAACCATATTGGTTTAATAAAGTTTCCCACTATAAAACACATAGCTTTTGATGCCCATAGTAATAGTAATACTTAATAATAGGTAATTAGTTGTAAAATATCTGAAAATATATCATCTCGCATGCTTCCCGAAGGGGTAGGCTAACAAGTTTATTATTTCCGTTCTACTTATACTTATTTCCATCCATGTGTTAGGTGGCAGCTAATGTATGTTCAAATTCAAACACTAATTGTGATTTCCTTACTTTTTTTAGTGCATCGATAGGCAGACGAGCAGACGGGCCACCTGATGGTAAGTAGTCACCGCCGCCCATAGACTTCTGCAATGCCGGGGCACAGCAAAGCCGCTGCCTACCGTTACCGCGGATTAGAACCAAGGACCACGCCAGTTTCTCAGCCTGTGTACCCTGTATAACAGTTACGAAATCAATACTCATTATAATATTTATAGAACATTTAATTAACCACAGCCCCGGATGTTTCCTCGAATTAATTATGTATTCAGTCCGGACAATCATTTTTGAAACCCGTGTTACTTTGCCAATCATTTCGTTATTACATTTAGATATATTTATTATGCCATTCGGGCTGTTTCGAATCTGCGACTTTCTTCTCAGCACTTCCAATCTAATAAATAATAATATAAATAACACCCAACAGTCACACACATAGCCCCGATCCCACATTAAGATACGAGCCTTGTGTTGTAGGTATCAGGGACTACGAGAGACGCACGGTCTCACAACACACAGACTCCGGATACATTTTTTTTATTCTGGCACGGCAAAGTGACCACACTGCACCTGATAAAAGAAAGAAAAGAATAAAGAAAAACTCTTTATTAGCACAGCTAACAAAACGCACATACCACAAGACAATTAACAATTTTATTATATTTAAAACTAATGCTAATGGCACTTGCTTGTCGCAGCTGTGACAGGTAGGTGACCACTCAGTGATAGTAAGAGCAGTGCCGTCCAGATAGAGTATCAAGTAGCGACAGACAGTCTATCCCTCGCTACTCAACACAATCATGCCGGCCTGCTGTTTAGTTTCTTCACACTACGCCTAAAGGACCCAGAATCATAGGAAAGATGGAACACGGTAGCTGGCAAACTGTTCCACAGCTTGATGGTACAAATAGCTGTCTGTCACATAAGCATTTGTCCCGGTATGGGAATCGAACCCACAGCCTCTAGTTTCACAGTCGGCTACTCGCCAACTGCGCAACGGAGGCTGTCAACTACCATTATAATATGGTCCATACCACTTCCAACTAAGAAATAAATAATGTACTAACAAAGGACTAAAGCCTAACCCCTCTCATTAGTAGAGGAGGCGCGTGCCCAGCAGTGGGACACTGTCTAATACAGGGCTAGTATTATTATTATTCTTTAAAGAACTAGCGAAAGTAATAAATGAATTCTTAATTAATATATTTTGTACTTCAATAGGTGGACATCGGTATTGCCTTCATATTGAAACTAGGCTTAAATGGCGGGAAATTGTTCAGATTATCAAGGCGTCTGCTGCAGGAATGGGGACTTTAACGTATGAGAGAATAGAGGGATGCAGTTGAGTTCAGATTATTAAAAATTTAAACCACTTCCGAAATATTCTGAATTCGGCTGTTTTGTGAGAAGTGTACGCACTTTTATTTGATCATCATCGAAATCGCGATTTCAAATTCATTTACAAAATAATGTAATGGTATTTCTGACTTAAAAGTGTAATTTTTTTATAACCCAATTTAGTCATTTAATCTTTATGATTAACTATCATAAAGATTCATAAAGATTTCATGATTAACTATGGAAGAATAGGCCAAGATGACTGTGTGTTTTATTTTTTTATTTGATACATTCATACATATACACTCACGCCTGTAATCCCCGAAGGGGTAGGCAGAGGTGTAACTAGTACACCCACTTTTCGCCGACTTTATTACAGCCCCATAATGTGATATGGGGCGAGCCTATCGCCATAGCGGGCACAATTCCAGACTCCGGGCTGATACTGAGTATTTCTAAATAGTAACACCCAATATCACTTTACCCGACCCGGGAATCGAACCCGAGACCTAAGCAAAGCAGTCATAATACGCAATTACAACCGCGCCATCGAGGCGCAGTTTGATTTGATACGCTATTTAATACTTTACATTGGTTCACAAATAATTGAACCAAGATGGAGTCATAATATGAAATTAGAAATAGTCTTTTTATTTATTTATTTATGCTTTATTGTACACCAGAATACAGATATTAACAGTACATTGCAATAAACTTAAAATATAATGTACAAACGGCGGTCTTATCGCTAACTGCGATTTCTTCCAGACAACCTTTACATGGATTCGATTTGAATAGAAAAAAAAGTAATGGGTGGTCATAATAGGTAAATAGACATACTATGATGTACAGCAAAATACATAGACATAACATACATATTTTATACTATAATATAGTACATAAATTAAATATCGTTATATACTACATACACTACCATATAATATATATTATATATACTTAACAAGTACAGAAACTGGAAGAAAAAATAAATAACAGTAGACAGTATCATATCATTGAAGTGACGAATAAAGAATACGAAGGCGTTTTTTGAAAATAGCTAAAGATTCAGCTTGTCGTATAGCTACTGGTAATTCGATCCACAGACGAGCAGCATACACTGTGAAGGATTTATTAAGAAATGAAGTGCTGTGCTTCGGGATTTCTAATGTCAAATTCTCCGATGACCTAAGACCGTGCGTGTGTATCGCTTAAAAACTTAAAGCGCTCATTGAGGTTACGTGGTGCAGTAGGATCAAACAGAACCCGGTATAAGAGTAATAAGATGCGAGTCTTTTTACTCCTAGTAATCGCCCGGTGGTCTAAATTCGATTGTAACTTATATTTATTTACTTTTAAAGTTATTATCAGAAGAACTATATTAAATAAAAAAGGCAGCATCGGCCCTATTTTATGGCCCGTACAAAATAAGTAGCCGTAAGATGATATGTTGCATATCATTTGAAGCGTATTATAGCTGGTGGTAGGATATTCATATCCGCCCGGATAGCGACCACCGTACACAGGGTGAAAAACGGGATCAGCCAGTGTACATCCGGTTTTTTAGGGGTCTAGAGTTGGGGTACAATGTTGGCCATTTTGCGGCCTTCTAAGTACCCTGACAATAGACCCTCGACCGCTTCTTTACCTTCTTGCCCATGGCGTAGTGTGAAGGAGCATGCCGGCATGATTGTGTTGAGTAGCGGGAGATAGATCGTCTCTCGCTACTCGATATTCTAATTGGACCGTACTGCGCTTACCATCAGGTGAAGTGCGGTCACTTTGCCGTGCTAGGATAAAAAAAAAAAATTACTGGTCTATCTCAAAGGTTAAGGATTGCTTACCATTTATATATCTCAGGCCACAGCCTTCTAGACAGCCTCCGTGGCGCACCGGGCGAGTAGCCGGTTGTGAAACCGGAGGCCGTCGGTTCGATTCCCGCAGTGAGTCAAATGTTTGTGTGACAGACAGATATTTGTTTCGGGTCTGGGTATTGTGGGTGTAGTCCCTCGTATTAAGTGTTAATTAACGCTTGCTTTAACGGTGAAGGAAAACATCATGAGGAAACCTGCATACCTGAGAATTCTCATAAGAGTTTCGAAGGTATGTGAAGTCTACCAACCCGCATTAAGCCAGCGTGGTAGACTAAGGCCTATCCCCTCTCATTAGTAAAGGAGGCCCGTGCCCAGCAGTGGGACAATGTCTAATACAGGGCTAATATTATTTTTATAGTCTCTCGTAGTTGATACACGATACAGGTTTTACCTAGTGTGGGATCAGAACTATGTGAGACTGTTGTGTGTATTTATTCTAGCTTCAACCTTTCATGACTTAGCCCGCACCTCTATCAGCTGAGGCTCATGCATGCCAAGGATTAATTTAAAGCAGTGATCTACGAATGCCGACGCCGTTAGCATTTTAATCCTGACATGCACATGCCTATCATACTCTGCAGGATTATATTAGGCTTTAAATGTTGACTTTCAGATCTGCAAACGGATTTATTTATTCTAAAAGCAACAAATTGTGGTCTCTGATTTTTTTTGAGTCCATGGCGAATTGGCTTTGAAATTTGACCCCTGTATTTTTATTATCCTTTTTTTTTTTTTTTGTCGCGGGGAAAGCTTTTTATTACTGCCGCCCGCTCCGGAGGGAAGCGGATTAAGAATAAAACGGGTATGCTGGACTAGCCGGTCTTACGACCCAGCATCCCCCTCGCACGGATGATGGCTATCCGTGCTGCCGCTGGGCCGAGTCCCTAAGCCCTATGTACACCCCACCCGACACTACCAGCTAAAACCCCGCGGTGGCCTTCTTCGGCGCTTGCGGAGCGATTCCGGGGTATTCTAAGGAGTGCTAGAATTGCAGCCGGGATCGCCCAAGCGCGGTGCTGCGTAGCAGCCCATCTCCATGGAGGGCTAAGGAGCCCCCGCGCACCGAACAACGACAGCGAACGAGGCCTTACCACCCGCGCTGCCGTCCATCTCGGGGTCGCACGATGCTCCGAAATTGGGAGTGCATCGATTCGGGCTGACAGCCCCCCGCTGCGAGCCCGCGACCCCCGATGGCCCCAATTAGTCGCCTCGTACGACAGGCAGGGGTTACCCTGGTGAAATTCTACAAACGCCCCCAATCCTCCTTCTGCGAGATGACGCTCTCACAGAAGTGGGCCACCGAACGCCAGGACCTCCGGCTAACGACCATGGAAGACACCATTGCCGGCAGCGAGAGGTCTTCTCCGACGACTGCTCTGAGAGCGCTGCGCTCGTCGTCCCAGGCTGGGCACTCCTCTTCCTTGGGAGTTGGACGCCAAACTCCTCTCGCCCGCGTTCCTCTGGCGGGAGGATGCGTCCAGCCGCTGTCAGGAGAGACTAGCCCCGAGGGAGATTGCGGCCCGGTTCCGCAGAACCGCCGTGGAGGAGTGGCATACCAGGCTGGAGAGCCCGACTGCGGGCTTGAGGACTGTCGCGGCAGTGCGTCCTGTCCAAAAGAGATGGCTAGACAGGCGCCACGGGGCGCCTACGTTCCGACTGACACAGGTATTAACGGATCATGGGTGTTCGTTCCTGTGTCGGATCGGAAAGGAGGTGTCCGCCGTGTGCCATCACTGTGGCAACTGCCGCGAAGACACGGCCCAACATACGTTGGAGGAGTGCACAGCCTTTTTAATTTTTTTTTGCCCGCTCCGGTGGGAAGCGGAATAAGAATAAAACGGGTATGCTGGACTAGCCGGTCTTACGACCCAGCATCCCCCTCGCACGGATGATGGCTATCCGTGCTGCCGCTGGGCCGAGTCCCTAACCCCTATATACAACCCACCCGACACTACCAGCTAAAACCCCGCGGTGGCCTTCTTCGGAGCTTACGGAGCGATCCCGGGATATTCTAAGGAGTGCTAGAATTGCAGCCGGAATCGCCCAGTAGGTTCCACCACTATTCGCAGAATTTTGGTCCCCTAATGTGATAGGGGGCAAGCCTATCGCCATACCGGGCACAGATTCCAGACTCCGAGCTGATACTTTCTTTTCAACCGACTTCAAATAAGGAGGAGGTTAACAATTCGTCGGAGTCTTTTTATTTATGTATGTTTCCCGATTACTCGAAGACGCCTGGACCAATTCGAGAAATTATTTTTTTGTTTAAGGGTATACTTCCCAGGTGGTCCCATTGGCACTAAGTCAGGATCTGATGATGGGATCTCAGAAAAATCAAGGGCAACCCTCAAATTTTATAGTCACACATGTGTTTTTTATTGAAGTTTGTGTACTTTTTATGAATTAAAAAAACTTTTACTTATCAATTCTCTAATATTTTTGATGTATTTTTAAGATTCGAAAAAAGATATCATCATCATCCACAGCCCGTAGATTCCCACTGCTGGGCATAGGCCTCATTCATGTTATGGCACATGCCACGGTCCTGAGCCAGTCTCATCCAGATTCGACCTCCGATCTTAATGAGGTCGTCGACCTATCTTAATGCGGAACGGACTACGCTGCGCTTTCCTTGTCTCGGGTACCATTCAGTTAGAGACTTACTCGACCTACCATCATCTCGCCTAGCCATATGTCCCGCCCAACTCCTTAACTAATTGACGGATATCTCTATCCTTGGTCCGTCGACGTATTTCTGTATTGCGGACGCGGTCATGCAGCTTGGTACCAACCATGGCTCGCACTATAGCCCTTTAGCTTTAAGGTATCATATTTTATCATTGACTAATATTCTATAGACACGAACTGTCGAACAAAAAAGATGTTCCGAAAACCTTGTCCGCCCACTAATGCCATCTATCATTTTACTAAGAACTATTTGGAAGTTATAACTCCCGTTACTGTCTCTCGATCGGGACTTTCCGCGCGCTAAAACGGGACAAACTATATAATGCAAATTAGGAAATATAGACTTCCCGTATTCAGAATTGCAATTAATTAATATTTATTGATATTACGTTCTAAACGTTATGAAATTATGTTATTTACCTTATATACTATTAACAGATTCACTGTAAATCAATTTAAGGCAGATTTGTTCGGGAATGTTGCTACAAATAACTCAAATTAACTGGTGTGCATTCGTACGTGGCATGAAGCATACTAACGTCGATGTGGAGTATACACATCAAGTCGGTGGAACATAATATTTGTTCTGGTCGCCGCATCTAGTACGTAGTACATATAGATCGCTGTTTATATTAAATAAACTGGATACTATTAATTAACATTTTGTTCAACTCAATTAAGGCTCGAATATCAATCAAAAATACTAAAATATTTTCTATAAAATCTAAATATCTATAAAAAACAGCAATGAAAGTTTTTAATCAAAATAAAACCGTAACATTGTTTTCATAAATGAAAAATTACAACTACAAATCAACAAACTTTTGACAATCCGCCATGTTTGATAGCAAAAATGGCGGCCAAATAGCGGGTGACAGACTACAAACTCTCACAAAGTCAATCGTTTGTCTTTACAAGAGTTCTGCGACGCAAAATCATAATGAACATCTCAGAAACGTTTGAAGACTGCTCTCAGGGTAAATTTCACAAGAATAATGGCATGGAACAAACGATGTCGCAAATTCTAGAGAAATGTTTGAAAGATAGAGACATCATGTTATGGTAATTCAATATTATTTTTCTTTGAATTTAATTTTGCCTTACTATACTTTTTTCGTGGCAGAAGATTTTTAGGCTTCTGTGAGAGAATTATATTCTATTGAATTTAAAATTGTGACCATATACTTCCTTTGAAGCAATCTAAAAATTTACAGAATCGTTTGATTGAACAAACTATTAGAGACACCGGGCTTTGTACTATAGTATATGAAATAATAAATGAAATATTGATGAACCAAGGATCTTTAATCAGATGGGCTTAGATAGTTACGAAACTGCCCAAAAATTATGCCCAAACATCACTTGGAAACAGCAAGACTGATTTGTTTTTTTTAATATTTGCAATAATCCGAATCATGTTTTAAGGGATTCCTTCGGTGGCGCAGTTGTAATTGCGCATGCGTTACGACTGCTGCGCTGAGGTCTTGGGTTCGATCCCGGAGTCGGGTAAAGTATACTATAGAAATACTCAGTATTAACCCAGAGTCTGGAATTGTGCTCGGTATGGCAATAGGCTCGCTTTCTTCATCGCATCACTTTATGAGACCGTAATAAATTCGGCGAAAAGTGGGTGTACTGGTTACACCTCTGCCTACCCCTTCGAGAATTACAGGCGTTACTGAAAATGTATGTTTTAAAAAAAAACTATTTGGAGAAGTTGAAAATTCTGGAAAATCTGAAAGCGCTTTCTGTCATTAAATTCCAGTCTCCTATGACAGCGATAAATACAATAAGCGCAAAAGTAATGAAAAAAATAAAAAAAATCATATGTGTGGATGAAAAAGATTTCGGCATATTGTGTTGGAGCATAACGTCAGAGGCAGGCCGCCACGCCTCGTCGGATTGCCGAACAAATCTTCAAGTAATTTATCACACGAATCATAAGTTTCCGCTTTGAGTTTCGGTCAATGGCGGATTTTTCGTGTGTTGCTACGGTACAGTAAGGCATGTTTGTAACAGGCTGGTGGTAGGATATTCATATTCGCCCGGATAGCGACCACCGTCCACAGGGTGTAAAATCCGACATAGTGGCACATGCAAGTGTGTCGCGTTCCGGGATCAGCAAGTGTACATCCGGTTTTTGTCAAGGGTCTAGAGTTGGGGTACGATGTTTGGCCGTTTCGCGGCCTTCTGAGTACTCTGACACTAGATCTTCGACCGCTTCTTCAACTTCTTGCCCATGGCCTAGTGCGAAGAAGCTGGCCGGCATGATTGTGTTGAGTAGCGGGGGATAGATAGTCTCTCGTTACGCGATAATCTAATTGGACCGCACTGCGCTTACCATCAGGTGCAGTGTGGTCACTTTGCCGTGTCAAGATAAAAGAAAAAAAAACAAACAAGTACAATTATATTTCTGTGTAAGTATCTAATATATATGTAACTAGCTTTTGCCCGCAGCTTCGCCCACGTGGTAGTTATTTTAAAAAAAGGTATAAAATGGCCTATAGGACCCGTGCATTTTCCGGGATAAAAATTAGCCTAACTAGGGTTTGATTCGAAGGTTGGATAAAAGTTATATTAAGATTTTCTGTCTCTAAATACTCGGTATCAGCCCCAAGTCTTGAATTGTGATAGGCCATATCGTACACTCTATCACATCATAGAACGGTAATAAACTGGCGAAATGTGGGTGTACAGTGGTGGTTACAGTTATTACAGGCGTGATATTGATATTAAATAATTTTTATGTCAATTGAAGCAGATTCTTAAATTAAAATGTTGAGAAATCAGTAGTTAAAGCCTGTATGTTCAGTTATCGTACTGTTTTTTTTACATCACGCCGTTCTCTGTAGATGACATAATCTGTCATACCATCTATCTTTGTCCCACATCTATCAGTCATTTGAGGGGTGAAAGGGACAATAATAAGTTATAACAGCCCATTCAGAGTGCAATTGAAAAGTTCGCAAGTTCACTAAGTGATTTTATGTTAAAATCTTCGTAAATCTGACAGGTTTTTAAGGATTTTGGATAGAGGTATTAATGTCGGTGTGGGATGGGGAGCAACTACATTTATTATATTTGACAGCTTGGCGCTGCGGGCGAGTGGCCTGCTTTGAAACCACCCGGCGTCGGGACGTGACGACCCCATCGCCCGCTGGTGGGATAATCTTGTGACAGAGATTATTCCACCAGTGCAATCAGTCAACCCAACTAGTGGTAGTGCCATGCTGCGCACTTTCGGGTAGCAGCCGAATGGGCCGGCACGCCCGGGGAAGAACCACTCTCTCACAGAAAACCGGCGTCAAGTGGCAGCTATGCTGTCGCGTTTCGTTTGGTCTGTGAGAGTCCCGGAGGCCCACTCCCCATCCCTCCCCCACACCACTAAATAACATGGCAGTGCGAGATTTGGTTGATCTACCCCAGGAGGGTACCACCAGCGTACATCGCGGTGGAGAATCCCTCTCTGGGCGTCCACGCCCAGATCGTACACCACCTGTGCGTGGATGCCCAGGCTGCCCTCCGTATTCTGGGGGGGGCAATTTTGCACGTGTACGAGGCAAACGGAGCAGGCAACATAAGGCCACCCCTTCCACGCTTGCTGTGGATTTTTGCAACATAAGGGGGCTGAATTCCAACTTGAACGCCGTCCACTTCCATCTTGAGACGGCGAAGCCGGCCTTGCTATTCCTTACCGAGACGCAGATATCTTCTCCGGCTGACACCTCTTTCCTCTCCTACCCGGGGTACAAACTGGAACATTCCTTTGTACCGCGGGCTGGGGTGTGCGTGTACATTAGAGAGGATATCTGCTCTCGTCGCCTCGGCAGCCTTGAAGGGCGGGACCTATCCAACCTCTGGCTGCGCATAGACTGCGACGACCATCCGCGAATCTACGCATGCCTGTATAGGTCCCATAGCGGTAATGCCGAAACTGACCGACTTGTTGAGCACATGCAAATGGCTACAGACTCCGTGCTGCAGCAGATCCCATCCGCAGAGATCGTGATTCTCGGTGACTTTAACGCCCACCACGCCGAATGGCTTAGATCACGCACCACCGATCATGCGGGGAGATCTGTTCACGATTTCGCATTAGCATATGATTTGACACAACTGGTCACCTCGCCAACGCGAATCCCAGATGTGGAGGATCATACACCTTCCCTGTTGGACCTTCTGCTGACCTCTCATCCGGAAGGCTACCTGGTATCCGTCGATCCTCCTCTTGGTTCGTCGGACCACTGTCTTGTCCGGAGTACAGTGCCAGTCACGCACTCAACACGGCCTCGCTTTGCGGGCTGCCGCCGCGTGTGGCACTATAGGTCAGCGGATTGGGACGGAATGCGGTCATTCTTTGCGTCCTACCCATGGGGGCAGATTTGCTTCTCGCCGGATGATCCTGACGTCGTTGCTGACTCTATCACTGATGTGGTACTTCAGGGTATGGAACTCTTTATTCCGTTCTCTGCAGTGCCCATCGGAGGCAAATCCCAGCCTTGGTTTGGTCGCTCCTGCAAGACGGCATTACGCCGAAAGCGGGAATGCTACCAAGCCTGGGCTGTCGCGTCGGCGTCCAGTGATGTAAACACCGGCGCATTTAAAAAGGAGTTTAACTTTGCCTCTAGGTCTTTCAAAAGCGCCATTGCTAAGGCGAAGTCGGAGCACATTGGCAGAATTGGCGAGAGACTGGCACGTCTCCCGTCGGGAACACGTGCGTTTTGGTCTCTCGCCAAGGCTGTCTTAGGAAATTTCTGTCAGCCATCTTTTCCACCCCTGCACACGGAGGATGACTCGCTGGCCCATGCCGCGAAGGTGAAAGCCGATCTTCTGGGCTCTCTCTTCGCGTCCAACTCGACTTTGGATGACCGAGGAAATTCACCGCCGACAATCCCGCGGTGCGATGCAACGATGCCGGAGGTTAAGTTCCGGCAAAGTGCAGTTCGCAAAGCACTCCTGTCCTTGGACATTCATAAGTCGAGTGGGCCCGATGGCATCCCTCCGATCGTGTTGCAGACATGTGCTCCGGAGTTGGCACCGGTTTTAACGCGTCTTTTCCGGCACTCCTATACATTAGGCGTAGTCCCGAAATCCTGGAAGGCCGCTTTAGTGCACCCGATCCCTAAAAAAGGCAACCGCTCGGACCCGTCCAATTACAGGCCTATATCCATCACCTCCTTGTTCTCCAAGATAATGGAGTCCGTTATCAACTGCCAGCTCCTGCGGTACCTGGAGGAGCACCGGCTGATTAGCGACCGCCAGTACGGCTTTCGTCGGGGTCGCTCAGCCGGTGATCTTCTAGTCTACCTAACTCATAGATGGGCAAAAGCAGTTGAGACCAAGGGGGAGGCGCTTGCAGCCAGTCTGGACATAGCGAAGGCCTTTGATCGGGTATGGCACAAGGCGCTTCTTTCGAAGCTACCTTCCTATGGGCTTCCCGAGAAATTATGCAACTGGATCACCAGTTTTTTGGCAGATCGGAGCATCAAGGTCGTCGTCGACGGTGCATGCTCTGATCCTAAATTTGTCAATGCTGGTGTTCCACAAGGCTGTGTACTGTCTCCTACTCTGTTTCTTCTGCATATAAATGACATGCTGCAAATCAGCAACATTCATTGCTATGCAGACGATAGCACTGTAGATGTACTGTACACTGGCCGTGCTAATATTTCTCGGGAATACGTCGACGAGAGCCGGAACAAACTTGTGTCTGAAGTCGAGTCCTTGTTAACCAAAGTCTCGGACTGGGGTCGACTAAACTTAGTCCAATTCAACCCCAAAAAGACACAAGTCTGCGCGTTAACCGCTAAAAAGTCACCATTTGTCGTGACTCCTCATTTAGAGAACACTCCCCTGTCTGCCAAACCCAGTATCGGAATACTTGGCGTCGACATTTCGAGCAACGTCCAGTTCCGCGGTCAATTGGAAGGAAAGGCCAAATTGGCCTCAAAGAAGCTTGGTGTGCTCAATAAGGCGAGACGGTACTTCACGTCGGGTCAACGCCTAAATCTCTATAAGGCGCAAATTCGGCCCCACATGGAGTACTGTTCTCATCTCTGGGCGGGAGCCCCCCAGTACCAGCTACTTCCATTTGACCGCATTCAACGTAGGGCAGCTCGGGTTATCGACGATCAAGCTCTTTCCGATCGGCTTGATCCATTGGCTCTGCGTAGAGATGTTGGATCACTCTGCATCTTCTACCGCATTTATCATGGGGAATGTTCCGAGGAATTGTTTGGATTGATCCCGGCCGCTGAATTTCACCATCGGACATCGCGCCAAAACATAAAATTCCATCCGCACCATCTCGATGTCCAGCGTTCCACAACAGCGCGATTTTTACGGCATTTTCTGCCACGCACAACCACTCTGTGGAACCAGCTGTCGCCGGCGGTCTTTCCGAACCGTTACGACCTGGGAACCTTCAAGAAGAGAGCATATTCTTTCCTGAAAGGCCGGCAACGCATTTGCAAGCCCTTTGGTGTTGCAGATGTTCATGGGCGGCGGTGATCACTTTCCATCAGGTGAGCCTCTTGCCCGTTTGCCCCCTTTTTCCAAAACAAAAAAAAAAAAAAAAAAAAACGAGAGGCCGTGGGTTCGATTCCCGCACCGATAAAAATGATTGTGTGACGGACAGATATTGTTTCGAGTTTGGTTGCTGGACCATAGTCCCTCGTAGTTGTTGATACCCACGATACAGGTTCGACCTATTGTGGGGTCAGGACTATGTGTGTGACTATTGGGTGTATTATTTTTGGTGATCGGCTCTTTATGTTCAGCTGTTTATTTGACAATAATAAAAATATGACTCATATATGGGTACATGCCTCCTCTACTAATGAGAGGGGTGAGGCCTTGGTCCACCACGCTAGCCTAATGCGGGTTGGTAGAGTACACATTTTAAGAATTCTTTGTATGCAGTGTTTTACGATGTTTTTTATCAACCGCAACACGGCCAAACATCGTACCCCAACTCTAGACCCTCGACAACAACCGTATGTACACTGGCCGATCCCGGAACACTACAGTGTGCCACTATGGTTTTACACGCTGTGTACGGTGGTCAAGCAAAATCACTTTTTTTTTCTTTTTTTTTTTTTTTATTCTGGCGCGACAAAGTGACCACACTGCGCCTGATGGTAAGCGCAGTGCCGTCCAGATAGAGTATCAAGTAGCGAGAGACAGTCTATCCCCCGCTACTCAACACAATCATGCCGGCCTGCTGTTTAGCTTCTTCACATTACGCCTAAAGGACCCAGGATCATAGGAAGGAGGGAACACGGTAGCTGGCAAACTGTTCCACAGCTTGATGGTGCGGCAAAAATACGAGTTTGCGAACCTCTTGGTTCGGGCCGGGGTAGTAGATACCACGAAGCTGTGGCTCCGCAATCCAGTACGCGTGGTTCTGGTATGGAAGGGAGAGGAAGGGATAAGATCAAACAATTCTTCAGAGCATTCGCCATGATACAGACGGTAGAACACGCTAAGCGAGGAAATATCCCTACGCAGCTGTAGCGGCTCCAGGCTGTTACTCACGTCTGCATCATTCACAATGCGGATGGCCCGCCGCTGCAACCCATCCAAGGCATCGAGAAGGTACCTTGCAGAACCGTCCCAGAGGTGCGAGCAGTATTCCATTCCCGGCCGCACCTGCGCTTTATATAAGCGGTAGAGCTGACCAGGCGTGAAAAACCGCCGCACCCTGTTCAGGATTCCGACCCTGCGTGAAGTGGCGGATATTACGCCCTCGATGTGACTCCTTGGATTAAGATCGCAGCGGATATCCATACCTAGGACACTAAGGTCATTCCGCATTGCGAGTGGAACACCCTGAAGAACGGGGATGGGAGAAAACGGAGACTTCTTGCACGAGAACGCGCACACCTGGGTTTTCTTGGCATTAAACTCAACCCGATTCCTGGTACCCCATGATGAGATGAGATCCAAGGTCTGGTTCAGCTCAACGACAAGATCCTCGCGTCTCCTCTCAATATCCGCCCGGCAACCAGGCGGCTTGCTGCTATAACGCCCATGAACCGTGCTGTCGTCTGCATAGCAATGAATGTTGCCAAGCGACAACATATCATTGATATGCAGAAGAAACAAGGTGGGCGAAATCACAGAACCTTGTGGTACTCCGGCATTTACTGACATGAGCTGCGAAGCGTGTCCATCAACGAGGACGTATTCTACGCTCATGCAGAAAGCCGGAAATCCACTTGCACAGGTTGTCGGGCAGACCGTATGCCGGGAGCTTGGAGAGAAGGCCACGTTGCCAGACCCTATCAAACGCCTTTGCTATGTCGAGACTCACAGCCAGAGCCTCGCCATGCTTGTCAATCGCCTCTCCCCAGTGATGTAATACGAACGCTAGAAGATCACCCGTTGATCGGTTATGACGGAACCCGTATTGGCGGTCATTGATCAACGAGTGATCCTCTAGGTAGCGAACTAATTGGCTGTTTATCAGTCGCTCCATGACTTGACACATCACTGAGGTTATGGCGATTGGGCGATAATTGTTAGGGTCTGACCGATCACCCTTTTTGGGGATCGGCTGCACATTAGCCTCCCTCCAAGATTCAGGCACAATACCTGAGAGGTAGGACGATCGGTATAGGCGCGTCAGTACAGGAGACAACTCCGCTGCACACTTTTTAAGTACAGGCGCTGGGATACCATCAGGACCACTAGCCTTCCGGACGTCGAGAGACTGCAGCTCACGCCGCACATCACAATGCCTGATACGGATATCAGGCATTGTGTGACCGCAACCGGGCAGCGTAGGTGGTAAATGAGCATTGCAGTCCTCGAGTCTCGAATTAGCCGCGAAGAGGTCTGCCAATAAATCGGCCTTCTCCTGCGAGCTATGGGCTAGTGTTCCATTTCGATATCTCAGCGGTGGCAGCGAAGGGCGACAGAAATTAGATTGGACGGCCTTAGCCAAGCTCCAATAAGCACGACTGCTTGTTGGGTTATCGGCCAAAGCACATCCAATCTTGGAGACGCGCTGGGCATCCGCTTTAACATACGCTCTCTTGCAGACCTTGGCAGCACGGTTGTAGGCTGCTTTGAGTGACTTGAGGTTGGGATCCTTCGTAGCGCGACCCCCGATCCAAGCACGATACGCCGCCTGTTTGTTGCCAACAGCAAGAAACAGGCGGCTACTTCTAGGCTATCATGCTATTGCCTATTTTTTTTTAGTGCCTGGATAGGCAGACTATCCAGTTTGCCAGCTACCGTGTTCCCTCCTTCCTATGATCCTGGGTCCTTTAGGCGTAGTGTGAAGAAGCTAAACAGCAGGCCGGCATGTTTGTGTTGAGTAGCGAGGGATAGAGTGTCTCTTGCACTTGCTACCTGGACGGCACTACGCTTACCATCAAGTGCAGTGTGGTCACTTTCCCGCGCCAGAATAAAAAAAAAGACGAGCAGACGCGCCATCAGGTGGGTTACTCTTGACACTCGATTCCAATTTAAATTTGGGATTGGGTTCGAAAACTGTACAATTGGCACTCTTGAACGCAACACCAGCGCACGATTTAACTGAATACGGCGAAATTTTTAATAACTAAATGAAATAGAGTATTTACGGTCGCTAGTTCGTTAATATTCTATTTAATTTGGTTGAGTGAGTTAGAGTTCTAATTTCTAGGTTGGAATTGAAACGGTATCGATTTCGAGATTGGAATTGATTTCAAGAGTAGGCATACAGAGCACAGCAGAGCCGCTGCCTATTACTATACACTTTTATTGTTCTTTATCAATCCTCGTAAGACGATAGCGTCATGACATAAGATCTTATTTCACCGGTGACGCGGCGCATCCGTCTTGCACTGATTGTAAACAGTACTGAATTAGACACGACACACCGTTCTTATACACGTTTGATTAGAAACATGACAACTAGACAACGTTTTTAATTTATAAGGGCTGTAGACTTGTGTACTGAGTACTTGATCACTCATGAAGTTCATGTACAATATGTTTTTTTTATACTTACAATAATAATAATGTGATCTACTCTAATCTGATTTTAATTATTTTCCTCTTAGTATATACATATACACTCACGCCTGTAATCCCCGAAGAGGTAAGCACAGGTGTAACGAAGTATTTTCACTTCGTTGCTGAAGATTTTCATCCATTTTTGTTTTATTGTTTAACATAATATTTTGGTAAATAACTATTTTAATGTTGCTTGTTACCATGAGGAGATGTGAGAACTCAGATGTTACACATCATATGCGGGTACTGTAAGGCTCGTTCGTTTTTTATTATTTTAATCAATAAGTTATATTACCTAAAACCTATTATCGAAAGAATTTTATGAATCCCGACAAAACTAAAGAAACTAGACGCCATTCAAATCAGCTGGAAGGGGTAATTGTCAAATGACAGTAAAAGGATGCATGATATGAGCCGTGACGTCACCGCTCCGAATGGCCATTACCGTGCATTTGTGCGAGGGAGATATGGAGATGTTTCCACTACGCACCCATTTCTGCTCATACGAATATTCAATATAAATATTGTGATAACATTTTTCAAGCAATTTTGATTCTGTTTTCACAAAAGGGTTTCCTTTGCGTAATATATTCCGTTGAATATAGAATAATGTACAAATTTAAACACAGGAAACTACCCTATTGTGTATCTTAAACAGGCCTACAGAAAGTCCGCAATGACATATCTCATAAAGCTCATATAGCAAACGAAGCCGGGGCGGGTCGCTAGTAATATAATCTCGATATGATTAATCAAATAATGTAATAGAAGTTTTTTAATTCCTAAAAAGTACACCGACTACAATAAAAAACAAATTATGCGTCTCTAGAAAATGTTAGGGTTGCCTTCCATTTTTCTGAGATCCCATCATCAGATCCTGACTTGGTGCCAATGAGACCACCTGGGAAGTATACCCTTTTAAACAAAAAATAATTTCTCGAATCGGTCCAGGCGTCTTCGAGTAATCGAGAAACATACATAAAAAAGAGATTTCGACGAATAACGAACCTCCACCTTTTTTAAGTCGGTTAAAAATATTGTTAAAAAGGCTGACCTAAACCTTAAAGAAAATAAATAGTCTGAATTGTTGTAACTGTTCATACCGGCTTCGAACTCACTTTATTTAAAAATATACATACTATACACTCAGGGATGTAAGGGAGCACAAATACCACCTCAGTGCCCCCAGCCAACCTCAGCTGCCCGTGGTGCATCCTGCTGACTAACGAACGAGGCTCTGGCGACCGACAAATGGCGGTATAACCATTTTACAATTATGACGTAGCTAAATCTTACAGGCCGGTGACGGGCAGCAGCGTCACCGGTGCGAGAAGCTACGTCCTGCGATCGCCAACCCGCCTGCCCAGCGTGGCGATTAGGGCAAACCCTCCCATGAAAAGTCCCACAATGCCAAGGCCCCCAGTTCCCGGCCGCCCTGCTATTCCTGACCACGGCGGCGGTCACGGTAACGGCAGGGCAGGGGGTGCTAAGAATCCCCGGGCTACGGTAGGCCGCCAAAATAAACTGACCCTCGCAACGTATAATGGACGAACGATTCGGCTGGACGATCATCTGGCGCAGCTGGAAGAGGAGTTGAAACACATAAGATGGCACATCCTGGGGTTATGTGAAGTCCGAAGACAGGGAGAGGACACCATAACCTTAGAATCAGGCCATCTTATGTACTATAGAGAAGGAGATCAGCCATCCCAAGGCGGCGTCGGGTTTCTGATCAACAAGGCTCTCAGTGACAATGTTGTAGAAATCTCCAGTGTGTCGAGCAGGGTAGCGTACCTCATAATAAAGTTAACCGAGAGGTACAGCCTCAAGGTTATCCAGGTCTACGCACCGACCTCGACACACTTGGATGATGAGGTGGAGAGTATGTTTGAAGATATCTCCAGAGCTTTACACACCACCTCCAAGGCTCACTACAACGTTGTCATGGGGGACTTCAACGCCAAAGTGGGAGTACAGGAATGCAGAGAATCGACAATAGGACCAAACGGATTTGGGAGTAGGAATCACAGGGGGCAAATGCTCGTCAATTTCCTCGAGAAAGAGGGGCTTTTCTTGATGAACTCGTTCTTCAAGAAAAAGCCCCAAAGGAAGTGGACGTGGCAAAGCCCCGACACTGTGACAAAAAACGAGATTGACTTCATCATTACGGACAAACGGCGCATATTCAGAGACGTCTCAGTGATCACTAGGTTTAATACTGGAAGTGATCACCGACTTGTGCGAGGCTCTCTGGATATCGACTTCAAAGCCGAGAGATTCCGATTGATGAAGTCCACGCTCAGACCAAACCTACTCCAAACCGTCGTTGGGTCCGAAACATTCCAATTAAAATTGGAAAATCGATTCGCTGCCTTGGAAACCACAGATGACGTAGACCGGAAACTCGAAGAAGTGGTGGAAATCCTCAGGGATGAAGGGACGAAGTTTTGCGAGGCCAAGCGTATGGGAAAAAAGTCCAAACACTTCGGCTAATGGAAGAGAGACGAACAGACCCTTTGTCAGCTTTGTCAGCAAACCAAGTGCGCAATAAAACCATAAGGAAGCTGGTACGACGCGACCTCCGATGCTCTAACACGCTCTTGATTAAAAAATCAATCGAGCAAAATCGGGGGTCTAAGGTGTTCTTCCAGCCTCTGGGTAGAAGCCACCTAACAAAGCTGACAACATCAGCTGGACTAGTCGTCGCATCCAAGTCGGAGATCCTGTCGGAAGTTGAAGACTTCTACGGCAAGCTCTACGCATCGCATGCTTCAAGGCCCGTACCAGATACTGAGGATCTTAGAGCCACCTTAACCCGCCACTTCTCAGAAGATCTGCCCGAAATTAGCCGAGACGAGATCGTGATGGCCCTTAAACAGCTCAAAAGTGGAAAAGCCCCAGGAGAAGACGGAATCACAACAGAGCTTTTAACAGCCGGGGGAGCTCCAGCTGTTCAACATCTTCAACAGCTCTTTAATTCCGTTCTTCTCACTGGGAGAACTCCACAGGCATGGAACAGAAGCATGGTGGTTCTGTTTTTCAAAAAAGGAGACAAAACCCTCTTGAAAAACTACCGCCCGATTTCGCTTCTGAGTCATGTCTACAAGCTGTTTTCAAGGGTCATCACGAACCGTCTTGCGCGAAGACTTGACGAGTTCCAACCACCGGAACAAGCCGGGTTTCGAAGCGGTTACGGCACCATAGACCACATCCACACAGTGCGGCAGATTGTACAGAAGACCGAAGAGTACAATCGGCCCCTGTGCTTAGCATTTGTGGACTATGAGAAGGCCTTTGACTCAATCGAAACCTGGTCTGTTCTGGAGTCCCTGCAGCGCTGCCAAGTTGACTGGCGATATATCGAAGTGATGAGATGTCTGTACAATGCCGCAACGATGACTGTACAAGTACAGAACCGGCGTACTAAACATATCAACCTGCGTCGAGGAGTGAGACAGGGGGATGTCATATCCCCGAAACTGTTCACTAACGCCTTGGAAGATATGTTTAAGACGCTGGACTGGAAAGATTGTGGCATTAACATCAACGGCAAGTACATCTCTCACTTGCGATTCGCAGATGATATCGTTATCATGGCAGAGACGCTGCAGGACCTGCAAAGGATGTTGAATGGCCTAGCTGATTCTTCTCGTCGCATCGGTCTCCGGATGAATTTGGATAAAACCAAAGTCATGTACAACGAGCACGTTGTTCCGGAACCGATTGCCTTAGATGGAATCCCACTCGAAGTTGTTACGCAGTATGTTTACCTAGGGCAGACGCTCCAACTAGGTAAACACAACTTCGAGAAGGAAATCCAGAGAAGAATTCAGCTGGGCTGGGCAGCATTCGGAAAACTCCGTCGAGTCTTCTCGTTGCCTATACCGCAGTGTCTAAAGACGAAAGTCTTTGACCAGTGCGTTCTACCCGTGTTGACATACGGAGCCGAGACGTGGACACTCACAGCTCGACTGGTCCACCAATTCAAAGTCACTCAACGAGCTATGGAGAGAGCTATGCTCGGTGTTTCTCTGCGGGATCGAATCCGGAACGAAGTTATTCGCCAGAGAACTAACGTTATCGACATAGCTCAACGGATTGGCAAGTTGAAGTGGCAGTGGGCCGGTCATATCTGCCGCAGGACTGATAACCGTTGGGGTAGACTTGTCCTAGAGTGGAGACCACGAATCGGCAAACGTAGCGTAGGACGTCCTGTGACCAGGTGGAGCGACGACATACGCAAAGCGGTGGGCAGTCACTGGAAAAGAAGAGCTGAAGATCGGGCTCAGTGGCGCATCTTGGGAGAGGCCTACGTCCAACAGTGGACTGACACCGGCTGATGGTGATGATACTATACACTCACGCCTGTAATCTCCGAAGGGGTAGGCACAGGTGTACCTAGTACACCCTCATTTCGCCGAGCTTCTTACCGTCCGATGAGTGATAGGGGGCGAAACTATCGCCATACCGGGCACAATTCTAGTCTCCGGGCTATTATCGAGCTTTTCGTGCTAGAAAACCCAATATCACTTTACTCGACCCGGGGATTGAACCCGAGACCTCAGCACAGCAGTCATAATGCATGCGCAATTACAACTGCGCCACCGAGGCAGACATTAAAATGGAGTATTTAAAAAAACATTAATTGATTTTTATAATTACAATGTCAACACTCTATAAGATACTTTTTTTCCCCTTGCTGGGCACGGTTCTACTCTAATGAGGGGTAGACTTTACATATCTTTCAAATACTTGAATTTAAAATATCTACCTAATTATATTCAAATATAGAATTAAAGAACATTCCTTCAACTATATACAATTTTTGAACACATTTCTATTAAACATCCTAAAAATTCTTTCGTGGTCAGCATTCATAAATACTGAAGCCAGTTTCGGCACTTAGCGGCGGATACAGCCGCCAGGGTTGTCACGACTTCAGTCGATTTGAAATACAGGGCTCGAAATAACATCCGACTAATTTAGGTCTTTGGCTTAAATAGGTTAACTAGAGTGTGAAATAGGTCTAATAATAAAAAGGTTTTAAATAATAGCCGTACGAGACTTAACTGATAAAATGTCTGTGAAATGACAGGTCACTTGATCACCATCCCGAGACGTGCTTTTTTAATCCTGTCAAAGTGACCACACTGCACCTGATGGTAAGCGCAGTGCCGTCCAATTAGAGTATCGAGTAGCGAGAGACAATCTATCCCTCACTACTCAACACAATCATCACAATGGCCTGCTTAGCTTCTTCACACTACGTCTAAAGGTCCCAGGATCATAGGAAGGAGGAAACACTGTCGCTGTAATTGTTCCACACTTTCTATTAGTCTTTTTTAAAATTATGGGTTTATGAAAAGTCAATAAATAAACTTTCACTTTTTGCGTGAAGAAGTTGACAGTACTATGACTTGTATAGGCACAAAGTATGTTTCCATCCAATGATATGGTAGCTAGTGACCTTCCAATCCTGGTTTTTGCTGGTTGTAGGATATTCATATCCGCCCGGATAGCGACCACCGCACAGGGTGTAAAACCCGCCATAGTGGCACACGCAAGTGTGTCGCGTTCCGGGATCAGCCAGTGTACATCCGGTTTTTCTCGGGGGTCTAGAGTTGGGGTACAATGTTTGGCAATATTGCGGCCTTCTGAGTACTCTGACAATAGACCCTCGACCGCTTCTTCACCTTCTTGCCCATGGCGTAGTGTGAAGAAGTGGGCCGGCATGATTGTGTTGAGTAGCGGGGGATAGATCGTCTCTCACTACTCGATACTCTAATTGGACCGCACTGCGCTTACCATCAGGTGCAGTGCGGTCACTTTGCCGTGCCAGGATAAAGAAAAAACCTGGGTATCATCAGTTCAAATCAACACTCCAACACAAATTATAACTGCCTCATGTGGGCTTGTCCTACTGGTAATGACTTACGGGACTGAAACGTGCACACTTACCATTGGACTGGTCCTTAAATTTAAAGTCGCTCAGCGTGCTATAGAGCGGGCAATGCTTGGGGTTTCTCTGGTGGATAGAGTTCAAAATGAAGCCATCCGCCAAAAAACCAGTCATAGATATTGCTCGCAAAATTAGCACGCTAAAGTGGAAGTGGGCTGGTCACCTCTGCAGACGGACAGATGGCCGATGGAGCAGACATGTGTTGGAGTGGAGACCGCGCTTAGGCAAACGTAGTGTGGGACGTCCAGCGCCCTGCTGCACGATGGAACGACGACTTGAAGAAGGTGGCGGGTAGTGGATAGATGTAGGCTATCCAACACCAGGATGGTTGGCTTTCACTTGGGGAGGCCTACTTCCAACAGTGGACGGCAACAGGCTGAGTATATATATGTGGGTTTGGACCTTGTACACGTTTTCTTGGTCTAAGTATAACTAGATCAATGAAGCGTTATTTAATTATATTCTATATTTACAAAAAGTTTCAAGTCAACTGTCAATATATTTAGTAAGTTAGGCTACTAGGCACTGGTACTTTGGAAGTGGTAGAGCCGCGCTGTAGACATATTTGTCTACAGCATGAATGGGCCGGCTTGACCGGGGTAGTACCACTGTCTCACAGAAAACCAACGTAAAGTGACAGTTTACTGTCGCTCTTCGTATGGTAAGTGAGATATCCGGAGGCCCCGATTCCCCTTTCCCTTCCCTAATCCCTATTCCTGTCCTTTAAGGCCGACAGCGCATACATGACACTTTCGGTATTGTGGATGTTCATGGGCGGTGGAGATCACTTTCAGATGACCCACTGGCTCGTTTGTCGGATTCAACGATAAAAAAAGGCACTTTTTACATATCAGGATTATATTAAAATTTACCAGTGATTCGGTGACAACCCTAGCAGGGGCTGGCCAGTCTGAACGTTTATTACACAACACTGTTCTAATTCGGCTAGGGCAGCAGAAATCTCAAAGCTAGTCCGTCGCGAGTATGTCTACAGATATTCTGCAGAATAGAATTCTATTTTGAGATGAGTTTTGGGTAATTTTGTGTTGTAAAATCATGAAAGAGTTAAAGTTTGCTTTTATAATATAATCTTAAGGCGATATCTCAAACAGGAAAATTATTTTTGATTGTCAAAATTTTTAAGTCCAATAAAAGTGCTGTTTTAAGTGGGTATATTACTAAATCTATGGTTTAAAGTGATAACACGGCCGGCGTGTGGCGTCAAATAAAGTTTTAATAAAAAAAATGTTAGTTCCGTAGTTCACTTTGCCGCGCAAGAATAAACTAAAATAACTGTGATTTCGCTAATGTCAAAATAGTAAATAATATAGCATAATGTTAAATAGCTTATCAACTAAACAAATCTAAGCAAATCTACCAACTTGTCATTCATCGAATTTTCAAGAAGGACGTAACATGAAATATCGTGAGAAGTCGTCGATCTAAAAGCTATGTCGCTCGTATGAATATAAAACAAAACAAATTATGAGACGTCGCTTGAATGTGCATGTTTTAAGCAGGCAAGCTCCACACGAAGCCCTCTGTTCTAACTTTGAATATATTTCATGACAATAGAAGCAAGTAATTCTGTCGCAAAATATCTTTTGAACGATACCAGTAAGGCAATTGAATATTAACACAAGTCCTAATAAGTTACAAAGAAAGAAAAAGTTAAAATTACTTATACAATTTCTTGTTTTACATAACTCTAATGATAGATTTTTTTTATTATAGCATAGTAAAGTGACCACACTGCACCTGATGTAGAGTATAGAGTAGCGAGAGACATTCTATCCCTCGCAACTTAACACAATCATGCCGGCCTGTAGCTTTTTCTAAGATCCTACGCCTAAAGGACCCAGGATCATACTAAGGAATTGATGGTGCGGCAAAGATACGAATTTGCGGACCTCTTGATTCGGGCCGGGGTTGTACACACCACGAAGCTGTGGCACCGCAGGCCAGTACGCGTGGTCCTGGTGTGGAAGGGAGAGGATGGGATAAAATCAAACAATTCTTCAGAGCATTATACAGACGTAGAACACATTAAGCGAGGAAATATTCCTTCGCAGCTGTAGCGGCTCTAGGCTGTTACTCACATTTGCATAATTCACAATGCGGATGGCCCGCCGCTGCAACCCATCCAAGGCATCGAGAAGGTACCTTGCGGAACCGTCCCAGAGGTGCGAGCAGTATTCCGTTCCCGGCCGCGACTGCGCTTTATATAAGCGGTAGAGTTGACCGGGCGTGAATTAGGATTTCTTTTAATTTTAAATAGCCTCGCTTGTATTTAAGATAGAATTTTGTTTTCATTGTTCCACTCACTGTCTGTCCACAAATGTATGTTACCCAGTACTGAATTTCCGTTAGATTCTAAACATAATAAATAATAAAAATTAGGCTTTATGGTTTCATAACAAGTGAGAGTTGTATAATTTAATTGAGTTTTATGTATGTATATTTGAGTTAGAAAAGCCTTATATACTTCAATAAAAGTCTATAAATTAGTTCTGTGATAATACCGATTCCTCGAACTAATATGGTTATCTAAATGAAAGTTTGAAGAAAATGTACTTATTATTTGAGGTTAGTTGTTATGAGCTATGTTATGTTATGTTGTTTTCAACGGTAGGCAGCGGCTTTGCTGTGCCCTGGTATTGCAGAAGTCTATGGGCGGCGGTGACTACTTACGATCAGGTGGCCCGTCTGCTCGTCTACCTATTGAGGCACTAAAAAAAAAAAAGGAGCAGAGTAAATATACTGTGTGAACTGGTTACAAAATACTGAATTTTCAGTCACCGCAAGGACTTGATGACAAACTCAGCGCATTACAAATATATAATGAACCCGATTCTATTGAACCTATATCTCTCTATATTAAAAGACCTCTGAAATACTGAATTCTGAACCTAATACTAAGCTGCTGTTGCATCGGATTCTATTTGACTTGACAGTCAGTCTCTGTGGCGTATTGGGCTGTGAAACGAGAGGCCGAGGGTTCGATTCCCACACCGAGACGCAAGTGTGATCCACAGGTATTTGTTTCGGGTCTAGGTGTTGTATTGCTCACGGCACAAGTTTTGACTAAACTAAGATGAATATTAGAGTATGAAAAAGCATGATCTCATAAAACATATGTCCGAGTTTGTCTCAAACGGGAATCGAACCCACTCTTTCGTTTCGCTACTCGCCCTCTAGGCCGCTATCAGAGACCGCTTAGAATTTCTCGGTCGTTTCTTAACAGTCAAAATCAATTTTAAGGTTAGTTTTAAGCCGGTTAGATGAAACCAAAAATCGAACTGGCGACTTATCGTTTCTTCTTCAATATTCTCTTTTAAAATGTTGGTTGAAGCCTAGTTGGTTGCGGTACGAACTGTCAAGCCGAAAGTCGTATGTTCGAAACCCAAATGACATACACTTCTGACTTTCTAGAGTTACATGTGTATTTATTGTTATCGCTTGCTTTAGCGGTGAAGGAAAGCATCATGAGAAAACCTGTATACCTGAGAATTCTCATAAGAATTTCGAAGTGAAGTCTTCCAACCCGCATTGGGCGCACGTGGTGGACTAAGGCCTAACCTCTCTCATTAGGAGGCCCGTGCCCAGCAGTGTGACAATGTTTAATACAGGGCTAGTATTATTATAAAATGTTACAAGAACCAGAGAGCCTGTAAGACATGTTGCCATGTGCGATGAAATTTTTCCGACAAGACGTCAGAGGGGCGTGGGCGGGTTGTCAGGGGAGGGGGACAAATCAACAGTTTCAGGTACTACCAGTCTGGTCCCGTTTCTGAAAGCGGGCGGTTGTGTGCTCTGAGGTACTCGCGTCAATTTTTTACGATATTATATGTGTTGTGTAAAATAGTGGCAGTGGTTATTTCGTGTTTAATTATCTATTGGAACAGTAGCAAAAGATTGTGCCTTGACTTTTTGTTTAATTTAATTTTGTGCTTCATTTGAGTAATAGTCCGTTTCAATTTTGGAAATCAGAAGGTAAGATTTTATTATATTAATCATGATTTTAGATATGCGATAACATACAAATAATAATTTTCCATAAAGATATAGTTCAGCTATATCTTTAAAAATAATTTAAATATTTCTTTTAAAAACATTAATTTTTATTGCGTATTATTTATTTTTACTCACTGAATAATATAATGCTATAATTTATTTTATATACCACAAATTATTCAACACTTATTCAAGACTGAATATATTAAAATATAAAAAATATTACAGCTTAAATATATGTAAGAGTTAATTTCCATAATGGTACACAATAGATAGAAAATATTTAAATTTTTACCATAGAGTTGCATTAATTCGATAAGCAAAAAAACGAATATTTATTTTGAAAACAGTGATGAGAACAGCAAAGAAAATAAGAATACATACGGGGTTCGCATTTCGAACAAGGAATATCTACGTTTAATTGCAACAAATCTTATATTAAGCCCATCTCAGTGTCCATAAAACGTCCGTAATCCGTAAGCCACGTCATAAATCATATTTGTCTACTCGGCTTATCACTAGCCCCAAAACTGATTTGTCTTACGTTTACCGTTCGTTTAGTAATAGTGTTTTAATGTCTAATGCAGCAGTGATAGCCTAGTTGGTTGCGGTACGGACTGTCAAGACGAAAGTTCTATGTTCGAAACCCAAATGGCATACACCTCTGACTTTTCTATAGTGACATGTTATCGTGTGGACACCTGCATACAGCTAAGAATTCTCATAAGAATTTCGACGGTATGTGAAGCCTACCAATCCGCATTAGGCCAGCTTGGTGGACTAAGGCCTAACCCCTCCCATTAGAAGAGGAAGCCCGTGCCCAGCAGTGGGACAATGTTTAATACAGGGCTATTACTATTATTAATATCTAATTATTGACCTATGACTACAGTACCAAATTGTAGTATGAAAATTAACGCAAAATTCGGATACTCTTACACCTGCTTACCCCTTTGGTACATTTTATGGCACGGCAAAAAGACCACACTGCCCTTGATGGTAAGACCAGTCCAGTAAGAGTATCAAGTAGCGAGAGAAAGTCTATCGCTCCATACTCAACACAACCAAACCTGCTGTGAAGCTTCTTCACACTACGCCTAACTATACCTAGTCTGGAATAGCACATAGGCTTTTTATCCCGGAAAAATGTACAGTTCCCGTGGCATAGTTTAGTTTTTCACATAGCAAGGGATCGACATGATTATTAGCACAGTGGCAGTTTAGGGTTCAGAAAATGACATAGACCACTTTTTATTCCGGAAAAATGCACGCTTCCTATGGGATAGCAAAATATAGAAAGGTGTAATTAAGATGCCTCCATTCCAAAAGTAATCTCCACGCGGGCGGAGCTACGTGCAACATCTAGCAAAGGATATATATAGTCGTGATGGTAGCAGATATGAGTGATATAAAGAAAATGTAGATAATGGTTAACTCTCTAGAGACGAGACCAGTTTAAGTTACTCGTAAAAAGAGGGAACAAAAACACTTTCGCAAAGTAAATAGTATAGATAAGTAAACAAAAGAAAATTTATATTATTTAAGTAAAAAGATAAATGTACACGGCTATTATACGGTTATCATCCGCCCGATAGCTATTAAACGGCAAATTTAAGAAGCTACTTTTGATATTAAGTTGTCTGCATATTGGCAGCGTCATAAATTTGTATTTTATTATCTTACTAAGTTACGCTACTTATGCTTAGAAGTGGTAGAGCCACGCTGTAGACATATTTGTCTACAGCCTGAATGGCCCGGCTCGACCGAGGTAGTACCGCTGTCTCACAGAAAACCAACGTAAAGTGACAGTTTAATGTCGCGTTTCGTATGCTAAGTGAGATATCCGGAGGCCCAGATTCCCCCTTCCTGCCCTAATCCATATTCCTGTCCTTTAAGGCCGACAGCGCATACATGACACTTTCGGTATTGTGGATGTTCATGGGCGGTGGAGATCACTTCACATCAGGTGACCTACTGGCTCGTTTGTCGGACTATGCTATAAAATAAAATACTAGCTGACCCGGTAAACGTTGTTCTGCCATATAAGATATTTCTGGTGAATATTTAATGGGACTGTGGGTAGGAGGGTGAAAATTTGCGGCTGTAGGTATTTTTAGATGCCCAATAAAAAAAATACAAAAAAATAATTGTCAAAAAAGTAGAAAAATAAAATCTGAATAGGGACACTCTAATCACCTAGCGCTATGAAATATACTTTACGGCCTATTCTCATACCTACCAAATATACATAAAAAATCATAAAATTAGGTCGTGCCGTTTCGGACGACCACAAACACCGTGACACGAGATTTTTATATAGATATATTCCATAAATACAGTTTACGGATATTGTGGCCATAAATATCTTCGAACGAGAGACGTGGCATTATTTAGGTGTCGACGTAATGCCTAACTGGATTTTTAAAATAGCTACCAGCAAACTGACAAGCAGGGGCACTTTTTAACCGACTTCAAAAAAGGAGGACGTTAACAAGTCGTCGGAATCATTTTTATGATAGTTCCCTGATTATTCGAAGACGCCTGGACCGATTCGAAAAATTCTTTTTTTTGTTTAAAAGGGCATACTTCCCAGGTGGTCCCATTGGCACCAAGTCAGGATCTGATGACGGGATCTCAGAAAAATCAAGGGCAACCCTCAAATTTTATAGTGACGAATAATTTGTTTTTTATTAAAGTAGGTGTACTTTTTATGAATAAAAAAACTTTCACTTAGAAACAAAGAAAAACGATTTATTTGTTACATTTCGCAACGCGCACAACCCACAATGAACACACAAATTATACATTGTATAAACTAGATTTGGCACCTGCGCGTCGCAGCTGTGAGAGGTAGGTGACCACTCAGCGTACTGCTATGACAGGTAGGTGACCACTCAGCGTACTGCTGTGCTGTGGCACGTACATAGTACATACCACAACACAGCGCTGGTTTTCAGTGGTCACCTTACCTTATATATCTCGATATCGTTAACACAACGCGCCTCGTTACGCGTTTGTAAGGACATCCATGTCTCATGAGTATAAAGAACTGCCAAAGACTACGGTCCTATCAAACCCATACCTAAAAAAAATATTTACTGATCATATAAATTTGTCTATGTACAGGAATAGCTCGGCCTTTCGTCCCAGCTCATGTTTTATGAGATTAAGTTTGGAGGTTGATTTTCTTGAAAGTAAAGTTCATGTAATTGATATTCTTTTCAAGTGTCTTCAGGGACAGAAGTTGATGAGGTGTTTTATATTCTGTAAAAATATCCTTATCATCCTTGACACGGAATGGTTATGAGGCATTTTATTTTGTATTAACGTTTTGATCAATTTTCAATTTAGTTTTCTTTGTATCACATTTTTATGGATACTTATTGTTCACTTCTAAACTACTTGGGGAACTAATTATAGAATTTGCATTATTTAAAAATATGTCATTTGAATTGTCATTTACATTCGTAAGGCCTTTTGTTGTAGCGGGGAAAGCATTTTATTACTGCGGAAGCGGAATAAGAATAAAACGGGTATGCTGGACTAGCCGGTCTTTCGACCCAGCATCCCCCTCGCCCTGATGAGTCCCCGCGCACCGAACAACGACAGCGAACGAGGCCTTACCATCCGACATTCGTAAGGCCTAGGTAGAATACCAGCGCCAGGCCAGCGCCAGCGCTATAATACCTGGCAAATGCTGAGTCTATGGCCTTTTTGGTCATACTTTAGACACAGGTAGTAGCGGGTGTGCTTTGGGTCGATAATATTTTTTGTCGATAATATTTATAATGCTACTCGACTTAAACATGTATAAAAAAATCGTCTGCAGGATAAAAAATTGCAGTAATACTATGTTGTAGTTAATAGGTCATATTGACTACGTATTAAAACAGTCTTACATAAAAACGAAAGGATGTTTTTTTTTGGGCTCAATTCTT
The DNA here is from genome assembly GCA_905220505.1 of Laothoe populi. NCBI lineage: Eukaryota > Metazoa > Arthropoda > Insecta > Lepidoptera > Sphingidae > Laothoe > Laothoe populi. Next base: position 4,087,279 of record HG992173.1, read on the forward strand.
TCTTTTTCTCGCTTTATTTTAGCTTCACCTGTATGTATGTAATAGAATCTTACAACGTAATTGTACCCCATCTTCCAGATGTCTAATTTTCTTGGAATTTTGTACACGTGCCCCTGGAGTACCGAAGGATATTAAAAAAGTAAAGTAGTACGGAGTAAATAGAAGCAAAAATCTATTTTATTTACATAACATTAAAGTTGAAAATAGTATGTAAGAACGGCGAGTGTGTTGCCAGTGTTGTGGAGCACCGGCGTTCCCATTGGGACGTGACTGGTTAAGGACCGACAAAACAATATTTTCATAACTTTAGCCTTATAACCAGGATCACAAAAAATATGAAAATATTAGATATTTTTTTTTATCATTTGGTCTTGATTTTAAATTGCGTCTTTATTATATGTATAAACTTTTGATGCTGTTTTGAGACTTAAAAAAAGAAAATAAATGATAGTTTAAGAAAACTAATAAACATGCTTTAATACTAGCTAAACTAAAAAGTAGAGAATAGTTTGATTGTAAAAAAGCGTGAGGTGCTTTTTATTTTATTCTTACAATAACATAATGTTTTTTTATCTATAAATTATTATAAAAAAGGCAAAAGTTTTCGATCACCTTGTCTGTCGTGCCCACGGGGAGGTACAGCTGATTTTTTTCGTCTTTTAAAGGTCAACAACGCTGTGTTACTTCTGATAGTGGTGTTTAAAGGAGATTATTATCAGATGACTCACTGTCTATGGCCTTTGTTTTAAAGAATGATTTTATCTATCTTCGATGTTGCGCAGTCGGGTAATAAAAAGTTGATATGCAACATTGGCCTACATTAGTTGTTTGCTACGGATTGTTTGCACGGATGCGTTCTGATCTATGGTTTTTCTTTGGAAGCAAACCAATTTATCATCATGTGTAATGTCGTTTTAGTCAAAATCGGGTTCATAATTATGATTTGATTTCATTTGTTCGAGGAAACTGATTTTAGGAAGACACATACATACACTCACGCTTGTATTCGCAAACGGGTAGGCAGAGGTGTAAACCAGTACACCCAAGTTTTGCCGAATTTATTACGGTTCCATATCGTGATAGGGGGCCAGCCTATCGCCATACCAATCACACCTCCAAACTCCAGGCTGATACTGAGTATTTCTTAACACAGAACCCCAATATCATTTTACCAGACCCAGGCATTGAACCTGAGATCGCAGCAAGCAGTTGCAATGCGCCATCGATGCAGTCCGCTTAGTATATAACTGTATTGGTATATATAAGATCAAGAAAGGACAACGTGATGGCCCCATATTGCCCAAGTTTTCCTATAATTGGACACATAGCGGACTTATTGCTGTCGTCATGGTATCTTCGGGTGTAACTTTATACATCACGTCTCGATTTTAGTGCAAATCCAATATAAAAAGTGTTTTTTATTCTCGCACGGCAAAGTGACCACACAACGCCTAACACACTACGTCTAGTTAGAGTATCAAGTAGCGAGAAACAACGTATCCCACGCTACTCAACACAATCATGCCGGCCTGCTGTGTAGCTTCTTCACACTACGCCTAAAAGACCCAGGTTGGTTGAAGCAGATGTATTGGCCGCCTGAGATGCAACTTTGATACTTTTGTTTAGTATTTAAATGTTATGTTTTGGAAGATGAAAAAAATCGCATGTACGCTAGCTGTAAGCATTTTAAATCTCCTAAGATTTAATTATAAAAGCGTATGGAGAGTGTAATTTTTATTCCATAATATAATGTAGTTAGATCTGTTTTTAGGATGTCACAACACTCATTTTAGGGCATAGATACTTTTAAAGATAATTTGCATTTGAAAGAAAGAAAGAAAGAGAGAAAATAAATTTTATTTGGTCACACAACGACACTTTAGATAACATACATTTTAAAAAACACACACAAGGAGTAATACAACAAAAAGAAAAAAATAATTATAGACCTTAAGTACACCCGCTACTCCTCAGTTCAGAACACCTGTGTCCAAAGTATGACCAAAAGGCCATAGGCTCAGCATTTGCCAGGTAGTAAAGTACTGCGTGTTTATGTTATTCGGCTCAGCAGGAGACTGTACTCTACACGATAAATAAGTCCATCCAACAACTTAAAAATATTTTCCCAACGCGAGATTCAAACCAGTAACCATATTTTTAAATAAAATATATCCTATGTGTTAATCCAGCTAATAAACAATCACTGTTCCAAATTTACATTAACAAAAAACATACAAACTTGCACATTTCTAATACTAGCTATGTCCCTTGCCCTGCCCGCGTAGTTATTTTTGAAAGAAAAGGTAAGTCCATGAAGACATCTTAAGCTATTACATCTTTCTATATTATGCTATCCCATAGGAACCGTGCATTTTCGGGGATAAAAAGTAGCCTATGTCATTCTCAGACCCCTCAACTAACACTATGCAAAATATCATGTCGATCCCTTGCTCTGTGTAAAATAAAAACAAAACTGTCCCACGGGAACCGTACAATTTTCTGGGATAAAAGTAGCCTATGTGCTATTCCAGACTATAATCTATCTCTGTGCTACACTTCATCCTGAACCGTCCAGCCGTTCTGGCGTCATTGAGTAACAAACATCCATCCATCTAAACATTCGCATTTATAATATTAGTAGTTTATAATTCTTGGATCTGCGGATTTGGCAGGACTATTTATGATATATACGGCGGGCCTTGAGTTTGTCTATTATAAAATATTGACAGCACTGCCCATACCTGCATCGTCTCTTCCATCCTCGATATCTCCCAAGTTTTTTTTAGTGCCTCGATAGGCAGACGAGCAGACGGGCCACCTGATGGTAAGTAGTCACCGCCGCCCATAGACTTCTGCAATGCCAGGGCACAGCAAAGCCGCTGCCTCCTGTTGTTCACCAGTACCGATATTTTACGACCGATTCGCCAAGCAACAACGTGGAACGATCTATGCGTTCATAAACCAGACTGATTCGTGGTACATCGGCATAAATTTTACGCATATGGTACTTTTGGAGTAATGAAATCAAAACAAGATTATATTTTCGCTTGGTTTCGGGTTTTGTGGCTTTCATGAGTTAGATTGGGTCATTTGTCACCAACATTTTATCGAATTTGAATTATATTAGCTAGCACGAAAGACTTAGGAGATACTATTCGTATTGCCTTGGTGGCGCAGTTGTGCTTGCGCATGCGTTACGACTGCTGTGCTGAGGTCTCGGGTTCGATCCCCGGGTCGGGTAAAGTGATATTGGGTTTTTCTATTTAAAAATACTCAGTATCAGCCCGAAGTCTGGAATTGTGCCCGGTATGGGATAGGCTCGCCCCTATCACATTATAGGACCGTAATCAATTCGGCGAAAAGTGAGTGTACTGGTTACACCTCTGTCTACCCCTTCGGGGATTACAGGCGTAAGTATATATGTATGTCATAATTGTGCTTGGTAATTTGAAGTCTACTGTGTAAAGCTTTTGTAGAATATGGCCAGTAAAGTTCTAAAATACCTTCTTTACAAGAGAGAAATAAATGCAGTCAAGCCAGATTATATCTTAATATTAAGTGTTGGGAACATCAACAAAACTATGCAAGATGGATATTTAAAAGGCACAAATACAATATTTATAATTTATTAATTGATTTACACGACACTGTTACACATCTCAGTGCTTAATATTAACACACACGCATGTCAGGATTCACTTAAGGCTTCTCTTTATAATTAATCTACCAGCATTACCCTTTTTAACTGAACAACGCCATTGAACCATTTACAATTACTTACTGCCCCGCGAACGAACCGGTAATGTTCTCACTACCAACTCACTGCTACACCACTAGTCTTCTGAACTGACCCCGGAGCGCGGAAGGCACTCTGTTTTATATTAAACATTTACTACTCCCACTTTGGTTGTCATTATTAACTACCCCCAACTAGTCTCCTAAATACCTCCGTTATACCTTCGGTATTTCTAATAATAGTAAATACTCTAATATTAGTTCTTGAATTTCCAAAACGAATGCCAGCCCTGTATTGAACAATGTCCCACTGTTAAGCACGGGCCTCCTCTGCTAATGGGAGGGGTTAGGCCTTGTCTACCACGCTGGTCTAATGCGTAGGTAGACTTTACAAACCTTTGAAATTCGTATGAGAATTTTCAGGTATGCTGGTTTCCTCACAATGTTTTCCTTCACCGTTAAAGCAAGCGATAATTGACAATGAATACACGCGTAACTTTAGAAAAATCAAAGATGTATTTGTTTTGGGCTCCTTTCTCCGCAGTTAGCCCGTTGAACGTCGGGCCATTGTGCGTGTATATGCCGGCTAGTAGTCTAGCGAGCCTAGCTCCTAGGTAGACTTCATATAACTTCACCGTAGCAAGCAATAATTAGTAATGAATACACGCGTAACTTGAGAAAAGTCAGAGGTGTATGCCGTTTGGGCTTGTCGAACCTACCATATTCATCTCGGCAGTCCATACAACACCCAAATATGCTATGCTTAGTTGCTTTTTTCCACTTCTTAAAGCGTTTTTTAGTTTGTCTTCGTTTACACACAGATTTTTTCTCTCTTGCACAATCTTGGAGTATGTGTGGAGTCACCCTTGCTGATCGTATGAGGAATAGCGTGATAAGAGATTGTTGTGAGTTGAAGAATAATGTGGTGACTAATATAGAAAGAGGTATGCTGAGATGGTTTGGCCATATGGAGAGGATGGATGAAAGGCGATTTACGAAAGGTATTTATCGTGCGAATGTGACTGGAAGAGTGGGTAGAGGGCGCCCGAGGAGAACTTATTCCAATCAAATTAACGATATTCTCCTAAAAGGGCAAATCAGGAGTACCTCCAACCGCCGAAAATGTATGATAAGATGTATGAATGTGGAAGAGGCGAAAGAAGTGTGTCAGGATCGTAGCTTGTGGCAGTCAATAGTATCTGTCTACCCCCATGGGATACGGGCGTGAGTGTATATGTATGTATGTATGTATGTATATACACAATAGTAATTTTTGCAATTGGCACTGTTAAAACTTCACCGATATATAACTAACAAAATCACTCCGGATTTTCCAGAAAACATCCTAAACCTTATATTAGAATAAAGTTTCTTATCAAGCAAGATTCGACATGCGTAAGTCGGTCATCAATCAAGCCGGGCCAAACTAGGTCACTCGGATGTTCGGATGTCTTTATACGGGGCTATTACATAGCGTATCATGTTACTGGTGTATTTAAATTGGCATTACTAGAGAGAATATATAGATAATTACAAACAAAACATTATATTTTTTTTATTCTGGCACGGCAAAGTGACCACACTGCACCTGATGGAAAGCGCAGTGCCGTCCAGATAGAGTATCAAGTAGCGAGAGACAGTCTATCTATCACTACTCAACACAATCATGCCGGCCTGATTATAATAAAATACACGGACACAGTCCTTTTTTTTTGTTGTCGCGGTGAAAGCGTTTTATTACTACCGCCCGCTCCGGGGGGAAGCGGAATAAGAATAAAACGGTTATGCTGGACTAGCCTGTCTTACGACACAGCATCTCCCTCGCCCGGATGATGGCTATCCGGGCAGCCGCTGGGCCGAGTCCCTATCCCCTATGTACACCCCACCCGGCACTACTAGCTAAAACCCCGCGGTGGCCTTCTTCGACACTTACGGAGTGATCCCGGGGTATTATAAGAAGTGCTAGAAGTTTAAGTTAGGAGTTGTGCCTGTCTAGCCATCTAGACAGTGACAACACCTGAGATTCAGGACGATCGCTATAGGTGTCTCAGTGCAGAAGACAACTCCTTGCATTGATACTTCTGCTCCCGAAAATAACCTCCACGGGGGCGGAGCCGCGAGCAACAGCTAGTATACAATAAAATACACGCACACAGTCCTGACCCACACTAGGTAAAACCTGCTTAGTAGGTTTAGTAGGAACCGTATTCCCTCGTAGTTGTACGAAGTTGAGTTGATATAAAACTAATTTTATGGATTTTATCGCGGTTTAATACTTTTAACCGACTTCAAAAAAGGAGGAGGTTAACAATTCGTCGGAACCTTTTTTTTTATGTATGTTACCCGATTACTCGAAGACGCGTGGACCGATTCGAGAAATTCTTTCTTTGTTTAAAAGGGTATACTTCCCAGGCGGTCCCATTGGCACCAAGTCAGGATCTGATGATGGGATCTCAGTAAAATCAAGGGCAACCCTCAAATTTTATAGTGACGCATAATTTGTTTCTTATTGACGTCTGTTACGGTCCGCCTGACGGCGGGGCACAAAAAAAAAACAAGATACGAAGAATAAAAAAAAATACTTTTATTTTTTCTTTTACAAAAAAAAAACCAAGTACTGAGGATAAGGAGAACCGCTCAGGGCGTGAGCTCTCGGCACAGAGAAAGTTCCGTTTGGTGATGGTCGACGGGCAATGTGCGCTGGGGACTTAACTACGCTCCAATGTCTGCCGGTGCGGTAGGGACCGGGGGCGCCGCGTGGCTCGCGATGCAGCGGCGTGCCGGGCGCAGAGGTCAGCAGAGGTCGGCGACTATGTTCTGCCGCGGTCGCACTCCTTCCCGGCTCGGAGCCGTTGTCGAGTCAGTGTTGTACGGTACGGGAGTTGGTACCTCCCAGCTGCAACCCGTACGGTGGTCCCCCAGATTCCTGGAACGCGTCGACAGGACGTTTGTAGCGCAAAAGACCCCGAGACCCAAGCACTAGTCGAGACCATGTGTGGGTGTCGGCATCTTTCGCGAACAATAAAAAACAACAAAATACAATACGCGCAGTGGAGTGACGATATACCAATCCGGTAATAGTAGAAGAACCAAAAAAATATATAAAATTATTTGAAAACCCAAAACCGAACTTCATCTAACTATTTACCGGTCGATCACCAATCCACTACGCCATGAGGTACAAAAAAATAAAATAACATTCCTTCTCGAATGCAATAATTACAAATTAGTAGGTAGTTAAAGACAAGCATATCGGCGAAGCGATGACCTGTGATATTTACAACGCCGGTACATTAAAAAAACTTCACTGATTTAACAATAGACTCCCAGCGATTTAGATGGGAGTAATATTATATGATTTCTTTTAAAACCTAACGAATTTAAGTTATTATCAAATTTACATTTCTAGATACATTACTACAAATTAAATATAAGATACATTTTTACGGTGGATATTATTTAAGTTAACAATTGAATGATTAATTTTGAGTCTACTAAATTACAGTTACATTAAAGAAAGAAAACCACCGATATTGAGAACACACGCGTGAAATACAAGTGGTCATTTAATTTCTGATCTAGACCATCTTCATTTGGCAATAGTATTTAAATGAAATTAACCCGAGTGAACATATGTAAGGTAAGGTTATGTTTTACTGCACCACGCGTCACATTTCTCTACGTAATTAAACCATTATTATACGGTGGAAGAATTTAAATCGGATAAAACCAGACACGAATTAGCTAACAGCAAAAAGCCTAAAGAATTATAATTAACTTACCAAGGGGGATGATGATTAGCACTGATTTTACTACTTTATTTTAACTGGTGGTATTTACTTGTGAGCCGACCTGTTTCCTGTGCGTATTGGAATCAACTGTCGTTTTGTGTCCCGCGCCTTGTATTTAAAGGAAGGGTTTTTTCCTTGTGTGCGTGATAATTGATATTTTTTAGTGGGGATTCGTGTTTCAGACAGAAGGATTACCCTGATTGGTTCTATCCGCTATTGCTAGATCATTTCGCGTGGTTTCGCTCCGTAGTAACAACTTAATTATTTTGTCTTTATGTTTGTAATTATTTTAACATTTTTTATTTTTATGTATTATCTTGTTACAACGTAACAATACCCCCTCTCCCAGAGAAAGGATTTTACGTAGTAAAATCCGCTGCGGTAAGCGCTTAAGTATCGCTAGAACCGCCCAGTACTGTCTCACATTCATACTTCCACTAACAAATACCTACCATGCGACCTAGCATCCGACCTTTCATAGTTGTCTGGTGAAATTTAAAATCAACAGACTTCCGTATAACTAGAGTACAATTCTATTAACGAATTGGACTCGAGAACAGTACTGCATGACAAGGAGCGTCTAAGAAGAAGAATACTGCAACGTGAACATTCTGACGAATCGGCACTGTGAAATACATTGGTCTTTGATGAATTTGTTACAGTCACGACCCGCTGTAACGAAAAACAGCAGACGAGCAGACCTATACCAAGAAACTGTCATGCTCCGCTAAAATTTTGCAAAACGCAAAAACAAAACGTGTGTAGACCTATAAGGAAGTCAATACACACAAAAAAATCGTGTAGGCTTATTTTAATTCATCAGAGACAATGTGGACAGAGACCAAAACGTAACAATTTTTAATTTGTAATAATTGTAGACGAGAAAAAAAAATATTCCATTTTCCGAACACTATGAATCAAGGAAACCTGAATTGAACTGTTAACGGTAATAACTTCGATGAATAAATGATCATTTGATCAAGCTAAATAAAATAGCTAAACGACATTGCGAGTATGTCTATTCTTTAGCGAATTTGTTACAGTCACGACCCGCTGTAACGGAGAGAAGAAAACAGCAGACGAGTAGACCTATACCGAGAACTGTCATACTCCGCTAAAATTTTGCAAAACGCAAAACAATAAAACGTGTGTAGACCTATATAGAAGTCAATACACACAAAAAAATTCGTGTAGGCTTATTTAACTCGCTAAAGAACGGATAATAAACGAATGTTAACATATTATAGAATTGTTTAACAATCCTAAAAAAAAAATTCCTATGAAACAGGACAAAATTGATGAGGTTATCTATCGTGTATAATTCACGTGATAACTATAAAAGTGTGACAACACACCAAAAAAAAAACTTTACGAATTCCGAGAATTCCGGGAAAATTCCGATAAAATCCCGGTAAAATTCCGATAAAATCCGTACATTCATCGCGCGGTGAGAGCACTCGGGTCACTTGGGTCTACATCTATAATATGATGCGACCCGCATGGTATAAGTTTTCCCACCGTACGCCAGAAATGCCGGTGTGACTATCTATTGGGATCCTAAAATTGTCAACCCTATTCATAGCTTCTAAACTACGTATGGCTATTTCATACCTAAGCTCCGGTTTAGTTAGATGTAGATGTTCAATAGTACGGTCCATTTTAAAATATATAAAAAAAATTACTTCATATGAACCGAACCGAAAGAATCGAACCCACGAACTGGAAAGAACCAAAAGGAACCGAAAAGAACCGAAAGGAACCGAAAAGAACCGAAAAGAAATGAAACGAAATGAACCGAAAAGAAACGAACCGAACCGAAAGAATCGAACCCACGAACCGAAAAGAACGAACCGTAACGAACCGGAAAGAACCGAAATGATCAATCTAATTTTATTGGTCAGCTAAGTCGAAGATAAAAAGAAATTTTAATCGATGTTAAAAAAAAAATTCCGAGAAAAAAATAATTTATTCGAAGTTAAAAAAAAATTTTAAGTCCGAAAAAAAAAATTAATCGAAAAAAAATATTCGAAGTTAAAAAAATTTAACAATACGCGACGAAATGTGACACGAAAGTGGCAATGTTAATAAAATATTAAGTACGATGTAAAATAATGTACGTTACTATCATTATCTTTTCAGAGTATAAAATAAAATTTGCAAAACAATAATGATTGCAACAAAAAAATATGAATGCAGAAATGCACCAAACAAAAAAATCTCTGAAAGGAAATGTTTAACTACGCACATACATAAATGCAAAAACGATTGCTAAACAAGAAACATGTCAATGCACAAAAATCAGAATGCAATGTTATAAGAAAAAATAAAATTATGATGATAAAATTATGCCACTTGCAGTTCACGCGTATGTGTGTGGGTAACCATAGATGGTATTTGATTACCCTGCGGAACCAGAAGACAAAATTTCGGCTACCCGTTCCTCTATAAAGAGAAAACGGGTCGGTGGTGCCTCCCCGTTCAGCCTCGTCCGCATAGGCTTACCACCTGGTTGAGAAAAAAAATACCGACACCACAATAGTACCAAACGAAAACTTCTCTGTGCTTGCTTTTAATAGTTGAGCGCCATTTTGTTACGGTCCGCCTGACGGCGGGGCACAAAAAAAAAACAAGATACGAAGAATAAAAAAAAATACTTTTATTTTTTCTTTTACAAAAAAAAAACCAAGTACTGAGGATAAGGAGAACCGCTCAGGGCGTGAGCTCTCGGCACAGAGAAAGTTCCGTTTGGTGATGGTCGACGGGCAATGTGCGCTGGGGACTTAACTACGCTCCAATGTCTGCCGGTGCGGTAGGGACCGGGGGCGCCGCGTGGCTCGCGATGCAGCGGCGTGCCGGGCGCAGAGGTCAGCAGAGGTCGGCGACTATGTTCTGCCGCGGTCGCACTCCTTCCCGGCTCGGAGCCGTTGTCGAGTCAGTGTTGTACGGTACGGGAGTTGGTACCTCCCAGCTGCAACCCGTACGGTGGTCCCCCAGATTCCTGGAACGCGTCGACAGGACGTTTGTAGCGCAAAAGACCCCGAGACCCAAGCACTAGTCGAGACCATGTGTGGGTGTCGGCATCTTTCGCGAACAATAAAAAACAACAAAATACAATACGCGCAGTGGAGTGACGATATACCAATCCGGTAATAGTAGAAGAACCAAAAAAATATATAAAATTATTTGAAAACCCAAAACCGAACTTCATCTAACTATTTACCGGTCGATCACCAATCCACTACGCCATGAGGTACAAAAAAATAAAATAACATTCCTTCTCGAATGCAATAATTACAAATTAGTAGGTAGTTAAAGACAAGCATATCGGCGAAGCGATGACCTGTGATATTTACAACGCCGGTACATTAAAAAAACTTCACTGATTTAACAATAGACTCCCAGCGATTTAGATGGGAGTAATATTATATGATTTCTTTTAAAACCTAACGAATTTAAGTTATTATCAAATTTACATTTCTAGATACATTACTACAAATTAAATATAAGATACATTTTTACGGTGGATATTATTTAAGTTAACAATTGAATGATTAATTTTGAGTCTACTAAATTACAGTTACATTAAAGAAAGAAAACCACCGATATTGAGAACACACGCGTGAAATACAAGTGGTCATTTAATTTCTGATCTAGACCATCTTCATTTGGCAATAGTATTTAAATGAAATTAACCCGAGTGAACATATGTAAGGTAAGGTTATGTTTTACTGCACCACGCGTCACATTTCTCTACGTAATTAAACCATTATTATACGGTGGAAGAATTTAAATCGGATAAAACCAGACACGAATTAGCTAACAGCAAAAAGCCTAAAGAATTATAATTAACTTACCAAGGGGGATGATGATTAGCACTGATTTTACTACTTTATTTTAACTGGTGGTATTTACTTGTGAGCCGACCTGTTTCCTGTGCGTATTGGAATCAACTGTCGTTTTGTGTCCCGCGCCTTGTATTTAAAGGAAGGGTTTTTTCCTTGTGTGCGTGATAATTGATATTTTTTAGTGGGGATTCGTGTTTCAGACAGAAGGATTACCCTGATTGGTTCTATCCGCTATTGCTAGATCATTTCGCGTGGTTTCGCTCCGTAGTAACAACTTAATTATTTTGTCTTTATGTTTGTAATTATTTTAACATTTTTTATTTTTATGTATTATCTTGTTACAACGTAACACGTCGGTGTACTTTTTATGAATAAAAAACTTTTACTTATAGTCAAATCGAAACATCGGGACTAAAAAACATCAATAAAATCCGTAAATTAATTTTATTTCAATGTGAAATATTCGCGTAATCATAAGAAACCAGTCGATTCGACCGTTAGCGTGGCGACAATGGTTCATTCATTACGGCATTGACAGCCTCCGTGGCGCAGTTGGTGAGTAGCCAGCTGTGAAAGTAGAGGCCGTGGGTTCGATTCCCGCAGTGGGATAAATGCTTGTGTGACAGACAGATATTTGTGTCCGGGGTCCGGGTCTGGGTGTTGTGAGACCGAAAGTCGTAGTCCCTGATACCCACAACACAAGACTCGTATCTTAGTGTGGGGTCGGGGCTATGTGTGTGACTGTTGGGTGTTATTTATTTATTCAATGTTCATACTCGTAACCACCACAACTTTTGGAGCAAAGTATATCCGACCATTTATTAAGGACTAGATTAAGACAAAGGTAATTAAAAATTTTCCTAATGCGGAAAAGTGATGTTTTTTTTTTTGGAATCTACAATTTAAAGACAAATATGGTTGTTATTTATTTATAGTAGCTAGCACTGACACTCGCACTTGAAGCTACATTAACTATATTAATACTCTAACTGTCCGCTTCTTCACCTCCATGCCCCATGGAGTAGTGTGAAGAAGCTAGACAGCAGGCCGGCATGATTGTGTTGAGTAGCGAGGTATAGTTACCTCTCTACTTGATACTCTTTCTGGATGGCAATGCACTTACCATCAAGTGTAGTGTGGTCACTTTACCGTGCCAGAATATATATATCTAAAGATTGGTAGAGCCACGCTGTAGACATATTTGTCTACAGCATGAATGGGTCTCGACCAGGGTGGTACCACTGTCTCACAGAAAACAAACGTAGAGTGACAGTTTACTGTCGCCAGATTCCCCCTTCCCTTCCCTAATCCCTATTCCTGTCCTTTTAAGGCCGACAGCGCATACATGACACTTTTGGTATTGTGGATGTTCATGGACGGTGGAGATCACTAAACATCAGGTGACCCACTGGCTCGTTTGTCGGACTAGGTATGCTATAAAAAAATATCTAAAGATTAATAAACCCACTCTACAAATCAATTTTAAGAAAGAGCGGTCACAGCAATGTTCGTTTCCACTTTTCCAACTTCAGTTTTCTGGGTCAATAGGGTTTCCGGCGACAGGCGAAAGGTTTACATGCCCGGCCTAAGAAATGGCCGCGTTTACATTTTTATTTTAGGGTCCCACGTTTGACCTATTTCAGTTCCCGAAAATGTTTTACGGGATCTGAATGACGGTATAGGTCCAGTCGATCACAGCTTTGTTCGAGTTATTTTGGCGTTGTAGGGAGATTTGGGAAGGTTTTTTATTCCTCAGTGACGAATGAATTGTTTGCTTGATTGTGAGTATCACGGTTGTTTTAAAAGTTGTAGAACGATCTAGAAATCTAATCACAAAGTTCTCTTAGAGACATATTTTTTTTAATTTCAGCTTAGAGCTGGTTGTTAAGGCTATACTTACGGATCAAAACCAAGTGTCACATTCATACCCGCCTGATGTGTAGCTTCTTCAGATTACGCCATGAGGCAAGAAGGTGAAGAAGCGGTTGACGATCTAGTGTTAGAGTACTCTGAAGGCCGCATGACGCTTAAACATCGTAACCCAACTCTACACCCCGACAAAAACCGAATGAACATTGGCTGATCCCGGAACGAGACACACTTGCGTGTGCCACTATGGTGGGATTTACACCCTGTGTATGCTGGTGTAATATCCTACCACCAGCATGCAGCAGTTTTAATTATTCTAAGTGACTACATCCCTGTGACTACAACTCGGAATTGAAATTATTCAATCTGTCTCGGTGGCGCAGTTGTAATTGCGCATGCGTCACGACTGCTGTGCTCAGGTCTCGGCTTCGTGATTTGTGCCCGGAATGGCGGATAGGACAGGCTAGGCTTCGGATAGGCTCGCCCCCTATCACATTATGGGACCGAAATCAATTCGGCGAAAAGTGGGTATACTGGTTGCACCTCTGCCTACTCCTTCGGGGATTAGAGGAGTGAGTGTATATAGTGTATGTATGAAATTATTCAGAACTATTACTACTTCATACGGTAATTGGGTCGATTAATTGATACTTTACGCATCGCTAAAGGGATCTATTCCATTTCAATGTGTATCTACGGAAACTATTGATAATTCATGAATTCTCAGAAACTATAAGTAACAAACTTCAAGTTTGGCAGGTATTACAACTTAATCGTGAAAGGGTTTAATGAAAACCCCTCCTTATAGGGACGGAATAAAGTTGAAATTTAGACAAACATAGTTTTGATCCCACACTAACTCAATACGGCCTCGTGGGATTCAGAATTACGGCACTATGCCGACCACACCCAAAAAAATGGGTGTGGTCGTCATAGTGCTTTTGATTTTTTCAATTGATTTTGAATCTCACAAATTGGTCTTAGCACGAGGATCAAACCCACGGCCTCTTGTTTCATAGCCACTTGCCCGCTTCGCCACGAAGGCTGTATAAAATTTGAGTTTTTTTTATTGCCTCGGTGGCGCAGTTGTAATTGCGCATGCGTTACGACTGCTGTGCTGAGGTCTCGGGTTGGATCCCCGGGTCGGGTAAAGTGATATTGGGATCTTATCTAGAAATTCTCAGTATTAGCCCGGAGTCTGGAATCTGTGCCCAGTATGGCTATAGGCTCGCCCCCTATTATAGGACTGAAATTCGGTGAAAAGTGGGTGTACTGGTTACACTTCTGCCTACCCCTTGGGGGATTACAGGCGTGAGTGTATGTGTGTGTGTTTTTTTTATTTCGTCATGGTGTAGTGTAAATTGTTGGTCCGCCCTGTGGTTTGGGGGCGTTTGGAGAATCCCACCACGGTATCCCCTGCCTGTCGTAAGAGGCGACTAATAGGGGCATCAGGGGAGCTGATGTAGCGCCCTTTCCGGTGTGTCGAAATTTGTTTGTACATAGTTTTATTATGTATATACTTCGTCGGCACACCGGGCGACCCCGGGATGACGGCAGCGCGGGTGTTTGGCCTCGTTGCTGCCGTGGACGCCGAGGGCGTCCTTCGGTGCGCGGGGGCTTCTGAGCTCCCCCCACATGGAGACGGGCTGCAAGGCGGAACCGCGCAGGGGCGGTTCCGGTCGAAAATGGGGCGCTAATCGCCCCGTGTGCCCGGGACCGTCTCTTATGCGCCGAAGAGGGCCACCGCGGGGTTTTTAGTTGGTATTGCCGGTGTAGGGAATTTGTTAGGGACTCGGCCCAGCGGTCGTCCGGATGTCAACATCTCTCCCGGACGGCTTAACGCTGGGTCGCAAGGCCGACGAGCCCACCATAACCGTCCCGCCATCCCCCCGGCGGGCCGGAAGTGATAAATCGCTTTTCCCCGCGAAGAAAAAAGTATAAATTGTTGGTGTCGATTTGAAAGATGACCTACTTAACTAGGTTCTAAATGTAAAAATAAACTTTTTGATTCTTCGCAGTTAAACTCCTTATTTATTTATTAACTCTTTATTGTACACTTATGATTAAAAATAAAGAAAGATTACATTTATATATTATAGTACAAATGGCGGTCTTATCGCTCTAGGCAATTTCTTCCAGACAACCATGGGATGGACATAAGAAAAGGAGAAAGAGAGGGCAGTCTATATAATAAAGGATTAAAAGCACCAATAAATATAAATAAACAAAAATATTTTTAAATAAATATTAAATATAATAATAACAGGTAACACACCCAATGCGATTATACTTACATTGCAGTACATTCGTTACAGTCATTATAGTCGCCCTTACGAATTCCGCCAGTGTGCAATTAAAAATATCTATGTTCCGCCCAACTTGGTTAATTATATTAATGGCTCTGACCACTGGAGCGTACCGAGCAGTCTTGGTGCGAGTCAACGGAACCTCGAAGAGCCTCTCCCTTACATTGATTCGCAACCTTGTGTTTGGGACCAGGAGTTTCAGTGAGGCCAAAACTGATAGATTATTTAATTTACCTCGGGAAACCTCAAATATATATTTATGCATACATATATACCTAGTCAGGTCATAAGTATTGTCACACAGTAAAAACTTTTATTTTAGAATGCTGGCCACAAAAAAGTTTATTGAATTCGAATTTCAAATTGTTCATGAAAATAAAAATGTATACTTTTTAGAATTTTACTCATTTTTAAATATGGAGTGGACGCTTAAAGAAGACCGTGTTGCAGTAATTGCGTTGCATCGTTGCGGTTACGCGCCAATTCAAATTTTTGACATACTGTTGATATATTTGTAAAGATTAATGTATCTTCTTTTGGTAACTCTAAAATTAAATAAATACTGAAAAATTTGAATATAACCAAAAGATTCGTAGTGTAGATGACAGGTCAAGAAGTGGTCGCCCTCGGTCTGTTAGGACTCCAGTAGTGATAAAAGCTGTGAAGGCGCGAATTCAAAGAAATCCCAAACGTAAGCATAAACTGTTGGCCCTTCAGATGGGGTTAAGCAGAACCACGGTGAAAAGGGTGTTAAATGAAGACTTAGGGCTTCGGGCATATCGAAGAAAAACAGGACATCGTTTGAATGCTCGTCTAATGGACCTGAGACTGAAGAGATGCCGCGCTTTGTTGAAGCGGTACGCGGGTAAAAAATATCGGGAAATTCTTTTTTCAGATGAAAAAATTTTTACCGTAGAAGAGAGCTACAACAAACAAAATGATAAGGTGTACGCACACAGTAGTGAAGAAGTGAGCAACCGTATTCCGCGTGTCCAACGAGGTCATTTTCCATCCTCGCTCATGGTATGGTTGGGAGTTTCTTATTGGGGCTTAACAGAGGTACATGTTTGTGAGAAAGGTGTAAAAACGAATGCAGTTGTGTATCAAAATACAGTCCTGACGAACCTTGTGGAACCTGTTTCTCATACCATGTTCAATAACAGGCACTGGGTATTCCAACAAGATTCGGCGCCAGCTCATAGAGCGAAGAGCACACAACACTGGCTGGCGGCGCGTGAAATCGACTTCATCCGGCACGAAGACTGGCCCTCCTCCAGTCCAGATTTGAATCCGTTAGATTACAAGATATGGCAACACTTGGAGGAAAAGGCGTGCTCAAAGCCTCATCCCAATTTGGAGTCACTCAAGACATCCTTGATTAAGGCAGCCGCCGATATTGACATGGACCTCGTTCGTGCTGCGATAGACAACTGGCCGCGCAGATTGAAGGCCTGTATTCAAAATCACGGAGGTCTCTTTTGAATAAACTTTAGTGTCATAAGAATCTATGTTTTGTTAAGTTCATTTTGGTATATAAATGGTTACATAACGAATAAACTTGTTTCAATTATTTTATATTAAACATGTGACAGAATTTATGACCTGACTAGGTATATACACACATACATACACATACACACATATTAATGTATGATAAATAAATAATTACACATAATTATATATTAAGACAATTCCATAGATAAATAAACATATGTAGAAAAAAAAACTAAAGTTAACTAATATACTCCTTAAAAGATTTTATAGTCGTAGGTACTAAAGCTAACCGTTATTTTTTGTCATAACACCGTAGAAATACTTTATTACTGACAACTTACGGAAAATGGTCACGCAATGATACTAAAGCTTCGGAACACAAAAATATTTCTTCTAAAACAATTTTGCTACGTTGCAAGAGGCAATTACACTGTAGGGGCACATATAGAGCGCAAATAAATAAAAGTTTTTTTTAATTCATAAAAAGTACACCGACTTCAATAAGAAACAAAGTATGTGTCCCTATAAAATTTGAGGGTTGCCCTCGACTTTTCTGAGATCCCATCATCAGATCCTGACTTGGTGCCAACGGGACCACCTAGGAAGTATACCCTTTTAAACAAAAAAAGAATTTCTCGAATCGGTCCAGGCGTCTTCGAGTAATCGGGTAACATACATAAAAAAAAAAGATTCCGACGACTTGTTAACCTCCTCCTTTTTTGAAGTCGGTTAAAAAGAGGTTAAAAATTGCCACTAGAATACATATGTAATGAAAATATTTTACAATGCCTCCATGGCGCAGTTGGCGAGTAGCCGGCTGTGAAATGAGAGGCCGTGGGTTCGATTCCCACACCGGGTCAAATGTTTGTGTGACAGACAGATATTTGTGCTCAGGGTCTGGGTGTTGTGAGACCTAAAGTCTCTCGTAGTCCCTGATACCCACAACACAAGACTTAGTGTGGGGTCGGGGCTATGTGTGTGACTGTTGGGTGTTATTTATTTATTTAATGTTTATACTCGTAACCGCAACAACTTTTGGAGCAAAGTATATCCGACCATTTATTAAGGACTAGAGTAAGGCAAAGGTAATTAAAAATTTGCCTAATGCGGAAAAGAGGTGAGAATTTTATTTTTTTGGAATCTACAATTTTAAGACTAATATGGATATGCAAAAGTTATAACATGAATAATCGAGAATGGTATTTAAAAACTCTGTTAGGCGTAAATTTCTGTAAACAAAAACTACGCAGCCCGCATCTTCCTTCCCTCCTATTACTCTGAGTCCTTTAATCATAGTGTGAAGAAGCTACTCAACAGGCCGGCATGATTGTGTTGAGTAGCGAGGGTGTCTTTCGCTCCTTAATACTCTAACTGGACGGCACTGCGCTTACCATTAGGTGCAGTGTGGTCACCCATGCCAGGATAGAAATATATACAGAGGCCCTTGGCTCCACATTCCTTCGCATCAAACTTTACCTGTATTCTTTTTGGCATTTGAGCATTCATGGACGTAAGATTAAGTTAAGATACTTGAAAAAAAGGTCAATATTTCTAAGCTAATAATTCGGCCGCAAGTGTACACATTAGTAAGTTATAAGAGGCTGGATTAATGGAATAAGTTAATTAAACGCGTGGCAATTAAAGGATAATACGCAGGAAAAGCAACGTCGTTACGAGAAATGTTTTTGCTGGAAACCCTTCGTAATCCACTCTTATTTATCACTCATAACATTTTCTGTGAAATGTATAAAAAGAACGAACAATATACGTGTTCTTGGAAGCATATTTATGTGTTATAATAAAAAAGGAAAAATGTGATATATAAAAAACAAGTGAATGTAGAAAAAGAGAGTTCAAACGACTATCATATGAGGCCGTCGGCGCAAAAGTGGCCTAAGCTTGAGACAATGAGTATGAAAATAATGGGGTTTGTATATTCATAAATTTTAAATCAATGTACATAAATGCAATTTTTGCAATGCCATCTTGTTGTCATCATATTGGCAATTGGTGAAACTAGAGATAGGCCGGCTTTGCATAAAATTTTCGCACATTTTAAATCATTTGTAGTACATAGGTCAGATTATGAAAAATTGAGGGTTAGGCCACTTTTGCACTGACAACCTCATATGTGCTAATTAGGATAAATTTTTTTCCTAGCGCAGCATAGTGACCGCACTTAACCTGATGGTAAGCGCAGTACGGTCCAATTAGAGTATCGAGTAGCGAGAGACGATCTATCCCCCGCTACTCAACACATTCATGCCGGCCTGCTCCTTCACACTACGCCATGGGCAAGAAGGTGAAGCGGTCGAGGGTCTATTGTCAGAGTACTTAGAAGGCCGCAAAATTGCCAACATTGTACCCCAACTCTAGACCCCCAAAAAGTAAATATAAGTATTTATGGCTGTTATATGAATTTTCATCAGTTATGAATACTGTGCGTCCATGTTTATCTTATCAAATATACCATTTTACATAGGCTCAGTCGAGATCTGATCCTATTTCAGCACGTTAATCCCATATTCATTAGTGATAGATAAACTGTATCAGGATTTATCGATGATATCAAGTGTTTAGGTAGTTCTACGAACGTAAATATCGCACCTGTAACGCATAAGCAGAAGTAAAAATAAATTATATTTTCTTTTACTGCCTCGATAGGCAGACGAGCAGACGGGCCACCTGATGGTAAGTAGTCACCGCCGCCCATAGACTTCTGCAATACCAGGGCACAGCAAAGCCGCTGCCTACCGTTGAAAAACATGCTTTAATAGTTAGCTAAACAAAAATTAGAAAATAATTCCATTAATTTGATAGTAAACAAGCGGGCGTGTGGAAATTTTCAAGTAAATCAGACGTCAAAATTACGTTGAAAGATTCCGTCACATACAAACAGGTAAAGCTAATATACAGCATGTAAAAACTTAATAATAATAATAGTCCTGTATTAAACATTGTCCCACTGCTGGGCCTCCTCTTCTAATGAGAGGGGTTAGGCCTTAGTCCACCACGCTGGCCTATTGCGGGTTGGGGTGCATACCTTCGAAATTCTTATAAGAATTCTCAGGTATGCAAGTTTCCTCACGATGTTTTCCTTCACCGTTAAAGCAAGCGATAATTAACATTTAATACACACATAACTTTAGAAAAGTCAGAGGTGTATGCCACTTGGGTTTCGACCATACGACTTTCGTCTTGGCAGTCCGTACCGCAACCAACTAGGTTATCGCTGCTGCTATATAAAAACTTAACAAGTCATAATTGATCATAAAAATAATAATAAATAACTGATTTCTAATAGCAACGCATGACTAAAATATGTACGTGTATGGATATTCATATCCGCCCGGATAGCGACCACCGTAAATAGGATGTAAAACCCGCCATAGTGGCAACACGCAAGTGTGTCGCGTTCCGGGATCAGACAGTATACATCTGGTTTTTGTCGGGGGTCTAGGTTCGGGTAGGATGTTTGGCCGTGTTGCGGCCTTCTGAGTACTCTAACACTAGATCCTCGACCGTTGCTTCTCTTCCTTGCTCATGGCGTAGTGTGAAGAAGCAGGCCGGCATGATTGTGTTAAGTAACGGAGGATAAATTGTCTCTCGCTACCTGATACCTTAATTGGACGGTACTGCGCTTACTATCAGGTGCAGTGTGGTCACTTTGCCGTGCCAGGATAAAAAAATGTGATGACTGTACATGGAATTACAATACGATAATGAGCATAAGAACGTCTTACCTAATTAGCTATTTATGCTGTCCGAAGTTAGCTGGCGGGCTTTTTCCGTTCTATATTATACTAGAGGACATTATTTTTAGAATACAAAGGTTGTCTGGAAGACATAGCCAACGACAACTTAGAACATAAGGTTTATATAATTTTCTATTTTTTTAATACGGGCCCGGCCAGTCGTCGTACCACTGACTGTGTTATAGAGTGAATTTTCGATGAAAATATTAAAAATTACCTCTCGACCACAGCGTCACTTTTCGGATCCAAAACTATCCTATCGATTAAGTTTGAACATTCACAAAATTTCATTGAATCGCTTTCGAAGATTAGCGTGTTGTTCTTGACGTGTGGTTTCTTGGTCTTAGACGTGGATCTTTTTACTTATAATGTTTGTGTGTTTATTAAGGTTCTTTTTTTATTTTGGCGCGGCAAAGTGACCACACTGCACCTGATGGTAAGCGCAGTGCCGTCAAGATAGAGTATCAAGTAGCGAGAGACAGTCTATCCCCCGTTACTCAACACAATCATGCCGGCCTGCTATTTAGCTTCTTCACATTACGCCTAAAGGACCCAGGATCATAGGAAGGAGGGAACACGGTAGCTGGCAAACTGTTCCACAGCTTGATGGTGCGGCAAAAATACGAGTTTGCGAGTTTGGTTCGGGCCGGGGTAGTAGACACCACGAAGCTGTGGCTCCGCAAGGCAGTACGCGTGGTTCTGGTATGGAAGGGAGAGGATGGGATAAGATAAAACAATTCTTCAGAGCATTCGCCATGATACAGACGGTAGAACACGCAAAAAAGGTAAAAATTGGCAACTGAATTTTGAATCAGTTCTCTGAGCCTGAATAGGCTGAAAGGACAATGCCCATTCTGGGTATATTTAAATTACTTACATTATTTTTGAAGGCGTCTGGCAAACAGAATTCCTCTGTTGTTTACGGGATTTCTTTTAAAACTTAATGAGACATATTATTGACTAGCTGTTGCTCGCGGCTCCGCCGCGTGGAGGTCATGTTTGGGAGAAAAAGTATACAATACAAAATACTCATGCGTTTAACTTAAAAAAATTACGGATTTTCATCCAATCTTTCATCCCCTATTTTACCCTCTTGGAGGCGGAATTTCCAAAAATCCTGAAACATATATTTTTTATTTTTAACTAAAAGGCCAAATACTAATTTTCATGAATTTAACTTCAAAAATGACGGATTTTCATACAAACTTTCATCCCCTATTTTACCTCCTTAGGGGTGGTATATCCAAAAACCCTTCCTTAGTGGATGCCTACGTCATAAAAGGTACCTACTGTCAAAATTTCAAGTATCTAACCCCAGCCGTTTAGGCTGTGCGTTGATCGATCAGTCAGTCAGTTTCTTATTTTATATATACAGATTTAAAATGACTACCAGGTTTCATTGACGCAATACTTTATTTATTTTTATTCGTCCAAAGGACAGGCTATAGTCAATCGACCATACTGCCTAGTCTTACGTTTAAATCTTTATATACCTACAGTTTACACAAAAAATATTATTATTACACAAAAAACATGGAAACCCGCGATCCAATTCCAAAAATATAAACTTTAGATAGTATTTGGATACTTTATAGACTATTTAAAACAACTTTGGAATTGACGCAAACTTGTACCGTGGTCCATATATTCCTGGTCATTCTCCTTTGGTGTTCATGTATAATAATGTCGCGCGCCGTTATATATATTAGGTATTGCTAAACCTTGAGAGATGTCAACCCGGCACGATAGAGGAAAGTCTTGGGCAAAGATCATATCGAAGAAAGGATTGTGAACTCTTATAAATGACATTGCGTGGGATTTATGATAGCTGTTTGCTTAAATATTTTATTTAGCGTCAGTTTGAGTAATGGCTCTGCTCTGAAGTTACTAGGTCAGGGCTAAAAAGTCTATCCTGAATGTCAAGTTCATATCTTTATATATAATTCTTGACAGCCTCCGTGGCGCTGCTGACGAGTAGCCGGCTGTGAGAGTCCGTGGGTTCGATTCCCACACCGGGACAAATGTTTGTGTGATAAACAGATATTTGTGTCCGGGGTCTGGGTTTTGTGAGGCCGAAAGTCTCTCGTAGTCCCTGATACCCACGACACAAGACTCGTATCTTAGTGTGGGATCGGTGCTATTTGTGTGACTGTTAGGTGTTATATATTTAAAAAAAAACTGTACTTGTGTATGAATTACACTGAATTACTCCTAAAGTTTGAATTTATAATTGGACCCGGTAACTGTGATCTGATTCCGGGTTTTTTTTTCTGGGATAGTGTTTGCCGGGCCTGCTAGTTGTCTATACATACACACATACATATACAATCACGCATGTAATCCCCGAAGGAAAAGGCAGAGGTGTAACCAATACTTCCACGTTTTGCCGAATTCATTTCGGGCCCATAATGTGATACGGGCGAGCCTATCGCCATACCGCACATCATTCCAGACTCGATTTTAATGATTCAAACACCATTTTAAAGTTTTTGTTTGATGAAAAATAGACAAATCTTTTCAAATTATAGGTGTTGCCAGAAAAGGATAAAAATTAACAGTGCCATCTGTTGTCAGTATAATGAACAAACTACTTGTATTGTTAATTTAGGGTTACGCGCCGAGGCGATTTAAGGAATTGACTATTTACTATATACTTTATTATATGACGTCACTGACCACTATCGGTGCGAATAGCAGGGGTCAGCTTTTATAGTTTTATTTCAATATGTAATACATATACACATAAGTAATCATTGTCATATGGAGAGGATGGATGAAAGGGGATTTACGAAAGGTATTTACCGTGCGAATGTGACTGGAAGAGTGGGTAGAGGGCGCCCGAGGAGAACTTATGCCAATCGAATAAACGATCTTCTCCTAAAAGGGCAAATCAGGAGTACCTTCAACCGTCAAAAATGTATGAGAAGATGTATGAATGTGGAAGAGACGAAATAAGTTTGTCAGGATCGTAGCTCTTGGCACTCAATAGTCTCTGTCTACCCCCATGGGACACGGGCGTGCGTGTATATGTATGTCATTGTGACTATTTAATGTTTTATAACCTACTCAGAAATATTCTTTGATATTTTGATTAAACCTAGCGGTCCGGAATATAATTATGTGGTAGATAGGATCTGGGATTACAATAGTTAGGCTTTGTATTCGTCACACGTCGTGCCCAGCCGCCGCCATATTTGTTGACTTCCTTTGAAGACCTACTTCACGAGGTCGCAGGATAGTTCGCAATCAAAAAACACATTTGTGTTGTGTTAATAAGTATTTTGGATTTTTTAATTATAAACTACATTTTGTGTTTTGCGCAAATCTAAACAATACTTTTGGATCGAATTTTCTACCAGCTCTTTCGAGTCCACTGTGTGAAAATAAATTAAATATGACTTCAAATACATAATACACTCACGCCTGTAATCCCTGAAGGGGTAGGCAGAGGTGCACTACTACACCCACTTTCGCCGAATTTATTATGGTCCCATAATGTGATAGGGTGCGAGCCTATCCCCATACCGGGCTCAATCCCAAACTCCGGGCTGATACTGAGCATTTTGTGATAGAAAAAACCCAAATCACTTTTCTCGTCCCGGCGATCGAACCTGTAAACTCAGCACAGTAGTAACCTCAGGGCGACGAAATCTGGGTGTACTGGTTTGGGTAATACATACGTTAGTGGGTAGGTATGTCTATAGGTATGTACTTTGCTCATGTATGAAAAAAAAACCTTGAACCTTTCACAACCAAAACCCCCAGGATTGTTACCATGTTTATAAGGCGAAAATATATAAAGCGAAGTACCCACAATACACAATAAGCAGGCCTACTTACTCTCGAAGGGGTGGCATTCGAATATCCTTTATAAAATATATCCTTCTCATCTTCGTAGTTGATAACCTTGTTATATAACAATCGTGCAGAATTCACGCATTGCTCGAATAAAAATTGTATTCTATTTTTTTAGACAATAAGTAAAAGACTTAATATACTATAAACAGATGTAACAAGTTTTTTTTTTATCATGGCACGGCAAAGTGACCGCACTGTACCTGATGGTAAGCGCAGTGCGGTCCAAATAGAGTACTGAGTAGCGAGAGACGATCTATCCCCGCTACTCAACACACTCATGCCGGCCTGCTTCTTCACACTACGCCATGAGCAAGAAGGTGAAGAAGGGGTCGAGGGTCTAGTGTCAGAGTACTAAGATGGCCGCAAAATGGCCATTGTACCCCAACTCCAGACCCCCGACAAAAACCGGATGTACACTACACACCGAACGCGACACACTTGCGTGTGCCACTATGGCGGGTTTTTCGCCCTGTGTACGGTGGTCGCTATCCGGGCGGATATGAATCCTACCACCAAGTAAAGTGATATAATATAATAGAAGTAAAAGTTACTGAAAATACTGATAAATTATTGTTAATCTATATAAATAAAAATGTTATGTTAGTTTGTGTATGCTTCAAAAACTCAAAAAGTTCTGCATCAATTGAGCTAACATTTTAACACGATATATACCCCGCTTCAAATATTGTTTTTATCTATTTTTAACCCCTGAAACAGGGGGATAATGGGGGGTGAAAGTGGGGATGAACAATAGAATATTTTGTTTTGTTTATGTTTGTATCTGTTTTTATTTTACAAAGAGCAAGGGATCCACATTTTTTGCAGTGTTAGTTGAAAGGTCTTAGAATGACATAGGCTACTTTTTATCCCGGAAAATTTACTATTCCCGCGGGAGAGTTTCTTTTTATTTCACAGAAAAAGGTATCGACATGATTTTTTGCATAGTGGTAGTTTAGGGAGCAGAGAATAACATAGACTTTTTTTATATCCCGGAAAATTGCATGATTACTATGTGATAGCAAAATATAGGAAAGTGTAATAGCTTAAGGTGCCTCCATAATTGTATACCTTTTCTTTCAAAAATAACCTCAACGTGGGTGGAGCCGCGGGCAACATCTAGTACTATATAATAAAATATCAGCCCTGTATTAAATATTAAGCCCCTGGGCACGGGCCTTCTCTTTTTTCGTTTTATCCAGGCACGTTAAAGTGACCACACTGCACCTGATCAAAAAAAATCAAAATCAAATATTTATTGAATCCATGAAATGTTATACATCATTTAGATTCAGTCAATTTTTTACTCTACCGCCAGTTCGGAATGCAGTTTCGCTAGAGAAGAACGGGCAAGAAACTTTAGCGTTGCTCTTTTTCAACATTGGTTAACAATATTTGGTAATACAATTATGATGGTAAGCGAAGTTCCGTCCAGTTAGATTATCAAGTACTGAGAGACAATCTATCCCTCTCCACTCAATACAATCATGCCGGCCTGCTGTGAAGCTGCTTCACACTACGCCTAAAGGACCCAGGATCATAGGAAGGAGGGAACACTGGCTGGCAAACTTTTCTACAGCTTGATGGTCTCCATAATGATGAATCTACTAATGAGAGGGGTTAGAAAGGCTTTAGTCCAATACGCTGGTTTAATTCAGGTCAACTTTACATACCTTTGAAATTTTTACAATTCTCAGGACTATTATTTGTTTTATTCTGGTACGCCAAAGTGACCACACTCCAATCTTTAGTTATTAAAACGGATATTTACCATGTTTTTTATTTGATGTGAGTTCCCTATATTTCGGCACTATTACAAGCGCCATGATCACGGGTAAACTGAAGTTTTTGCGGGTGGATATTTATGAGCAGACAAAACGATCTACCCTCTTTCTTTCTCTTTTTGTGCGCTGGGTACCACTACCATTGTCACATAAGTCACTCACATTACGATTTTGTTCACGGCACACGAAACTCACTGTATCTACTCGCGAACTTTTTTCGGAAATTTTTCGATGTTTACATAGTTGAACCACTGGATTCCAGGCCCTCGAAACACTGACCACACTCCATCTGGTGGTAAGTGCAGTGCCGTTCAATTAGAGTATCAAGTAGCGAGATACAATTAATTTTAAAATAAAGAGGTATCACCACACCCAAACCCAAAAAATATGTGTTTAAAAAAGATTGGTCTCGGTACGGGTATCGAACCTGCGAGCTCTTGTTTCACAGTCGGTTACTTAACCACTGCACATCGGAGCCTGGCAATGTCCGAACTTGTAAAATTACTTTCAAGTAAACTAATTTGTAAGTCAGCAAACATGGTTACAGAGTCTGTCGTTTGTGAAGTAAATAGGAGCACATCTTATATAAAAAAGGCAGACCAATCAGATCTAACTCCGAACAACTTTCCGATAAGTATACTTCTAGTAATAACATTAGATAGGAACCCTAGTCCATAAAATGTCGCAGAAAACCATTCGACTTTGCGTTGGGTCTGAATTGTTCGACATGACGAAAGGCTACTTTTCCTTTTTATTACTTTGAATGTGGATTGCTTTAATTAACAGGTATATGCCGGGATCTTATAAAACCTGAAATATTTTGGACATGCCGGAGCTAGAGTCTGCGGGAAAAACTTTTAAATTGGATGTTAAAGTTTGGTCTCATCTGTCTGATTTTTTACTAGCATCTTGTCGCTTTGTTAACAGCCTGTCGTAGCGATTTTTAGCAGGATGTTGTTTGATTTTATCGATTTTTAGCAGGATGTTGTCGCTTTTATTGTTTTCTTAACCGACTTCAAAAAAAAGGAGGAGGTTCACAATTCAACGTGTTTTTTATGTTTGTTACCTCAAAACTCGGTCATTTATTGTCCGATTTGGAAAATTCTTCTTTTATTACAGAGAATATGCTTCCAGATTGGTCCCATAGAATTTTTATCAAATCGGTCGAGTAATTTGGTTTTAAAACCAAAATAACTTGAAAAAATATGTTGTCCGAATGTACGTAACTGCGAATTTTGCTTTTCTGTGACTTTTTCAGTGGTGTTTTCTTTTGGTACTTTATCCAACGTACCTTTTTTATATTTGTACCACTAAAAATAAAAGATAAATTATTACTTTTTAAATAAAAATTAAACCGCCTTCAAAAACACCCAGTCACAACTAAAAAGCAAAAACTAATTGCTTACATTTAAATCCATTAATTACATACAATTTAAATCAATTATTTGGAGTCGGTGCCAGCCAAAACATGGAAAAAACAGAATAATCAGGCATTCAAAAAAATATACAATAGATCCATACTTGGTTTTTATGAATCTAAAAGTAAAGAAAACAACACAGGCACCGAAAGTAATTGATTTAAATTTTATGTAATTAATTGATGTAAATGTAACCAATTATTTTTTGCTTTTTAGTTGTGTCTGGGTTTTTTTGAAGGCGGTTTTATTTATATTTAAAAAGTAATAATTTTACAATATGTTGTTGCTTTTATCGATTTTTACAAGCATGTGTCCCGTTTATCGAATTTATTACTACGTACGCACGTTTGCTGATGTCAATATTAACATTAATTGCAACCTAATTTTTCGTTTACATCAATTTTGATTCTGTTTGACAGAAGGGTTTCTTTTCGTGTTATTTTGCATAATAAATAATTTACATAATTATACACAGAAAACTACTCTATTGTCAAAACTTTCGTCTATTTCGCACTAAAATATATTACAATAAAGATTTGTTTTTGTGGTAAACAAAATTCGGCCCTCTTTGTTGTCAACCGGAATAGGGTACTTGACAGTAAGTGAAAACCTGATAGAATTTAATTTTTTACTATAAATTTTAGTCTAAAATTATCGAAAATTAAACCAATTTGTTAATTTATATGTGATTATTTAATATTTTCAAGAATCAAATATGCAAAAAAGTCATTTTGTCACGTGACATGAAACACCAATCAGTGATGCATGCCGTCACCGTTCGAAACACCTAAAACGCTGAGCCAAACGTCTATTAGTTTTCACGTCACACGAAAGGCCATGACAGTTGGTAGCGTTTTCGTGGGAAAAGTAAAGTTGGTTTATAAAAATGCAAATGAAATCTTTAAAACTTATGTTTTATGTTTAATAATAATATAGACCATGAAGAATAAAATAAAACGGTTTTCCAAAAACTGTGAACTCATTCAGGTGACTAAACAAAGCCGCGACCTTGTGTCCACCACTGTAAAACACAGAAGTTACAAACAAACTTCGAAACGTGAGCATATCTGATTCGGGCCGTGTGGTTTTCTATTTGGCAGACTGTCGGTTAATTACGGACGAAAGTTTCGCATCTTGGTTTTGTTTTGGGTTGACCTCTTTTGTGTGGGCTGAGTCCGGGAGTGATGTAATATTTTCATGCTTATATTACAGGTAGGCAGAATTATACGGTACATGTGTCGCTAAGGATATTTATTAAGGAAGAATATAAATGTAAATTACGCATTATGTTAACATATACATTGACATAAAAATATACATATATGCATTCATAGGTGATACAATTTTCGATATAATAGTTCGATCGAGAGAAAGATAGATTGAACCCTGGACCTTACACATAACATCATACCTTAAGTGTCACTGCATGATTTTGGATGCTATAAAGTTAATCATGTAGAATTTTAAAAGAAAAACTTTACTTTCTAAATGCCACCCTTAAATGACCTTTAGATGGATAAATAAAAAATATATGAACGACTTTATTTGTCATAATGAAATAATGTTGAGGATAAACAATTTGAATTATTTATAATGAATAATTAATGTAAAAACAATATTTGTAATAATAAATTAATGTTAAATCCAAAAACGGCAAACTGAAATTATCACATAAAATCATTGAAAACTCTTCTAATTAAAACAAATATTATTAAAAAAGTTAACAATGACAACGAATTACAATCTACAGGCCATGTTACCCTTTAAAATTGTGCAAAATTTGTTATCTTTGATAAGTTGGCCGGCAGGGTTGATTTGAAACTTCGCAGGCAAGGCAGTATAGGCCTTGCGCACACTATGTAACATCGGATGGTTTTATTTACTGTTTCATATAACTCGTTACTTTTACAACAATCCTGGGTCCTTTATCCGTAGTGTGAAGAAGCATATTTCTTTAATTTCTTAAGCCTTTCTTAACCTTAAAGACGAACGTTATACAAGGGCTATTCACCACGTGCACTTTTCAGTCATATCTCAAAAAGACAAAAATATTAATTAATTGTCTCGGTGGCGCAGTTGTAATTGCGCATGCGTTACTTCTGCTGTGCTGAGGTCTCGGGTTCGATCCCCGGGTCGGGTAAAGTGATATTGGGTTTTTCTATCTAGAAATTCTTCAGTATTAGCCCGGAGTTGGAATCTGTGCCCGGTATGGCGATAGGCTCGCCCCCTATCACATTATGGGACCGAAATTCGGCGAAAAGGGGGTGTACTAGTTACACCTCTGCCTACCCCTTCGGGGATTACAGGCGTGAGTGTATGTGTGTGTATTAATTAATTATTTGGCTTTATTTAATTAAAAAAATGTCTTCTTTTAGCTCCTTTCGGGATATTTACATAAACAAATACATTGAACTGTCTCGGTGGCGTAGTTGTAATTGCGCATGCGTTACGACTACTATGCTGAGGTATCGGGTTCGATCTCCGGGCCGGGTAAAGTGATATTGGGTTTTTATATTTAGTTATACTCAGTATCGGCCCCGAGTCTGGAATTGTGCCCGGTATGGTGATAGGCTCGCCTCCTGTCACATGGGACCGTAATAAATTCGGCGAAAAGTGAGTGTACTGGTTACAACCAGTAGGTAGGAAGGTGTACGAAGCACGAAGGGGTCTCTCTGCCTACCCCGTCAGGGATTACGGGCGTGAGTATAAGTGTGTAAACTCATTCAACCTAGTTAAAAACTACAACAAACGTGTAAGAGACCATAAGTTTATTAAATCTATTGCCCGCTGTACACATTGGGCCAAGGTGCTTGGCAAGCATGTTGGACCAACGGTAGGTAGTTGGTAGTTACCAATATATGCCAAGTAGTCCTCTACACGGTGGTCCAACATGCTGGCCGAGCACCTTGGCCCAAAGTGTACAGCGGGAATACCACATATACCTAGTCAGGTCATAAATTCTGTCACATGTTTAATATAAAATAATCGAAACAAGTTTATTCATTATGTAACCATTTATATACCAAAATGAACTTAACAAAACATAGATTCTTATGACACTAAAGTTTATTCAAAATGACCTCCGTGATTTTGAATACAGGCCTTCAATCTGCGCGGCCAGTTGTCTATCGCAGCACTAACGAGGTCCATGTCAATATCGGCGGCTGCCTTAATCAAGGATGTCTTGAGTGACTCCAAATTGGGATGAGGCTTTGAGCACGCCTTTTCCTCCAAGTGTTGCGATATCTTGTAATCTAACGGATTCAAATCTGGCCAGTCTTCGTGCCGGATGAAGTCGATTTCACGCGCCGCCAGCCAGTCTTGTGTGCTCTTCGCTCTATGAGCTGGCGCCGAATCTTGTTGGAATACCCAGTGCCTGTTTTTGAACATGGTATGAGAAACAGGTTCCACAAGGTTCGTCAGGACTGTATTTTGATACACAACTGCATTCGTTTTTACACCTTTCTCACAAAAATGTACCTCTGTTAAGCCCCAATAAGAAACTCCCAACCATACCATGAGCGAGGATGGAAAATGACCTCGTTGGACACGCGTAATACGGTTGCTCGCTTCTTCACTACTATGTGCGTACACCTTATCATTTTGTTTGTTGTAGCTCTCTTCTACGGTAAATTTTTTTTCATCTGAAAAAAGAATTTCCCGATATTTTTTTCCCGCGTACCGCTTCAACAAAGCGCGGCATCTCTTCAGTCTCAGGTCCATTAGACGAGCATTCAAACGATGTCCTGTTTTTCTTCGATATGCCCGAAGCCCTAAGTCTTCATTTAACACCCTTTTCACCGTGGTTCTGCTTAACCCCATCTGAAGGGCCAACAGTTTCTGCTTACGTTTGGGATTTCTTTGAATTCGCGCCTTCACAGCTTTTATCACTGCTGGAGTCCTAACAGACCGAGGGCGACCACTTCTTGACCTGTCATCTACACTAGAGTCTTCATTGTATCGTTTGATGGTACGATAAACGAATCTTTTGGTTATATTCAAATTTTTCAGTATGTAAAAAATTGGCGCGTAACCGCAACGATGCAACGCAATTACTGCAACACGGTCTTCTTTAAGCGTCCACTCCATATTTAAAAATGAGTAAAATTCTAAAAAGTATACATTTTTATTTTCATGAACAATTTGAAATTCGAATTCAATAAACTTTTTTGTGGCCAGCATTCTAAAATAAAAGTTTTTACTGTGTGACAGTACTTATGACCTGACTGTGTAATTGACAGATATCGGGTCTATAAAGCGCAGTCGATTTGCAGTAAATGGGTCGTTGCAAATCTATTGAAGTCGGAATGGAAAGTTCTAAAAGTACTATAGTTTGTGGATATATGAGCACTGTTAGAAGTTTATGGAGGTTGCATAAATGGATTTTAGAATCGGGTTTTTATCGACTATAGAATACTCAGCAGCAGGCCGGCATGATTGTGTTGAGTAGCGAGGGATAGATTGTCTCTCGCTACTTTAATTGAAAGAAAGAAGAAAGAAAGAAAATTATTTATTTGGCCATTGTCTCCGTGGAGGTGGCAGTGAGTACATATAACACGTAAAATTAATAAATATGGGGATACTCATTACCTAATACATAAAACAAATAAAAACTTAAATACTATACAAAAGAAGGTCCCCAGGCATACTTATGCACCCCAGCCATCTGTGTCCGAAGCATGACCAAAAAGGCTCAGCGTCCGCCAGGTGGGAGGGTCCACCTGACACTGATTTTCGGCGAGGGCCACAGGAGTGTCACACGGATGCCAGCAGATAATAAATCAGAGATAATATTAAATAAAAAATAAATAAAATGAAAGTAACATAAATAACACATTCATACATACTTAATTGGACGGCACTGTGCTTACCATCAGGTGCAGTGTGGTCACTTTGCAGTGTCAGGATATAAAAATATCCCAATATAGCCCTGACTACACACTAGGTTAAGTATCGTTTGTATCAGGTACTAAGTGGGACTTATGATATGCATCCAGAGAGTGCAAATAATACACGCATAGTCTCAGGACTATGGGATCAGTCCCATACTATGTTAAACTGTATCGTGGGTATCAACAAGGAGGTACTACCATCCCACAACACCCAGACCTGAAGCACATTGGAAGTGGTAGAGCCACGCTGTAGACATATTTGTCCACAGCATGAATGGGCCGGCTTGACCGGGGTAGTACCACAGTCTCACAGAAAACCAACGTAAAGTGACAGTTTACTGTCGCGTTTCGTATGGTAAGTGAGATATCCGGAGGCCCAGATTCCCCCTTCCCTTCCCTAATCCCTATTCCTGTCATTTAAGGCCGACAAAGCATACATGACACTTTCGGTATTGTGGATGTTCATGGGCGGTGGAGATCACTTAACATCAGGTGACCCACTGGCTCGTTTGTCGGACTATACTATATAAAAAAAAACATCAGTGTACATACGGTTATTGTTGGGGGTCTAGAGTTGGGGTATGAATTATGTTTGACCGTTTCGCAGCCTTCTGAGTACTCTGACAAAAGACCCTCGACCGCTTCTTTACCGCCTTGTCCATGGCGTAGTGTGAAGAGGCAGGCCGGCATGATTGTGTTGAGTAGCGAGGGATAGATTGTCTCTCGCTACTCGATACTCTAATTGGACCGCGCTGCGCGTAAGCGCATGGTGCACACCACACCACACCGCACTGC
This sequence comes from Laothoe populi, assembly GCA_905220505.1. NCBI lineage: Eukaryota > Metazoa > Arthropoda > Insecta > Lepidoptera > Sphingidae > Laothoe > Laothoe populi. Next base: position 4,120,818 of record HG992173.1, read on the forward strand.
ATCAGGTGCAATGTGGTCACTTTGCCGTGCCAGGATAAAAAAACAGATATTTTGAAATAGAACATTACTCTACCTTAACATACATTGGGCTGTTCTAGTTTAATGTAATTAAACTAAAATTGTATAATAATTGTATTACCAAATATTGTTAACCGATGTTGGAAAAGAGCAACGCTAGGGTTTCTTGTAGAGTAAAAAATTGACTGAATCGAAATGATGTATAACATTTCATGGATTCAATAAATATTTGATTTTGATTTCTTTAGAATTTGATATACATAAGATTTGCGCAAACTATAGTCTAAGGGTTGTAAATCTATAATGGGGTCGTAATTTCAATCTGTTACCGAATATCAAAATGGCTAAATGTGCCATAATAGGTGTTTTAGTAGGGCGGTCACGTCGTGCCCATTTTCGTGAAACGCTTAATTTCTAAGCAACAAACAACAGTCATTAAGGTTCGGTTTATCACGTAAATGTATCGTATACAAAACAAGTTGGACAGTATTGCTTTATAATGAGGCCTTTTACTCTGACCTAAAGTTGGGTATCTATAATAAATCTGAGATTGTTTGAACGCGTAAATCTCTGGAAATACCAGTCAGATTTGAAAAATTATTTTTGTATTTTATAGTTTATTTGATAAGTAAGGTTTGTTGTTAACTTAGTTGTAATAATATAACACACACGCATGTCAGGATTCAGGCTTCTCTTTATAATTAATCTACCAGCATTACATTGAACTGTTCACATTTACTTACTGCCCCGCGAACGAACCACGAATATCCTGGCTATCACCTATTCTACTTCACAAAACAACTGAACTGAACACCGGAGCGCGGAAGGCACTCTGTTTTATATTAAACATTTACTACTCCCACTTAGGTTGTCATTATTAATCTACCCCCAACTAGTCTCCTAAATACCTCCGTTATACCTTCGGTATTTCTTAAAGTAAATATCCTAATACAATGTAAAATATAAAATTCTCGCATCCAGATAAAATTTAACTAAGTATGAACACTAAAAAGTAACGTTAGTAAAGTATCTTTTTAGAATTCCAACAATATTTTCTACCTCAAATGCAATTAATTTTATCTTTAGATGAGGTTTCCATTTCAGTAATGTGAAAAACACATTTAAAAATGGAACACATTTTTGAAAATATCGTTATATTCTAGATGGCTTTTGTCAAATATTTTCTCTCATGAATGCAAGGTAGCGGAGTAGAGATATAAAACATTTTTCGTGAATGTTTTTTAATCGAGTACCGCAGCCGTAATATTGTACTCCTACAAACTACGGCGTCCTTACCCGTCCAACCTTTAATTTTAATATTTTTGTTTAATTAAACTCAGATTTCGGTTGTTTATACACAAACTAGCGATCCCGCCTGGGTTCTGGGTTGAAAAAAAATTTTTTTTTTTAAATACTAATGAAAATAATTTTCATGACATTTTTAGACGAGCAGACGGACCACCTGATGGTAAGTAGTCACCGCTGCCGATAGACTTCTGCAATGTCAGAGCACAGCAGAACCGCTGCCTACCGTAAATGTATGTCTGTCTGTCTTTTAGCCTACGTAAGCCATGAAAGTAAATATTTCGGCGACTTGGTTCCGAAATATCTTTATATTTACACATACGAAAAATTTATTAAGATGAAAAGATATATATTTTTGATTAATAACAAAAATATATTTGTTAAATATATTAATAAATATAAACCTTGCGGAAAAGCTATTTACATGATGGTGGAAACCATTTTAAACCCGTTGCGTGGTAGAAGCTAGTGGCTAGACAGACGCGGAGGGCGACTTCCTTTTATACTATGCATAGATTTAGCCTTGTACTTAACAATCGTGAATTTAGCTTTCTTTAACAAAGGTTTTTGCTTGAGTTTGAAATGTTACCAGTTATAATTCCGTAAGATATATTGTCACTTTAGTTACTTTACTCTAACTTTCACTACAATACAATTAATTGAGCAATCAAAATAGTTTTTAATAGACTGAAAAAACCAGGAGGTTCTTTCTTGCCATTTGTGTCTCCGTTGTCTTATTTGCGTTTTGTTCCTAAACGGATGAATTAAAGAAATAAAACTCAATAGACTCCAGCGTATAGTTTACTCTTTACCCCTTGGCATGCGTCCTGCTTGTCTTGCGAATCAAAAAAAAGCCATATGTGTCATATATATATACGGGTGGCTGGGGCACATAAGTACGCCGGGAGACTTTTTCTTGTTTTATTTGTGCACCTGTAGCCCTTAAAGTTTTTTTTTATTTGTTTTATGTACTCATCGTTTATTGCCACCTGGTCTGGTGATTATGGCCAAATAAATGATTTTCTTTCTTTCTTTCTTATATATCTACTAGCTGTTGCTCGCGGCTCCGCCCGCGTGGAGGTCATGTTTGAGACAAAAAGTATACAGTACAAAATACCAATTTTCATGCATTTAACTTCAAAAATGAAGGATTTTCATACAAACTTTCTTACCCTATTTAACCCCCTTAGGGGTGGAATTTCCAAAAACCCTGAAATATGTGTTTTTAATTTTTAACTGTAAGGCCAAATACCAAATTTCATGCGTTTAACTGCAAAAATGACAGATTTTCATACAAACTTTCATCCCCTATTTTACCCCCTTCGGGGTGGAATTTCCAAAAATCCTGAAATATATATTTTTTATTTTTGACTAAAAGGCCAAATACTAATTTTCATAAACTTAACTTAAAAAATGACGGATTTTCATACAAACTATCATCCCCTATTTTACCCCCTTAGGGGTGGTATTTCCAAAAACCCTTCCTTAGTGGATGCCTACGTCATAAAAGGTACCTACTGTCAAAATTTCAAGTCTCTAACCCCAGCCGTTTTGGCTGTGCGTTGATCGATCAGTCAGTCAGTCAGTCAGTCAGTTTCTTCTTTTATATATACAGATTTATACACAAAAAATACACCCAAAAGTCATACACATAGTTCTGACCCCACACTAGGTAGAACCTGTATCGTGGTTATAAATAACTACGAGGGACTACGACACAACACCCAGACTCGAAACAAATATATATCTCACAAACACTTGTCGTTCGGGAATCAAACCCACGACCTCTCGTTTCGCAACCGACTCTAATCACCTGCGCCATGGAGGTAATGAAATATTTTTGTGTTTATTTTCAACTCAAATTTTAATGGACCCATCTTTTAAGTCTTTGGTGTCTAAACTGGTCATAAAAAGACTATAACATAGTCATACAAAATAAAAGTTCAGCGCACGTTAATCTATAATCTGATAGTTTATAACAAGTACTATCGAGTACACATTTTAACAACGATCTATTTATTATTATCCATGCGTATTTTTTTTATCAAACTGCGTTTTTGCTCCCCAGGAGAAAGGATAATTATATTTGACAGCCATTATATGCCAATATAGATATTATGAGTGACCGATGTACTGACAGCGATCATCAGTTACAAATATATTATATGTATAGATATAATATGTAGGTTTTATCACGATGTTTGCTTTCACTGTTTAAGCAAGCGATACTATGAATATACAGCTACTTTAAGACAGAGGTGTATGCATTTCGGCTGGTTTCGAACATACGTTTACGTTTACTGGTTTTTGGGGGTCTAGAGTTGGGGTACAATGTTGGCCATTTTGCGGCCTTCTAAGAACTCTGACAATAGACCCTCGACCGCTTCTTCACCTTCTTACCCATGGCGTAGTGTGAAGGAGCAGGCCGGCATGATTGTGTTGAGTAGCGGGGGATAGATCGTCTCTCGCTACTCGATACTCTAATTGGACCGTACTGCGCTTACCATCAGGTGAAGTGCGGTCACTTTGCCGAGCTAAGATAAAAAAAAAAATACGTTCGTCTCGAAAGTCCGTACCACTACCAACTAGGCTACCCTTTTTTTCGGATGGATTTGTGCTGTTAGCTCATAGTTGCTTTTACAGCTTCACCTAACATTGTGGCCGGCGCTTATGGCGCTCCAGCCAGAAAACGCAACATTTGTCAACGCATAAGCTCCAAGACGCGTTCTAAAAGACCTTCAATTAAGCAGTCGCGTCACTTGGAATAGGTTTAAGGCCGTCTCGATATACTAGAGTATCGAAAATCTGAGCCTCGGCCGGGCTCCTTGGACTCGCCGGCGAGTCCTACGTCGACGTGCGTTCGGAGTAGAATTGTGATTGCGATTGGGCAGGGACAGTGCTGCCTCGACAGCGACCGTGATGGATCATTCGGATCTCCCAAAACATGTTTAGGGCGACGACGTAAGGAGAGCTAGGCTACCTGTCCAGCCTTCGTTTTATACTTTAAAATGTGCCGCCAAATCCACCTTCGTTGTGTGACATTAAGTGGATCGCATTCCAAGAATCAATATGGTGAATCTTAGCATCATACTGCAGCCCAGCTGTACCATTCGCGAAAATAAATTTATTTGATTAATTTTATTTACTTTTCCGAAACGGTATCTGTTGATGACAGTACCCCATTACTGTTATCCGTACATCCTTATCGTTATCAGTTCGCGAGATTTCGGTGAAATTACCGACCGCTAGCTACGTCAATGACGTTCGTTGTTTGGTACTTTATCATGTTACAAAAGATTATGTGAGATTTTTTAATAATGTTATGTTCGAGAGGTGTGTCTAGATATGCACCACCACTTGATATTCTGCCAACAAATATAAGCAAGGGTTCCATTCGGTTCGGATTTTTAAAGCGATTATTAGCAACAAATACATATATGATAGCAAATAGCAGCGATAGCCTAGTTGGTTGCGGTACGGACTGTCAAGACGAAAGTCGTAGGTTCGAAACCCAAACGGCATACACCTCTGACTTTTCTAAAGTTATGTGTGTATTAAAATGTTAATTATCGCTTGCTTTAACGGTGAAGGAAAACATCGTGAGGAAACCTGCATATCTGAGAATTTTTCGAAGGTATGAGAAGTCTGCCAACCCGCATTAGGCCAGCGTGGTGGACTAAGGCCTAACCCCCCTCTCATTAGTAGAGGAGGCCTGTGCCCAGCAGTGGGACAATGTTTAATACAGGGCTAGTATTATTATATATTATTATTATTACATATATGATTTTAAAAAGTCAGATGAGTGTCGTTAGTAGTATCGTTAAGGCTAGTTTAGATCTAGCCTTCGTGACGCAACGGGCGAGTAGCCGGCTATGAAATGAGAGTTCAGAGGTTTGATCCCCGCACAGAGATGAACGTTTGTGTGATCCATAAATATTTGTTTCAGTCTGGGTGTTGTGGAGAATTTGTCCCTCGTAGTTATTGATACCCACGATACAAGTTTGAGGTCAGGACTATGGTCACAGCTCATTAGAGCCACCCGCCTCGTCTCGAGCGGTTAGTATTATTTATATGGACCTTTATGGATATCCGCTCACTACATCAACTCCGTAGCGTTACCGGAACGCCTCGGTCGTAAGCCGTCCACGCGTGGACGGCGAGTTGACCACTCTATGACAACTCGCTGCTCACATGCTTGCCTTGCGTTGCTGCGCATTGCCAACGCACAAGCCCCATGAACCGCGACGCGACTTTTACTGGTGACAACGCGGCGTCCAACCGTGGACCACCTGCCGACAACGAGTGGACGCCGAGCGACGAGGCGGTCCGAGTCGGGTGCCGGGTGACTCTAATACGTGTGTGACTGTTTAGTGTATTTATTGTTTACTAGCCGTCCTGGGCAGACGTTGTCCTGCCATAAACCGCCTTCTCTGTGGAAAAAAAAGTAAAAAAAATAAGAAATTCATATCTCGTCAAGAGCACCACATATCGGATCTAAAGCTATATTTTAAGTTGGGCCAACCAATTTTTGATTTATTTATTAACTCGCTACTTTAATATCAGCAGTCCGTCTTGTCTACTCTAAGGTCTCTCCACTTATTTGCTCACAAAAATGATTACAACAATTTTAAGAGCTAAATTCCACACAAACTAATTAAAAAATAAGTGAATATTTTTTCATTTATTCGTATCCATTCAGTGATTCATTCTATGCCGAAATCGTGAAATGAATTCTCGGCTTTCCTGACGGTAACGACGCGTAGGGAAATTCCAGCATTGTGATATTTCATGTGCATTAAATCTTTTGTTCTTTGCAGGAACACGCGTGATTGTGGCGTTTATTAAAAGGTATGGCGTTCCATTTAACATTATAAATGAAATCGTGATTAAGATGACTAAGTACCTGCTATATGATGGTAAATGGTTTATCGTTTAAATAATTGCATTAAACCATCATAACATTTTAAGATATATTATTATTTTAACAATTTATAATTTGAGTATTTGCTGGTATTTAGCAATTTCAAAATTATTTTTTATTACTTATTAGTTACTAGCTGTTGCTCGCGGCTCCGCCCGCGTGGAGTTCATGTTTGGGAGAAAAAGTATACAATACAAAATACCAATATTCATGCGTTTAACTTAAAAATCACGGATTTTTATACAAACTTTCATTCCCTATTTTACCCACTTAGGGGCGGAATTTCCAAAAATCCTGAAACATATATTTTTTATTTTTAACTAAAATGCCAAATACTAATTTTCATGAATTTAACTTCAAAAATGACGGATTTTCATACAAACTTTCATCCCCTATTTTACCCCCTTAGGGGTGGTATTTCCAAAAACCCTTCCTTAGTGGATGCCTACGTGATAAAAGGTACCTACTGTCAAAATTTCAAGTCTCTAACCCCAGCCGTTTAGGCTGTGCGTTGATCGATCAGTCAGTCAGTCAGTCATTCAGTCAGTCAGTCAGTCAGTCAGTTTCTTCTTTTATATATACAGACTATAATTCCTCTTTAGTTTTAATTTATTTAAGTTCAGTGGATAGTGGTATATGGTTTCTTCACGATGTTTTCCTTCACTGTTAGTGAACACATAACTTTAAAACATTCAGAGATATCGCTTCGGCTGTATTCGAATCTGTCATATCTTAGTCATTTCGCTACCAATTTGAATTCAATTGACAATTGGCGGGCTATTTCATTTAAACGATATTTTTGAAAAGTTATACGAGAGAGGTTTTATTGTTTTGTTGATTTTCAGAAAAAAAAACACTATAAACTAACTATTGATTTGATTTTCGTAGAATTAATATATCACTTGAGTAAGCACGTTATGACTTATTTTCATGCCTTATTGAGCATTATTATTTTCTAAAATAAATAGCAGCGATAGCCTAGTTGGTTGCGGTACGGACTGCCAAGACGAAAGTCGTAGGTTCGAAACCCAAGTGGCATACACCTCTGACTTTTCTAAAGTTATGTGTGTATTAAAATGTTAATTATCGCTTGTTTAACGGTGAAGGAAAACATCGTGAGGAAACCTGCATATCTGAGAGTTTTTCGAAGGTATGAGAAATCTGCCAACCCGCATTAGGCCAGCGTGGTGGACTAAGGCCTAAACCCTCTCATTAGTAGGGGAGGCCCGTGCCCAGCAGTGGGACAATTTTTAATACAGGGCTAGTATTATTATATATTTATAAAATAAATGTGGTCTGAAATAAAATGATTCCTTTTTTACCGATTGAAACTAGACTCAAAAGGTGCATAAAAATCGCCAATTTGAATATGTAAAACTTAATATCGCAAAAATGTCACTTAAATAAAATTTTAGTAGTATTATATTTAAAACTAGATGTTACTCGCGGCTCCGCCCGCGTGATGGTTATTTTTGGAAGGAAAGGTATACAATCCATGGAGGCATCTTAAACTATTACACCTTTCTATATTTTACTATCCCATAGGATGCGTTCATTTTTCCGGGATAAAAAGTGGCATGTCATTTTCTGATCCCTAAACTACCATTATGCAAAAAATCATGTCGATCCCTTGCTCTGTGAAAAACTAAACTATCCTACGGGAACTATACATTTTTCCGGGAAAGTAATCTATGTGCTATTCCAGATATATAATCTATCTCTGTGCCAAATTTCAACCAGATCCGTCCAGCCGTTGTAGCGTGATTGAGTAACAAACATACATCCATCTAAACTTTCGCATTTATAATATTAGTAGGATTAATTTACTTATAATGTGTACTTTGTTATATCTATATTTAGCTATATGTTAAATTTGAATACATCCCTTGTAAGTTATGGGTTGGTCTGGGCCCTAATGGGGCGTAGTTTCATTACGAAAGGGTAAAAGTAAGCAATTAATATGTAGGTTAATGGTTGCGTGAGCTAATAGATTTGTTTGCGAACCAATCAAGCGTTTTATAAGACAAGACACGTTTTATAACGCCTATATCAATTTTGTTCCCCATTTGATTAACACTAATAAATTGTACATTTTTTATCCTGCCAAAGTGACCACAATGCACCTGGTAAGCCCAGTACCATCCAGTTAGAGTATCAAGTAGCGAGAAACAATGTATCCCTCGCTACTCAACACAATCATGCCGGCAATACAATGAAACAAATTTTACGAATTTTATTCTGGTTTATTATACTATTGCCCATGGCGTAATCATGAAAGGTGTAAGGTTTTCGAAACATCGCGACTGAATAAATAAAAGTTTTTTCATACATAAAAGTACACTGACTTCAATAAAAAACAAATTATGCGTCACTATAAAATTTGAGGGTTGCCCTTGATTTTTCTGAGATTCCATCTTCAGATCCTGACTTGGTGCCAATGGGACCACCTGGAAAGTATACCCTTTCAAACAAAAAAAGAATTTCTCGAATCGGTCCAGGCGTCTTCGAGTAATCGGGTAACATACATAAAAAAAAAGATTCCGACGAATTGTTAACCTCCTCCTTTTTTGAAGTTAGTTAAAAATAGATATAGCGATAAAATCCGTAAATTGAATTTACTAGAGTGGTAGAGCCACGCTGAAGTCATATTTGTCTACACGAAAAGGCCGGTCTCGGGTTTGATTCCCAGTTCGTGTAAAGAGATATTTGTTTTTTTTTAATACTCTGTATCAGTTTTGAGTCTGGAATTGTGCCCAGATGTGTGTGTGTGGGCGATAGGCTCGACCCCTATCACATCATTACACAGTTCAAAGCTCGGTGCTATGTGGTTTTGGGTACCTCACTCTACCCCATCGGGAATTACAGGCGTGGTTGCGTACATACATTTTTTTATACAGCTTTATTTTCTAAACAACATCAATATTCAATTACCAGTACCATTCAATTATAAGTACATGTAAATTGAAATTAAGAATTTTTGTAAAAATAATGTTAAATAAAAAAAAGCCTCTTCCCCAAGTAGTGTGTTCTAGTGTTATTATAGTAGTATATAATAAGACATAGGACTCCCCAAAGAAGGGAGTAGGCATGTTAGGACTCCCCAAAGAAGGGAGTAGGAGTAGAGATAGGAGCTAAGTAAATAACAGAGACAGACAGACAAGAGCTCTGACGTATTGTCAGTGGGAACGAGAGTGGGGCATAGCGCCCCACACTACTATAAAAAAAATATATACTGGTATTTTTTTTACACATTACTCCGAATAATTCGCTCTAATTATTATAATTTGATATTAGAGAAAGGCTTTCAATTGCTCTACTTTAACCAATCATTATTCCAAACAGGCATAACACGGCAATTCGTATTTCCCTTGAACCCGAATTACGCTCGTGTATTTTGTTTGTGGAATTACTTTTCTTGTATTTTATGTGCTTTTTCAGTGACTTTTATTGTTGTTTCTTTTGCATATGGCTTAATTTGGCTATTGCATTTCAGGTTATGACCGCAAAATATATTTTCGATATACATTAGCTAAATGTGTTTAAGAATTACGTTTTTAAAACTCTTTTGTGAAGAAAGACAATAAATATTTTTTCCATAGAGTTTTTATTATTTTGCCAAAATGTAGGATTGGATAGCCCACCTACATATGTAAAAGTAATAATACCTACAATAACATTGGAAGCATAAAAACCTTGGTACTTACAAAGTTTATACTCTGGAGACAAATAATTATGACTCGTATAGATATATAATTGGCGACAATCAAAAATTTTAATAAGTGACTGGATAATTTTTTATTTATTTAGATAAACGAATAACATAATTCTCAGCAAATTGCAGCGATAGTTTTCCAGAGTGAACCATCACTCAAGCTAAAATGACGCTGTTTGGGAAGCCGTCCGTCTTTTCCCGCCACGGTGTGAAGTAAGCTTCATCGTGAGTAAAAAACATGGCGGCCAACTGTCAGGGACTCGCAATAACTTCACGTCGTTTCGCTCCGTTTAGTCGATGTTGCAACACTCGCTTTAACAGTGAAAGAAAGAAGCAACCAGTCGCATTAGGCCAAAGTGGTGGCCGAATGCGAAATCTTTCTTATCAGTACTAGAGGCCCAACTGTGGGGCACTATGATATGTATAATGCAGGGCCGTTTTTATCTATACTAATATTATAAAGAGGAAAGATTTGTATGTAAGTATGTTTGTAACGAATTGTCTCAAAAAGTACTGGACCGATTTAAAAAATTCTTTCACCATTTGAATGCTACATTATCACCGATTAATATAGGCTATTTTAATCGCAAGAAAAAATACACTCAGACGTTATTTAGCACGAACCTGATATTTGTGTAAATGAAAAGTGTTAATTAATTCTAAAACCGTTACATTTGGGCCAAGGTATGGACACATTACTTCGTCACGAATTTATGACAAATTCTGAATGATTTATGTGTTTTTTCGTTTTCAAAATCGTGACTTTTTGGACCGCGATTTTATCACTTTTACTTTTTTTGTAATAGTTTTGAAATCGTGATTGTTTTTGGACGTGTTTCTGTAATTTAATTAGAGTCATAACATGTATATGCTATAATAAATTCGACCTACACACCTGGGCAAAATCTTGGGCACGATTTCTAAGTTTGTGTTCTTTACATGACAATAAGACGTTAGCCAATTCCAAAAAAATGTCTTTGGTCTCGCAGTATTGCAAACTTTTCAAAATGAAAACACATTTAACACAATCCATAATTGTTCTGGGTATTAGTTTCAGACTTAAAATCCTATCAAATGCCTATAAATAATAATACTAGCCCTGTATTAAACATTGTCCCACTGCTGGGTGCGGACCTCCTCTACTAATGAGAGGGGTTAGGCCTTAGTCCACCCCGCTGGCCTAATGCGGGTTGATAGACTTCACATACCTTCGAAATTCGTATGAGAATTCTCAGGTATGCAGGTTTCCTCACGATGTTTTCCTTCCCGTTAAAGCAAGCGATAATTGACATTTAATACACACATAACTTTAGGAAAGTCAGAGGTATGCCGTTTGGATTTCGAACATACGACTTTCGTCTTGACAGTCCGTACCGCAACCAACTAGGTTATCTCTGCTCTGTCTAATATATACAAAGGTAAATAAAGAAGATATATTGTTTCTGAGAAACCTATAGTTTAATGAAAATATCCAATACGGTATGATTACATTCCCAATATTGATTTCTAGGCTAGACACATGAGCACATAAGAGTATTACGTCCAAACAAACAAGGTAAATCGCCTTACCTTAGACAGAATGGTTACTATAGAATTTAGATATTAAATTAAATATTTGTATTATTGATTACAATATCTATCGCCCAATTTAATTAGATGCGTGTTACAAAGAATATCTAGAAACTTGGCAGTAGGTATCGTGGGAAAAATGCTGAAATGGAGGACACTAAATGTTACATTTTAAAATTTTAATTTGATTTTTTTATGTTTCATTACTGACTCGTCTCGCAGTTCATAATGCCTATGATACAAAACTTAATACAAAGAACATTATAATACTTCTTCCTCGTTCCCTCAATGCTAAGGATCGCGACCACATGTCGTCACTAGCCACTGTGTGCGGTTTCAGCGTAGACCGCCCGTTGCATGCTGCCTCCCATCGCTTTCCTTTTGTATGTGACCACCTTGTAGATGCCCTTCCTCGAGCACGTCTGCCTTCCATTTGCCCTACAATGATCTGTTTCTCCAGACAATGCTTTGACGACCGCATAATGTGGCCTAATTATAATACTACTGAAAACTTTATATGGGGTCGGGACTTTTAACCCTTTTAGGTGTATATTGTATATTATTTAATAACATTATATACATACAACGACTCATTTATTTCTTCGTTAATTGAAGTAAATAATTGATTAATATTTTATAAAAGATAACAACAATTTTGAGAAATAAAACGGCATTTTTTCTATTTACTCTATAAAAGAGAAGGCAAAGGTTTTCCACCATGCAGCCATGTCTGTCGTTATTTTTTCCAAATCTGGGCTAAAGTTAAAGTCATCTTCTTCTCTAGTTTTAACTTATACAAAAGGCCGAAGCCATGTCTATAGTCTTAATCCATTCAAAAGGGGGAAGCCATGTCCGATATTTTCCCATTCTAAAGGCCGAAGCCATGTCTGAAATAAACATAATTCAAAAGGCCAAAGCCATGTCTGAAAGAGTCACAATTCAAAAGGCCGAAGCCATGTCTGTAATACTCACAATTTAAAGGCCAAAGCCATGTCTGAAATAATTAATTCACTTATTTATATTCACATATAAAACGTCACATCACATTTCCGCCATTTTCCAAGTCAATTTTTTTTATTTTATTTTAAATGGAGTCTGTTCTTTGACAACTCACAATCAACTCCTTTGTAAACAACTCATTAATGTTTATAAATTGGACAAAGGTAAAATTTTAATAAAAACAAAAAGCCTTTCTTTGTCCCTGTTGCACGGGGATTATAACCTGGAGGGAAACTCTCATAAATCTCTAAATAACTTGGAAATATACTTAGTGATACGTAAAATATAGCTCTGTCTACTTATACGACGTTTTCCCTTGTAAAAGCAGTATTAATGGTATGTGAGTTCCGTATAAATATACAACCGAATCGAAATTACATTATGGACTTTGTAAAATGTATGGGTAGATAGGCTGTATGGTTGCAATACCTTTGCCTTTATTGAAGAAATATGATATAGGATAATAAAGAAGAAAATGCCTTATCTCCATGGTTTACATATTAAATAAGCTAAACACCAGGTGATATATTATAACAGAAATATACAACAGAAAATGCATTAATTGTAACAATACCTTACAACGTATATACATAAATTTGATATAAAAAAACTAAATGGTGTCGTGGGACACCAGGTAGGAACGAAGTTCCTTCGGTTAATGTAGAATCGACACAAATTGCAAAAAAAAAATCGTGCTCAATTTGGACATCACTACTTGCCACTCTAACTGGACGTCACTACTTGCTACTCTAACTGGACGTCATCACTTGCTACTCTAACTGGACGTCACTACTTGCCACTCTAACTGGACGTCACTACTTGCCACTCTAACTGGACGTCACTACTTGCTACTCTAAATGGATGTCATCACTTGCTACTCTAACTGGTCGTCACTACTTGCCACTCTAACTGGACTTCACTACTTGCCACTCTAACTGGACGTCACTACTTGCTACTCTAACTGGACGTCACTACTTGCCACTCTAACTGGACGTCATCACTTGCTACTCTAACTGGACGTCACTACTTGCCACTCTAACTGGACGTCATCACTTGCTACTCTAACTGGACGTCACTACTTGCCACTCTAACTGGACGTCACTACTTGCCACTCTAACTGGACGTCACTACTTGCTACTCTAAATGGATGTCATCACTTGCTACTCTAACTGGTCGTCACTACTTGCCACTCTAACTGGACTTCACTACTTGCCACTCTAACTGGACGTCACTACTTGCTACTCTAACTGGACGTCACTACTTGCCACTCTAACTGGACGTCATCACTTGCTACTCTAACTGGACGTCACTACTTGCCACTCTAACTGGACGTCATCACTTGCTACTCTAACTGGACGTCACTACTTGCCACTCTAACTGGACGTCACTACTTGCCACTCTAACTGGACGTCACTACTTGCCATTCTAACTGGACGTCACTACTTGCTACTCTAACTGGACGTCACTACTTGGCACTCTAACTGGACGTCACTACTTGCCACTCTAACTGGACGTCATCACTTGCTACTCTAATTGGACGTCACTCTTTGCCACTCTAACTGGATGTCACTACTTACCACTCTAACTGGACGTCACTACTTGCCACTCTAACTGGACGTCACTACTTGCCACTCTAACTGGACGTCACTACTTGCTACTCTAGCTGGACGTCACTACTTGCCACTCTAACTGGACGTCACTACTTGCCACTCTAACTGGACGTCACTACTTGCCACTCTAACTGGACGTCACTACTTGCCACTCTAACTGGACGTCACTACTTGCTACTCTAACTGGACGTCACTACTTGCTACTCTAACTGGACGTCATCACTTGCTACTCCAACTGGACGTCACTACTTGCCCCTCTAACTGGACGTCACTACTTGCCACTCTAACTGGACGTCACTACTTGCTACTCTAACTGGATATCATTACTTGCTACTCTAACTGGACGTCACTATTGTCGCGCAGCAAAATCCCAGGAACTAATTGTGTATGCGATTGTCTCATTTAACGCTTTTATTCCACGCACTTTTTTCCACGCTTTTAACTATCACATATTTTTCAGTTCGGTCGCGCCGCAAAATCCCTATCTCTCCAAGCCTGCCGTAAGGAACTTCGTTCCAATAAAATTGCATATGAAAAGTCTATATTTTTGGTAGGATCCAAACATTATTTCATCATTATTCTAATATGTTTAAGGTGTTCGTTATATATATTAATAATTTGACAGTCAATAATTCAAACTGTCATAACTCTACTAGGTCAAATCTGTATACATGCAAACTTGAATATACAATCACGCCTTTAATCCTCGAAGGGGTAGGCAGAGGTGTAACCAATACACCCGCTTTTTCCGAATTTATTACGGTGCCATAATGTAATAGGGGGCGAGCCTATCGCCATACCGGGCACAATACCAGACTCCAAGCTGATACTGAGTATTTCTAAATAGAAAAACCCAATATCACTATCCGACCCGGGGATCGAACCCGACACATCGAGCAGTCGTAACGCATGCGTAATTACAACTGCGCCACCGAGGCATTCTGTGTCAAATCTGTATTGTGGGTACTAAAAACTACGAGAGACTACAGTCCCACAACACCCAAACACCCTAGCCTTGAGAAATATTTTCCACTACGATAGAGACGCTATAACACGATTGATTCTCCGATAATCCATAAAGATAATATAAACTGCGCCAAAATATTAAACTTTCACGCAATCCTACTGAACCCTGAAAATTTTGGGTAATATAATCCCAAGACAGCAGTATTCGAGCAAACACCGAAAAAAGCGAAACAGAACCAAATAAGAGGTTGTATACAGTACAGCAGGAGCGAAATCGCCTTCGGACATTTTGGCTTTTCGCCGACACTTCTGTTTCGTAGAGAACGAAATGTCCGACATTTCGGGTTCTAATTAATGGTTTTTTATGTTGGGATTTTTTATTCTGGCGCGGCAAAATCATCACACTGCACCTGATGGTAAGTGCAGTGCCGTCCAGATAGAGTATCAAGTAGCGAGAGACCGTCTATCCTTCGCTACTCAACACAATCATGCCGGCCTGAATACTGGGAATACTGCAAATTTAAATATTTTTAAAGTGAAAAGAGGCTATGCTCGTTGGGCGCTTTTCATTTTTTTTTTCATTCTAGCTACAACATGCATTGCTTACTTTGCCCCAACAAAATGCCGCCATTTCTTTATTGTGGTCTGTTTACGAGTTTCCTTCGCTAAAATATTCAACATGGCTCCGCATAATCCCAATATCTGTCACATAACCTATACAACAAAAGCGCTGATAAAACGCTAAAAAAACGTGAGTATGACAGATATAGCTGAGAATTATTGTGCAAACAAAGTTTTTTTTAGTAGGTTTACATAGCCTATGTACTTATTTTATATTTGAAGAAGAAATTGTAGTAGTGTTTAGAAGTGGTAGAGCCACGCTGTAGACATATTTGTCTACAGCATGAATGGGCCGGCTCGACCGGGGTAGTACCACTGTCTCACAGAAAACCAACGTAAAGTGACAGTTTACTGTCGCGTTTCGTACGGTAAGGGAGATATCCGGAGGCCCAGATTCCCCCTTCCCTTCCCTAATCACTATTCCTGTCCTTTTAAGGCCGACAGCGCATACATGTCACTTTTGGTATTGTGAATGTTCATGTGCGGGGGAGATCAATTAACATCAGGTGACCCACTGGCTCGTTTGTCGGACTATGCTATAAAAAAAGTAGATACTTAAAATTCTGTAATAAATAAGTTAATATTTAGTAATAAATAGCCAAAATATTTACTATAGGATAAAATATAGATATGTTTTAATCTGATGACTTCCTAGCCGATTTCGGCCACAGCGATTGTTTCAGGTCTATCAAGCTAGCAGTGAAAAGTTAGCAGAAACATTTGAAACTTATTTAGGAATTAGTTGCTAATTAGTTGCTGCTATTTCGATTTTGTTGCTCAAGCCAGTTCCTCAGAAATCGAGTCACTGCTATCTTTCACATAAGCTAGCAGTAAAATAATGAAGTGAGCACATATTGAGTCGGTTATTGGGCCTAAATTTGTTGCTAATTTGTTGCTGTAAGATATATAAAAATATTGAAAAAATATTATATATTTAAAAAATTTTTTTTTTTAATTTTTTATGTCGGTTTTTTCCTCTTATGACAGCGGTTGTTTTTGTTGCTGGGCGGCAAAATATCTATGAAGGTGCACAGGACCAGCAACTAATTAGCAACAAAAATTCTGCTGAACATTTAAGCCGTTATCAAGGTCATTAAGGAAAAATGTATTTTTTTCCGGTTATGACAGCGGTGGATTTTGTCGCTGGGCGGCACAATATCTATGAAGGTGCACCGGACCAGCAACTAATTAGCAACAAAAATTCTGCTGAATATTTAACCCGTAATCAAGGTCATTACGGAAAAATTTCATTTTTTCCGATTGTGACAGCGGTGGATTTTGTTGCTGGGCGGCACAATATCTACGAAGGTGCACCGGACCAGCAACTAATTAGCAACAAAATATCTGCTGAACATTTAACCCGTTATCAAGGTCATTAAGGAAAAATTTCATTTTTTCCGATTATGACAGCGGTGGATTTTGTTGCTGGGCGGCACAATATCTATGAAGGTGCACCGGACCAGCAACTATTTAGCAACAAAAATTCTGCTGAACATTTAACCTGTTATCAAGGTCATTACGGAAAAATTTCATTCTTTCCGATTATGACAGCGGTGGATTTTGTTGCTGGGCGGCACAATATCTACGAAGGTGCACCGAACCAGCAACTAATTAGCAACAAAAATTCTGCTGAACATTTAACCCGTTATCAAGGTCATTAAGGAAAAATTTCATTTTTTCCGATTATGACAGCGGTTGATTTTGTTGCTGGGCGGCTCAATATCTACGGAGGTGCACCGGACCAGCAACTAATTAGCAACAAAAATTCTGCTGAATATTTAACCCGTAATCAAGGTCCTTACGGAAAAATTTAATTTTTTCCGATTATGACAGCGGTGGATTTTGTTGCTGGACGGCACAATATCTACGAAGGTGCACCGGACCAGCAACTAATTAGCAACAAAAATTCTGCTGAACATTTAACCCGTTATCAAGGTCATTAAGGAAAAATTTCATTTTTTCCGATTATGACAGCGGTTGATTTTGTTGCTGGGCGGCACAATATCTACGAAGGTGCACCGGACCAGCAACTAATTAGCAACAAAAATTCTGCTGAATATTTAACCCGTAATCAAGGTCCTTACGGAAAAATGTAATTTTTTCCGATTATGACAGCGGTGGATTTTGTTGCTGGACGGCACAATATCTACGAAGGTGCACCGGACCAGCAACTAATTAGCAACAAAAATTCTGCTGAACATTTAACCCGTTATCAAGGTCATTAAGGAAAAATTTCATTTTTTCCGATTATGACAGCGGTTGATTTTGTTGCTGGGCGGCACAATATCTATGAAGGTGCACCGGACCAGCAACTAATTAGCAACAAAAATTCTGCTGAATATTTAACCCGTAATCAAGGTCCTTACGGAAAAATTTCATTTTTTCCGATTAAGACAGCGGTGGATTTTGTTGCTGGGCGGCACAATATCTACGGAGGTGCACCGGACCAGCAACTAATTAGCAACAAAAATTCTGCTGAATATTTAACCCGTAATAAAGGTCATTACGGAAAAATTTCATTTTTTCCGATTGTGACAGCGGTGGACTTTGTTGCTGGGCGGCACAATATCTACGAAGGTGCACCGAACCAGCAAATAATTAGCAACAAAAATTCTGCTGAACATTTAACCCGTTATCAAGATCATTAAGGAAAAATTTCATTTTGTCCGATTGTGACAGCGGTGGATTTTGTTGCTGGGCGGCACAATATCTATGAAGGTGCACCGGACCAGCAACTAATTAGCAACAAAAATTCTGCTGAATATTTAACCCGTAATCAAGGTCATTACGGAAAAATTTCATTTTTTCCGATTGTGACAGCGGTGGATTTTGTTGCTGGACGGCACAATATCTACGAAGGTGCACCGGACCAGCAACTAATTAGCAACAAAAATTCTGCTGAACATTTAACCTGTTATCAAGGTCATTACGGAAAAATTTCATTCTTTCCGATTATGACAGCGGTGGATTTTGTTGCTGGGCGGCACAATATCTACGAAGGTGCACCGAACCAGCAACTAATTAGCAACAAAAATTCTGCTGAACATTTAACCCGTTATCAAGATCATTAAGGAAAAATTTCATTTTGTCCGATTGTGACAGCGGTGGATTTTGTTGCTGGGCGGCACAATATCTACGGAGGTGCACCGGACCAGCAACTAATTAGCAACAAAAATTCTGCTGAATATTTAACCCGTAATCAAGGTCATTACGGAAAAATTACATTTTTTTCGATTGTGACAGCGGTGGACTTTGTTGCTGGGCGGCACAATATCTACGAAGGTGCACCGGACCAGCAACTAATTAGCAACAAAATATCTGCTGAATATTTAACCCGTAATAAAGGTCATTACGGAAAAAAATCATTTTTTCCGATTATTACAGCGGTGGATTTTGTTGCTGGGCGGCACAATATCAACGAAGGTGCACCGGACCAGCAACTATTTAGCAACAAAAATTCTGCTGAACATTTAACCCGTTATCAAGATCATTAAGGAAAAATTTCATTCTTTCCGATTGTGACAGCGGTGGATTTTGTTGCTGGGCGGCACAATATCTATGAAGGTGCACCGGACCAGCAACTAATTAGCAACAAAAATTCTGCTGAATATTTAACCCGTAATCAAGGTCATTACGGAAAAATTTCATTTTTTCCGATTGTGACAGCGGTGGATTTTATTGCTGGGCGGCACAATATCTACGAAGGTGCACCGGACCAGCAACTAATTAGCAACAAAATATCTGCTGAACATTTAACCCGTTATCAAGGTCATTAAGGAAAAATTTCATTTTTTCCGATTATGACAGCGGTGGATTTTGTTGCTGGACGGCACAATATCTACGAAGGTGCACCGGACCAGCAACTAATTAGCAACAAAAATTCTGCTGAACATTTAACCCGTTATCAAGATCATTAAGGAAAAATTTCATTTTGTCCGATTGTGACAGCGGTGGATTTTGTTGCTGGGCGGCACAATATCTATGAAGGTGCACCGGACCAGCAACTAATTAGCAACAAAAATTCTGCTGAATATTTAACCCGTAATCAAGGTCATTACGGAAAAATTTCATTTTTTCCGATTGTGACAGCGGTGGATTTTGTTGCTGGACGGCACAATATCTACGAAGGTGCACCGGACCAGCAACTAATTAGCAACAAAAATTCTGCTGAACATTTAACCTGTTATCAAGGTCATTACGGAAAAATTTCATTCTTTCCGATTATGACAGCGGTGGATTTTGTTGCTGGGCGGCACAATATCTACGAAGGTGCACTGAACCAGCAACTAATTAGCAACAAAAATTCTGCTGAACATTTAACCCGTTATCAAGATCATTAAGGAAAAATTTCATTTTGTCCGATTGTGACAGCGGTGGATTTTGTTGCTGGGCGGCACAATATCTACGGAGGTGCACCGGACCAGCAACTAATTAGCAACAAAAATTCTGCTGAATATTTAACCCGTAATCAAGGTCATTACGGAAAAATTACATTTTTTCCGATTGTGACAGCGGTGGACTTTGTTGCTGGGCGGCACAATATCTACGAAGGTGCACCGGACCAGCAACTAATTAGCAACAAAATATCTGCTGAATATTTAACCCGTAATAAAGGTCATTACGGAAAAAAATCATTTTTTCCGATTATTACAGCGGTGGATTTTGTTGCTGGGCGGCACAATATCTACGAAGGTGCACCGGACCAGCAACTATTTAGCAACAAAAATTCTGCTGAACATTTAACCCGTTATCAAGATCATTAAGGAAAAATTTCATTTTGTCCAATTGTGACAGCGGTGGATTTTGTTGCTGGGCGGCACAATATCTATGAAGGTGCACCGGACCAGCAACTAATTAGCAACAAAAATTCTGCTGAATATTTAACCCGTAATCAAGGTCATTACGGAAAAATTTCATTTTTTCCGATTGTGACAGCGGTGGATTTTATTGCTGGGCGGCACAATATCTACGAAGGTGCACCGGACCAGCAACTAATTAGCAACAAAATATCTGCTGAACATTTAACCCGTTATCAAGGTCATTAAGGAAAAATTTCATTTTTTCCGATTATGACAGCGGTGGATTTTGTTGCTGGGCGGCACAATATCTATGAAGGTGCACCGGACCAGCAACTAATTAGCAACAAAAATTCTGCTGAATATTTAACCCGTAATCAAGGTCCTTACGGAAAAATGTAATTTTTTCCGATTATGACAGCGGTGGATTTTGTTGCTGGACGGCACAATATCTACGAAGGTGCACCGGACCAGCAACTAATTAGCAACAAAAATTCTGCTGAACATTTAACCCGTTATCAAGGTCATTAAGGAAAAATTTCATTTTTTCCGATTATGACAGCGGTTGATTTTGTTGCTGGGCGGCACAATATCTACGAAGGTGCACCGGACCAGCAACTAATTAGCAACAAAAATTCTGCTGAATATTTAACCCGTAATCAAGGTCCTTACGGAAAAATGTAATTTTTTCCGATTATGACAGCGGTGGATTTTGTTGCTGGACGGCACAATATCTACGAAGGTGCACCGGACCAGCAACTAATTAGCAACAAAAATTCTGCTGAACATTTAACCCGTTATCAAGGTCATTAAGGAAAAATTTCATTTTTTCCGATTATGACAGCGGTTGATTTTGTTGCTGGACGGCACAATATCTATGAAGGTGCACCGGACCAGCAACTAATTAGCAACAAAAATTCTGCTGAATATTTAACCCGTAATCAAGGTCCTTACGGAAAAATTTCATTTTTTCCGATTAAGACAGCGGTGGATTTTGTTGCTGGGCGGCACAATATCTACGGAGGTGCACCGGACCAGCAACTAATTAGCAACAAAAATTCTGCTGAATATTTAACCCGTAATAAAGGTCATTACGGAAAAATTTCATTTTTTCCGATTGTGACAGCGGTGGACTTTGTTGCTGGGCGGCACAATATCTACGAAGGTGCACCGAACCAGCAACTAATTAGCAACAAAAATTCTGCTGAACATTTAACCCGTTATCAAGATCATTAAGGAAAAATTTCATTTTGTCCGATTGTGACAGCGGTGGATTTTGTTGCTGGGCGGCACAATATCTATGAAGGTGCACCGGACCAGCAACTAATTAGCAACAAAATTCTGCTGAATATTTAACCCGTAATCAAGGTCATTACGGAAAAAATTTAATTTTTTCCGATTGTGACAGCGGTGGATTTTGTTGCTGGACGGCACAATATCTACGAAGGTGCACCGGACCAGCAACTAATTAGCAACAAAAATTCTGCTGAACATTTAACCTGTTATCAAGGTCATTACGGAAAAATTTCATTCTTTCCGATTATGACAGCGGTGGATTTTGTTGCTGGGCGGCACAATATCTACGAAGGTGCACCGAACCAGCAACTAATTAGCAACAAAAATTCTGCTGAACATTTAACCCGTTATCAAGATCATTAAGGAAAAATTTCATTTTGTCCGATTGTGACAGCGGTGGATTTTGTTGCTGGGCGGCACAATATCTACGGAGGTGCACCGGACCAGCAACTAATTAGCAACAAAAATTCTGCTGAATATTTAACCCGTAATCAAGGTCATTACGGAAAAATTACATTTTTTCCGATTGTGACAGCGGTGGACTTTGTTGCTGGGCGGCACAATATCTACGAAGGTGCACCGGACCAGCAACTAATTAGCAACAAAACATCTGCTGAATATTTAACCCGTAATAAAGGTCATTACGGAAAAAAATCATTTTTTCCGATTATTACAGCGGTGGATTTTGTTGCTGGGCGGCACAATATCTACGATGGTGCACCGGACCAGCAACTAATTAGCAACAAAAATTCTGCTGAATATTTAACCCGTAATCAAGGTCATTACGGAAAAATTACATTTTTTCCGATTGTGACAGCGGTGGACTTTGTTGCTGGGCGGCACAATATCTACGAAGGTGCACCGGACCAGCAACTAATTAGCAACAAAATATCTGCTGAATATTTAACCCGTAATAAAGGTCATTACGGAAAAAAATCATTTTTTCCGATTATTACAGCGGTGGATTTTGTTGCTGGGCGGCACAATATCTACGAAGGTGCACCGGACCAGCAACTATTTAGCAACAAAAATTCTGCTGAACATTTAACCCGTTATCAAGGTCATTACGGAAAAATTTCATTTTTTCCGATTGTGACAGCGGTGGATTTTATTGCTGGGCGGCACAATATCTACGAAGGTGCACCGGACCAGCAACTAATTAGCAACAAAATATCTGCTGAACATTTAACCCGTTATCAAGGTCATTAAGGAAAAATTTCATTTTTTCCGATTATGACAGCGGTGGATTTTGTTGCTGGGCGGCACAATATCTATGAAGGTGCACCGGACCAGCAACTAATTAGCAACAAAATATCTGCTGAATATTTAACCCGTAATAAAGGTCATTACGGAAAAAAATCATTTTTTCCGATTATTACAGCGGTGGATTTTGTTGCTGGGCGGCACAATATCTACGAAGGTGCACCGGACCAGCAACTATTTAGCAACAAAAATTCTGCTGAACATTTAACCCGTTATCAAGGTCATTACGGAAAAATTTCATTTTTTCCGATTGTGACAGCGGTGGATTTTATTGCTGGGCGGCACAATATCTACGAAGGTGCACCGGACCAGCAACTAATTAGCAACAAAATATCTGCTGAACATTTAACCCGTTATCAAGGTCATTAAGGAAAAATTTCATTTTTTCCGATTATGACAGCGGTGGATTTTGTTGCTGGGCGGCACAATATCTATGAAGGTGCACCGGACCAGCAACTAATTAGCAACAAAAATTCTGCTGAATATTTAACCCGTAATCAAGGTCCTTACGGAAAAATTTAATTTTTTCCGATTGTGACAGCGGTGGATTTTGTTGCTGGACGGCACAATATCTACGAAGGTGCACCGGACCAGCAACTAATTAGCAACAAAAATTCTGCTGAACATTTAACCTGTTATCAAGGTCATAACGGAAAAATTTCATTTTTTCCGATTATGACAGCGTTGGATTTTGTTGCTGGGCGGCACAATATCTACGAAGGTGCACCGAACCAGCAACTAATTAGCAACAAAAATTCTGCTGAACATTTAACCCGTTATCAAGATCATTAAGGAAAAATTTCATTTTGTCCGATTGTGACAGCGGTGGATTTTGTTGCTGGGCGGCACAATATCTACGGAGGTGCACCGGACCAGCAACTAATTAGCAACAAAAATTCTGCTGAATATTTAACCCGTAATCAAGGTCATTACGGAAAAATTACATTTTTTCCGATTGTGACAGCGGTGGACTTTGTTGCTGGGCGGCACAATATCTACGAAGGTGCACCGGACCAGCAACTAATTAGCAACAAAATATCTGCTGAACATTTAACCCGTTATCAAGTTCATTAAGGAAAAAATTAATTTTTTCCGATTATTACAGCGGTGGATTTTGTTGCTGGGCGGCACAATATCTACGAAGGTGCACCGGACCAGCAACTATTTAGCAACAAAAATTCTGCTGAACATTTAACCCGTTATCAAGGTCATTAAGGAAAAATTTCAGTTTGTCCGATTGTGACAGCGGTGGATTTTGTTGCTGGGCGGCACAATATCTACGGAGGTGCACCGGACCAGCAACTAATTAGCAACAAAAATTCTGCTGAACATTTAACCCGTTATCAAAAAAATCAAAAATATAAAAAAAATATAAAAACAAACAACAAACAAATAAGCCACATTGTTTTCCCTTTTTTTTTTGGTTTCGCGGGGAAAAGCGATTTATCACTACCGCCCCGCCGGGGGGATGGTGGGACGGTTATGTTGGGCTCGCCGGCCTTACGACCCAGCGTTAAGCCGTCCGGGAGAGATGTTGACATCCGGACGACCGCTGGGCCGAGTCCCTAACAAATACCCTACACCGGCAATACCAACTAAAAACCCCGCGGTGGCCCTCTTCGGCGCATAAGAGACGGTCCCGGGCTCACGGAGCGAGAAGCGCTCCATTTTTGACCGGAACCGCCCCTGCGCGGTGCCGCCTTGCGGCCCGTCTCCATGTGGGGGGGGGGGGTCAGAAGCCCCCGCGCACCGAAGAACGCCCTCGGCGTCCACGGCAGCAACGAGGCCAACCACCCGCGCTGCCGTCATCCCGGGGTCGCCCGGTGTGCCGACGAAGTATATACAAAATAAAACTATGTACAAACAAGTTTCGACACACCGGAAAGGGCGCTACGACAGCCCCCCGCTGCGCGCCCACGACCCCCGATGCCCCTATTAGTCGCCTCTTACGACAGGCAGGGGATACCGTGGTGGGATTCTCCAAACGCCCCCAAACCACAGGGCGGGAGACGCCGGTCAGTCGTCAACCCGGCACCTCCTCCGTCTCGACTGGCGGCGGGAGGGATCGGAGCGCTGTTCCCGATCCCTCTCGGCACTCTCCTTCTGTGAGATAACAGCCTCACAGAAGAGGGCCACCGCACGCCAGGACCTCCGGCTGTCGACCATGGCTGACACCAAAGCCGGCAGCGAGAGGTCTCCTCCGACGACTGCTACGAGATCACTGCGCTCTTCGTCCCAGGCTGGGCACTCCTCTACAGTGTGTTGGGCCGTGTCACGCGGACAGTTGTCACAGTGGTGACACACGGCCGACCCTTCTGCGCCGGCTATGCGACACAGGTACTCGCCAAAACAACCATGGCCCGTGAGCACCTGTGTCAGCCGGAACGTCGCCGCGCCGTGGCGCCTGTCCAACCACTGACGGAAGAGCAACCACTGACGGAAGAACATTGTTTTCCCTAATATTACCACAACGGATAAAATAATGAGATTAACTCGAATATCCGAAGACTGTAAAAGTATGAAGGAAAAAATTTATTCAACCAGTTGAAATTAATAATAATAATTATAATAATGCCCGCAGGGCAGCTTGTGGCGAGCCGCTGGGAATTAGCGATCCCAAGTACCTGAGTGCTTCCAGGGGAAGGCCTTGTTCTTAATCTCTAGCTTGCCTTTACCGACTGGCTGGAGTGAATAATGACGAGGAACAGATCCCCCACTTCTGGCTTGCCTTCACCGGCCGGCCAGAGTGGAGTCGCGAGAGCTTTACGCTCGGAGGGTGGATGTGAAACGTAAGTGGCGAGTGGGCAACGTGATGAGACCATAAGGGAGCAAATGATCGTTGTATAAAGTCCAGTGACACATCTCCACCCTTTAGCCGCTCAAATGATGTTGTTTCAGTTTCATTATAAGTAGGTTTTTGTAACCAATCTGATGCTGATTTTTACATTTTGATTTATTGAGATTATAGATGGTTATTATTTTATTTAACTTATTATAATTATATTATGTATATAAATATATATATACTAACACATACACAACGATATCGAAAAAAATACTCGTATATCTTAGTGTTTGAATAAAAAATACTAATATTCTCAACCATTAAAGTCATCAGTTTGTTTTTAACAAATAACTTTTATCTGCGAAATAATTTCAACCATGATGCTCATCTCAGGTCTGCATAACAATAACATTATCAACTTTGTTAATTAATCAGGTAGCATGCTAGATTTCGAGATGTTCAGTGCAGACAACGAGCATATAAAAGCCCTCGAAACTATACCAACGTCTATCAACAGTCCTATAACTGAGGAAGACCAATATAGACTGGTGGGCGTCGTAACATTTGTGCCCCCAGCTGTAAAAGAAAGTGCCTCTGGAAAACAAATAGGGCATTACAAAGCAGTCTGTTTAAAAGGCACAGACTGGATCGAGTACGACGACATGCTGCGGGCTGGAAAGATAATTAAGTCCAAAACCCTAGTCAGCATTCAATTATTGTTTTACGTAAAAATTTAATAAAAGCTAAATTACAAACATTTGTTTTAGTAAGAAAGATGGTAACCTTAATTTTTGTTGCTGATCAGTTGCTTGTCCGGTGCACCTTCATAGATATTGTGCCGCCCACCAACAAAATCCACCGCTGTCATGACCGCAAAAAAAGGTAATTTTTCCTTAATGACCTTGATAACGGGTTAAACGTTCAGCAGATTTTTTGTTGCTATTGCTGGTCCGGTGCACCTTCGTAGATATTGTGCCGTCCAGCAACAAAATCCACCGCTGTCACAATCGGAAAAAATTACATTTTTCCGTAATGACCTTGATTACGGGTTAAATATTCAGCAGATTTTTTGTTGCTAATTAGTTGCTGGTCCGGTGCATCTCCGTAGATATTGTGCCGCCCAGCAACAAAATCCACCTCTGTCACAATCGGAAAAAATTACATTTTTCCGTAATGACCTTGATTACGGGTTAAATATTCAGCAGAATTTTTGTTGCTAATTAGTTGCTGGTCCGGTGCACCATCGTAGATATTTTGCCGCCCAGCAACAAAATCCACCTCTGTCACAATCGGAAAAAATTACATTTTTCCGTAATGACCTTGATTACGGGTTAAATATTCAGCAGAATTTTTGTTGCTAATTAGTTGCTGGTCCGGTGCACCATCGTAGATATTGTGCCGCCCAGCAACAAAATCCACCTCTGTCACAATCGGAAAAAATTACATTTTTCCGTAATGACCTTGATTACGGGTTAAATATTCAGCAGAATTTTTGTTGCTAATTAGTTGCTGGTCCGGTGCACCTTCGTAGATATTGTGCCGCCCAGCAACAAAATCCACCGCTGTCACAGTCGGAAAAAATTAAATTTTTCCTTAATGACCTTGATTACGGGTTAAATATTCAGCAGAATTTTTGTTGCTAATTAGTTGCTAGTCTGGTGCACCTTCGTAGATATTGTGCCGCCCAGCAACAAAATCCACCGCTGTCATATCCGGAAAAAATGACATTTTTCGATAATGACCTTGATTACGGGTTAGGTATTCAGCAAAATTTTTGTTGCTAATTAGTTGCTGGTCCGGTGCACCATCATAGATATTGTGCCGCCCAGCAACAAAATCCACCTCTGTTACAATCGGAAAAAATTACATTTTTCCGTAATGACCTTGATTACGGGTTAAATATTCAGCAGAATTTTTGTTGCTAATTAGTTGCTGGTCCGGTGCACCTTCATAGATATTGTGCCGCACAGCAACAAAATCCACCGCTGTCTTAATCGGAAAAAAATACATTTTTCATTAATGACCTTGATAACGGGTTAAATGTTCAGCAGAATTTTTGTTGCTAATTAGTTGCTGGTCCTGTGCACCTTCATAGATATTGTGCCGCCCAGCAACAAAAACAACCGCTGTCATAAGAGGAAAAAACCAACATAAAAAAATAAAAAAAAAATTTTTTTTTAATTATATAATATTTTTTCAATATTTTTATACTATCTTACAGCAACAAATTAGCAACAAATTCAGGCCCAATAACCGACTCAATATGTGCTCACTTCATTATTTTACTGCTAGCTTATGTGTAAGATAGCAGTGACTCGATTTCTGAGGAACTGGCTTTAGCAACAAAATCGAAATAGCAGCAACTAATTAGCAACTAATTCCTAAATAAGTTTCAAATGTTTCTGCTAACTTTTCACTGCTAGCTTGATAGGCCTGATTGTTTCAGCTTATGAGATAATTAAGATGGCCAATCTATAACGCAGACGCTTGTTGTTCAGCCCTACGACTACGCCACCGAGGCAGTCTATACAGGCGCTATGGTGCGCCTTCATTGACTAACCATGGGTGTTTCGGTTCGTTCCTGTGTCGGAACGGAAGGGAGGTGTCCGCCGTGTGCCACCACTGTGGCAACTGCCGCGAGGACACGGCCCAACATACGTTGGAGGAGTGCCCAGCCTGGGACGAAGAGCAGTCGTCGGAGGAAACCTCTCGCTGCCGGCCGTGGTGTTCTGGCGTGCGGTGGCCTACTTCTGTGAGTCATCTCGCAGGAGGACAGTGCCGAGAGCATTTCCGCCACAGCGCAGGGGCGGTTCCGGCATCTATTCTAGCACTCCTTAGAATACCCCGGGATCGCCCTGTAAGCGCCGAAGAAGGCCACGTGTTTTAGCTGGTAGTGTCGGGTGGGGTGTACATAGTGGGTATGGACTCGGCCCATTGGCAGCACGGATATCCATCTACCGGGCGAGGGGGTGCTGGGTCGTAAGACCGGCTAGTCCAGCATAACCGTTTTATTCTCAATCCTGCTTGCCCCCGGAGCGAGCGGTAGTAATAAAATGCTTTCCCCGCGACAAATTATTACTTGAAGTTGGGTACCTACACTGACATAACTTACGTGCGCAATCTTCTGTCAACCACACGAAAAAGATCAATATCAACTTGATAGATCATCGGCGAAATAGATCTCGCCAGATGGCGCTCGACTTCCGGTAGGCAGCGGCTTTGCTGTGGCCTGCATGCAGAAGTCTATGGGCGGCGGTGTCTACTTACCATCAGGTGGCCCGTCTGCTCGTCTGTCTATCCAGGCAGTAAAAAAAACTTCCATTCAGTATTCAAGAACCATATCCGAATTTAACTATGTTTAGAACACACATTTCACTCCATTAAACATTTCATAGTTCATTACGCGGAAACATGTGTTTCATAATCCACCATAACTCGTAAATGTTTATGTAAACCATAAAATCTAAGAATGGTTATAAAATTGTTGTATTTATTATTTTCGTGAATAAATCGTGTATTCTCATA
Source organism: Laothoe populi (assembly GCA_905220505.1). Classification (NCBI taxonomy): domain Eukaryota; kingdom Metazoa; phylum Arthropoda; class Insecta; order Lepidoptera; family Sphingidae; genus Laothoe; species Laothoe populi. The sequence goes on from HG992173.1 coordinate 4,150,204, forward strand.
TAGATATCATGATTTTCATCTACTGATGGTAGGATATTCATATATTTATATCCGCCCGGATAGCGACCATCGTACACAGGGTGTAAAACCCGCCATAGTGGCACGCTATCATCCGGTTTTTGTCGGGCATCTAGAGTTAGGGTACTATGTATGGCCGTGTTACGGCCTTCTGAGTAATCTGACGCTAGACCCTCGATCACTTCTTCACCTCCTTGCCCCATGGTGTAGTGTGAAGAACACAACAATCCGGCAGAATTGTGTTGAGTAGCGAGGGATAGATTGTTTCTCGCTACTTATGTCGCTTGTATCAGGTGCAGTGTGGTCACTTTACCGTGCCAGGACAAAAAAAAATATTTCTTCGTAAAAGTTGGAACAATTTTGATTCTTTCATGACATCGTTAAAAAAAATACTTATTTTCTTTAATAGCAGCGTGTTAATAGACGTATCAAGATATCTCAGGTTCGATTCTTCAGTTACAAAGCCGAGCGTGAGGTGGCACGAACGAGACAAAAGTCGCGACACACATATTCCTGACCCCACAGTAGGTCAAACCTGTATTGTGGGTATCAACAACTACGAGACCGGAAACAAATATCTGTCTGTCAAACGAATATTTGTCTTCGTGCAGGAATCGAACGCACGGCCTCTCGTTTCACAGCCGGCTACTCATCAACTGCGCCTTTGAGGCTGTCGACAAGTAGGGAATAAAACTAAGAGTAGGCAACCAAAAGGAGACGGCATTGCGCTCGAATCTTGAACAAAAAATTCAGCAATGTCGGTGGGGGGCTTCGTACACGTACAAATAAACATGTGTACACAAATGCAAAATGTAATCACGTCGCTACGCACGCACACTACACCATTTCATACAACACTGGGAAATTTATGCACACAGTTACAAATTTATCTTGGTGTGTAATGTATTCACAGAGTCATTTATTTTCAACTGTGTAACCAACAGTAGAGCGTAACAATGTCGACATGAGGTATAGATAGCGTTGTCCTTATCTATCGATAGATAAAATAAAACAATTTTAATTTATTTTTGCCTGTTTTGGTATGGTAGCCGGCTAACGCTATCTGTTATGAAGAGCATATAAAAAGGGCTTGATATCTTGAATTGAATACAGGGTGTCCCAAAAATCGACGTCAAGCCGGAACTGGGTGAAAAGGCAAGTCATACCGGTTATCAAAAAAATATAAAAAAATCTAAGTTGCATGTCTTTAAAATTATAGGCATGGCCCGCAATTTTTCAAAGTATAATCCTAACTTTGCGCATTTGTGTGATCTTACGTAAGAACTATTAAGACTCCCTCCCACCCCTTGTAAGAAAAAATAAGACATGATCGACTCCCCCGGTACATCATCTTACGTAATAAATGAATGGCGCCAAAATTCATACCTAAATATTTTTGAAATATACCGGATTTTTAGGATCACATTTTTTTGACAAATACTTTATTCTGGTTTTGGTATATTTTGTGACATTCCTGGTGTGTTAGAACTATTTACATTAAAAGTATGTGTTTAGAAGACAGTCCAGATGGATTAGTAATTGTATCGATAACCTTTATAAGTTTATCTACAACACTATTTGAGTCTTGCATAAACGACAGTGTTACCACATAAACCACCCAAAATGCTACACTGGCATAAAGTTTATGAAATTGTAAACTTAGTCGATATGTCAACTCTCCTAATATTTTTAAATTATAAATTAAGTTAAGGAAGCATAAATAAAGTAATCCTACTAATATTATAAATGCGTATGTTTGGATGGATGCATGGTTGTTTGATATGCAATCACGCTACAACGGATGGACGGATCTACTTAAAATTTGGCACAGAGATAGATTATAGTCTGGAAAAGCACATAGGCTACTTTTTTTCCCGGAGAAATGTACAGTTCCCATGGGATAAAATAAAATAAATAAAAATCTTTATTGATCACGTAGGCATATAAACGGCACTTATGACATGTCAAAAGACAGATGGAAATTCACCATACGGAAAAATAATTAATTATGTCTAACGTCATGGGAACTTAGAAACCACCATCAAGGACTGGTAGGCAAGGAAGTATACAACGAGGACGGGGCTGGAAAGGGAGAAAAGAGGGAGACCACAAAAAGGAAGGAAGGTAATCGCGGTCTTCGGTAAAGGAAGTGACTGGAGCAGATGATCACGGGAAGGCGCAGGAATGGGAGGGGAGAAGGCTAACGGAAACTGGACGGATATAGAAGGGATGAGTGTAAACCCTAGTCTAGCTAACCTACCAGCCTTTCACTAGCTACCTAAGCGATGACGACCCGAAGAAGAAAGGCAGAAAGAAACTCCGGGCTTGTTTTTTTCGTCATCAATTGTCATATATATATTTTTTTTCTCATAGTAATTTTACAGACATATTTTAATAATATATGAATCAATGCATATATAGCACCACTAGAATATAAAGCTTGATAATAGTAATAAAAAAAAAATTACGGGTGCATAATTGCATTAAACCCACATTTACAATTAACATTCATTGGTATATATATACCTACGTTAAGACAATTACATAACTCTTTTTTTTTATCAACGGTATACACTTATAAATCGAACGATCGATCGGACGTCTTAAAATAACAAAATAATAATTGTATTAGCACAAAAGTACAATGTAAAAACGTTAAAAAAAATTATATATTAAAAATATGTCATTATTCAGGACCTTTAAAATGCATAGTTTAATTGTAGTAATATGTTTTTAGTTCAATTACATGCTACAGTGTCTTGGTGCAGTGTGCAGGACTGATTCCAAATATCCCTATCGGCTAAGTAATCTGCTACTTTATAGTAGGTAACCTCTAGACATTAGCACTTGTTTGACATGGAATTTAAATTTATTATCCTACAGATTCGTTACTTCCGAAGGTAGTTTATTATAAAATTTAACACAGTTACCCATAAATGAATTATTTGTCTTAGTGAGTCTTAACTTTGTAACTGCGAGTTTGTTCGTATTTCTTGTATTTAGACTGTGTATGTCACTGTTTTTTTTTAAGTAAACTAAATTTTTGCGGACATACATTATATCCTGAAAGATGTATTCGGCCGGCAACGTCAGAATATTAATATCTTTAAACAGTTCTCGAAGAGAGTCGCGAGATCGGAGGTTGTAAATTGCGCCAATCGCTCTTTTCTAATATATATAGTATAGTTTAGTTAGATAGTTTAGTTTGTCACAGAGCAAGGGATCGACATGATTTTTTGCATAGTGGCAGTTTAGGGATCAGAAAATGACAAAGACCACTTTTATCTCGAAAAAATGCACGCTTCTTATGGGATAGCAAAATATAGAAGGTTAAAATGCTCCAAGACCTACACGCGGTCGGAGTCGCGGGCAACATCTAGTTAAAAATGAATATTAAAAAAGCAACTTGCGTTTAAGATATTGAATGCAAATAAATTTTGCACTAACAGTAGCTATTAGGTTAACCTGGCAACATTTATTACCCAATGATATTTTTTAGAAATTATAAGTTTTGTTGCTTTTAAGGATAATAGTACTTAAAAAAAATACGTCCAGGTGAAAAATAATGTTGTATTTTTGTAAGTTTGATGTGTCAGATCTATTTTTACATGTTAATTCCGCTACAGGCTCGCATTTTCACGGAGCTCTATTCGCACGTGATGTCACTTTTTTAGTGGCGGATCACGAAGCGCAACTAGTTTTATAGAACGTGTATGAGCACCGTGCTCTTACATTTGTCAAACGGGGTAAGCGCTCAATGGCGTCTCCCGTGTAGAGTATTTAACTCTAAGGAATAAAATCAACATAGTTTTTCGACAGACAGATTAGTCTGATGACATTTCAAAAGTTACGTGTGTATTCATTATTAATTATCGCTTGCTTTAACGGCGAAGGAAAACATCGTGAGGAAACATGCATACCTGAGAATTCTCATAAGAATTTCAAAATTGTGAAGTCTACCAACCCGCATTGGGCCAGCGTGGTGGACTAAGGCCTAACCCCTTTCATTAGTAAAGTAGGACTGTGACCAGACCATAGTTTATTACAGGGCTAGTATTATAATTTTTAACGATTTAGCGATGGCAAGCAGTAAATATGCCATCACCATATCTTCTTGACAGCCTCCGTGGCGCAGCGGGCGAGTAACCGGCTGTGGAACAAGAGGCCGTGGGCTCGATTCCCGCTCCGAGACAAGTGTTTGTGTGACAGACAGATATTTGTTTCGGGTCTGGTTGTTGTGGGACCGTAGTTTCGTAGTTCTTGATACCCACGATACAGGTTTTACCTAGTGTAGGGTCAAAACTATATGTGTGGCTGTTGGGTGTATTTATCTATTTATTCTTCCATAAACCAACATACCAGCTTTTAGCTCGTGTTTTTCACCATATAAAACATGTGCAGCATACGGACGTTTTATATGTAAATAGTTTATAGTTATTTGTATATAGTTTGATAAATAAATAATATGAGGTCTTGTCCCTACGGTATAGCCACGAACCACCTAAGCGCAGTGATTTATGCGCTGTCTCTTTCACTCACATAGCTCCATCTCGCTCGCGCACCTACAGAGACAGCTGTATGCGTTAGAGCGAGATGGAGCTCAAAACAGTATAAAAGGAGTGCCGAAATCGGGTTCGGCACGGCAGTTTCCCGATAGCAAGTACAGCATGAACAATAGCGGCTCAAGAAGAAGTAATAGTGACAAGTCCTCAGTGTGTTCAAAGTATATCAGTGTTTAGTTTTCTCCCACTTTGTTACCCAATTTACTGTTTCTTGGCTTAATCTGTTTTTGTCAAAACAGTCCACTTGACAAGGCTATTTTCAAAGCCCAGAGCCAGCGGAATAACAACGAGGGACTGAATAACAGTCCGTCCCTCACAAAACACTGCAAACTGTACCGTAAAGACCCAAAGACCTACTTTCGAACTTTTGTCATACTTTACACATTTTTCGGATTCGTTTACTCTTTGTTAAAGACTCCCTCATTAAGAGGTTGTTTAATTAGACCGTAGTGCCAGAGATTTTACGAACAATTTCACTGGAGTATTATTTTATGAACAAAGTATTATAATTGTAAAAGCAGCGATAGCCTAGTTGGTTGCGGTACGGACTGCCAAGACGAAAGTCGTAGGTTCGAAACCCAAGTGGCATACACCTCTGACTTTTCTTAAGTTATGTGTGTATTAAAATGTTAATTATCACTTGCTTTAACGGTGAAGGAAAACATCGTGAGGAAACCTGCATATTTGAGAATTTTTCGAAAGTATGTGAAGTCTGCCAACCCGCATTAGGCCAGCGTGGTGGACTAAGGCCTAACCCCTCTCATTAGTAGAGGAGGCCCGTGCCCAACAGTGGGACAATGTTTAATACAGGGCTAGTATTATTTATTATAATTGTAGATTGTTTTAGTAGACCTCCTCGGTGGCGGAGTTACTGGGTATGCGTTACGACCGTGCTAAGGTCTCAGGTTCGATCCCCGGGTCGGGTAAAGTGATATTGAGTTTTTCTATTTAGTAATACTCAGTATCAGCCCGGAGTCTGGAATTATTCCTGATATGGCGATAGGCTCGCCCCCTATCACATTATGGGACCGTAATAAATTCGGCGAAAAGTGGGTTTAATGGGTGTACCTCTGCCTACCCCTTAGGGCATTACATGCATGAATTGTCGAGACTAATATATTTAGAATAGTGTTATGTCAATAATTAAAGCCAAAGTCACACACTTAGTACTGATCCCCTAAGATACGAGTCTTGTATCGTAGGTATCAGTTTGAGAAACGTTTGGTGTCATAATTAGACCCGAAACAAATATTTATGGATCACACAAACATTCAAAGAATTGTTTAATCGTATCCCATCCTCTCCCTTCCACACAAACCACGCATACTGGCTTACGGAGCCACAGCTTCGTGGTGTCTACTACCCGAACCAAGAGGTTAGCAATTCGTGTCTTTGCCACGCCATCAAGCAGTAGAATAGTTGCTCGCCCACGTGTTAGCTCATTTCTAAAAGTGTAGTATGAAGAAGCTACTCAGCCTGGGAATTATTGTGTCAAGTAGCGAGAGAGACCACGAAGCTGACTCCGCAAGCCAGTACGCGTGGTTCTGGTGTGGAAGGGAGAGGACGAGATAAGATCAAACAACAACCTTTATACAGACGGTAGAACACGCTAGGTGACGAAATATTCCTACGCAGCTGTAGCGGCTCCAGGCTGTTAGCCTGTCGTGCCAGGCTAAAACAAAACAAAATTAGGATTATACTACTTTCTATCAACAAAAAACTGAAAATCAGTGCTGTAGTTTATGCTGCAGCATATTATAAACAGTAATAGACAGCCGTGACCACGGCCGATGTAACTCGGTTGAAACGTCGGGAAATAATTTGGTATTTATAGCAATAAATATTGTGTGATTAATCCATAATTTTATAATATCGAAGATTGGCGGGCTATTTAATTTTAGCCACTTTTTTACGATATTGATTCATATAAATATTCGGAATTAGAATTATTATGATTAAAGTAATTTTTCTGTATTTTTTGAGCCTATTTTAAATTTTTTCGTGCACTTTTTTTTAAAAGAAAGCTCATTTTCGCGGCGCATTTATTAAAAATTATGCTCATAAACGCATGAAAATAAGTCATAAATATGCAGTACGTGCTCACACAAGTAATATATAAAATCTACGCAATAGTTTTGATTTTCCCAAATACAAAAAAACTTTAAACCTCTCTTATAACTTTTCAAAAATGTCGCTTAAATCCAATGGACCGCCAATCGTCGCTGTATTCAAATCTCGAGAGTCTAAAAACTTTTATGCTGTAGCACTAACTTTGATTATTATTATGCAATATTTATTTTCAGACAAAAAAAACCATAGAAATTTTAGTGAAAAATTAAAACTTAATAGAACTAGTTTTTTTTTTTTTTATCCTGGCACGGCAAAGTGACCGCACTGTACCTGATGGTAAGCACAGTGCGGTCCAAATAGAGTACTGAGTAGCGAGAGACGATCTATCCCCGCTACTCAACACACTCATGCCGGCCTGCTTCTTCACACTACGCCATGGGCAAGAAGGTAAAGAAGGGGTCGAGGGTCTAGTGTCAGAGTACTAAGAAGGCCGTAAAATGGCCATTGTACCCCAACTCCAGACCCCCGACAAAAACCGGACATACACTGGCTGATCCCGGAACGCGACACACTCGCGTGTGCCACTATGGCGGGTTTTTCGCCCTGTGTACGGTGGTCGCTATCCGGGCGGATATGAATATCCTACCACCAGCAAAAGTTAATATACAAATTTCTTTTATTTACTTTCCCAATGACTCTCTCCACCCAGCACTTCTGAATAACACAGTCATGACGAGCAGTTATATTTTTAAACCGACTTCAAATAAGAAGGAGGTTCTCAATTCGTCGGAATCTTTTATTTTTTATGTATGTTCCCCGATTACTCGAAGACGCCTCGACCGATTCGAGAAATTCTTTTTTTGTTTAAAAGGGTATACTTCCCAGGTGGTCCCATTGGCACCAAGTCAGTATCTGATGATGGGATCTCAGAAAAATCGAGGGCAACCCTCAAATTTTATAGAGACGCATAATTTGCTTTCTATTGAAGTCGGAGTAGTTTTTATGAATTAAAAAACTTTATATTATAATTTTTTTAAATGCTGTTTGAACTAATTCGCAATCTTAATAAATCTGGTGCGGATTTTTTACGCATTATCGCGTGATGACGATGACTCTTGTGCCTAATGCATTAGAAGTCATGACACATAAGCTTGCCGGCGGTGCGGAGGTGCGTTCAAATACTGGCCAGTTTCAACGTTCTTACATGATATTTTTAACTTTAATGTTATGGAAATAAAAATGATTTTGGCTTGTATTTCACTCCCTCCTTTTTTTTAATATCCTTACTAGACACGAGTGATTTAAGCCAGATTAGATTAGATTGAAGCTTCAGTTTACTCATAGTAGGTCTAATTTCAAATAATACGCTCAGGTGGTCCCATTTTCCCAATTAAGCATTAGCCTCATTTGCCAACATTAGGGAATGCCTCCGTGCCAGAGTAAGTTTAATATTCATTTGCGGTTGTGATTAAATGTCACTTCGGAAGCCATGATCAAAATTAGATTTAGACTGTAGACTAATTCAGTGAATTAATGTCACCCATGCCAATAGCTTCAATTATCGTTCGAACAAATGATCATCTTACTTCTTACTGATAATATAAATGCGAATGGTTGGATGGATGTTTGTTACTGATTGAGTATTATGATTATTATTACTATTGATTTCTCGAAACTCAAAATGCTTATATGTATTATTTATGGATAGAGTATCAAGTAGCGAGAGACAGTCTATACCTCGCTACTCAACACAATCATGCCGGCCTGCTAAGTTAAATTAAAATCCCACTAATTAGTTTTAGTTGATGGGTCTGAGCATGACATAGGTTTCTTTTATCCCGGAAAATGCACGGTTTCTATGGGATAGCATAATACAGAAAGATATTATTACACCTAGCTTAAGATGTCTTTTTTTTGTCCTGGCACGGCACACACGGTGACCACACTGCAGCTGATGGTAAGCGCAGGGCCGTCCAAATAGAGTATAGAGTAGCGAGAGACAATTTATCCCCCGCTACTCAACACACTTATGCCGGCCTGCTTCTTCACACTACGCCATGGGCAAGAAGGTGAAGAAGCAGTCGAGGGTCTAGTGTCAGAGTACACAGAAGGCTGCTAAACGGCCAAGCATCGTACCCTAACTCTAGACCCCCGACAAAAACCGGATCTCTCCGTGGATTTTATACCTTTTCTTTCAAAAATAACAACAATTGTGTGATTCATAAATATTTATGTCGGGTGACAGTGTTGTGAGACCGAAAGTCTCCTACTTCCTGATACCCACAGCATAAGGCTGGCGTCTTAGTGTGGGGTCAAGATTCATTTATTACTCTTCAAACATATTAGCGTCATGAAAAAATATCCTTAAGTAAAGAAGCACGTAGCAAGCGACATAGCCTAGTTGCTTGTGGTACGGATAGGCAAGACGAAAGTACTATGTATGAAACCCAAATGTCATACACCTCTGACTTTTATAAAGTTACTTGTGTTAATTATCGCTTGCTGTATCGGTGAAGGAAACCTGCATACCTGAGAATTCTCATAATAGTATCGAAGGTATGTGAAGTCTACCAACCCGCATTAGGCCGGCGTGGTGGACTAAGGCCTAACCCCTCTCATTAGTAGAGGAGCCCCGTGTCCAGCAGTGCCCTATGATATATCCTTCTTTAAACGAGGCTTAAAAAGAGTAGTCCTTCAACGGTAAACAGCGGCTTTGCTGTGCTCTGGCAGAAGTCTATGGGCGGCGGTGACTACTTACCATCAGGTGGTCCGTCTGCTCGTCTGCCTATCAAGGCACTAAAAAAAGTGAGACAATCTTAAATACAGGGCTAGTAGTTTATACTAGAAGCACGTTTCTAAAAATTGATTTATTCGCACATCTTCAGATGTGAAAATAAATCAATAAAGCATAGCAGCAATAGCCTAGTTGATTGCGGTACGGACTGTCAAGACGAAAGTCATATGTGCGAGACCCAAATGGTCATTGTTAATTATCGCTTGCTTTAAAGGTGAAGGAATACATCGTGAGGAACCCTGTATACGAATTTCAAAGGTAGGTATGTGAAGTCTACCAACCTGCATTAGGCCAGCGTGGTGGACTTAGGCATAACCATTTTCATTAATAGAGGACGCACGTGCCTAGCTATACGGTTATACGGAGCTAGTATTAATATCAACGAAATGTAAATGTATCCTATAAAACCATTTCTGTAATTTCCTGATACAATAAAATAAACATTGCTGGCAGTATAACTTCCTGTGCGTATCAGAAATTTAAAAACATCTCATTAAAAGTCTCGGTTCCCGAAGTATTTGCGGGCAGTGATTTTCCGAACGATTTCTCTTTACAAACATTTACTCAGTGTAACGCTTGTATTTTTGTTTTATTAAAGTACAAATACAATACGCAATTACAATTACCCCCAGGATGGCGCAGTTGTAATTGCGTATGGTTCCGACTGGCTGAGGTCTCGGGTACGATCCACGGGTAGGGTAAAATGATTATGGGTTTTTCTATCTAGAAATTCTCAGTATTAGCTCGGAGTCTGGAATCTGTGCCCAGTATGGTGATAGGCTCGCCCCCCATTATGGGACTGTAATAAATTCGGCGAAAAGTGGGTGTACTGGTTACACCTCTGCATGTCCCTTGGAAGATTACAGGCATGAGTGTATATGTATGTATGCAGAAATAGTCAATTTTGTGTTTTTTTTGCGGGTAATAAGAACTACTCCACTCGAATAGTTGAAGAAATGTGCACTGATGGCATTTAAAACCAATATCGAATTTTTTGGAGTTACCAATTTTGATAATTAGGCAAACGTATGGTATTAATACTGTCTGGAAAATGGCTATGGCATACAGACGGATAAATGAACATAACGAAACTATCAAGGTTTTTTTTCATCAGGGAAATCAAAAAAGAAATATTTTCATTTTGTTTTACATTGATCCCGCTTGAATGATTTCAAAGCCGAATTCCTTATACAATCTTAATGAAAATACTTTTAGTTTCTTTTCTTCGGTTAGTTGGTCAAATAGTATCAATGTTACTTCAGTTTGTTTTTAGATTTAGACTGCCTCGGTGGCGCAGTTGTAATTGCGCATGCGTTACGAATGCTTTGCTGAGGTCTCGGGCTCGATCCCCGGATTGGGTAAAGTGATATTGGGTTTTTTCTATTTGAAAATACTCAGTCTCAGTACAGTATCACTACCACTCTGGTGTACTAGTATCAAACATCGTACCCTAACTCTAGACCCCCGGCAAAAACCGGATGTACACTAGCTGATCCCGGAACGCGACACACTTGTGTGTGCCACTATGGCGAGTTTTACACCCTGTGTACGGTGGTCGCTATCCAGGCGGATAGAATATCCTACCACCAGCAACAGCTGCAGCTTACCAGATTCTTCTAGTATTAGAGTTCAAAGGAGCTGGATATTAACTATCATTGTAGACCCACTTGCCAATCAGCCTCTAAATAATTAAATTTATTTCGTCGAACTTAAAGTAAGTAACCATTGGAAAGAAAATTGTTAGGTGGTTTTAGCCTGTGGAGACACTAGGAGGATCTTGCGCTTCTGGTCGGAGTTTTGCTGGTATCTACGGTACAATGGCCCAACTTTTTTTTTAGTGCACAGAATCAGGGTCATAACCAAGACCAATGCCAAGGATTTTTGAAGAGGTTGGGGGTTTTTAATCCGCAGTATATCACCGTATGAAAAATAACATCAAATTTCTACTTCAGGTCAATTTTCTGCGAGATAGGTACTGTGCATGTAGAGAGACCATTAGTGCTGATTAATTATGCAAGCCGGCGTGATTTTGTTGAGTAGCGGGGGATAAAGTTGCAAGTTCGTAGCCGACTGCAGACAGCAGCGGCAGACGACGAAACGTTGCGACATTTTTTTTTTTTATCCTGGCACGGCAAAGTGACCGCACTGTGCCTGATGGTAAGCGCAGTGCGGTCCAAATAGAGTACTGAGTAGCGAGAGACGATCTATCCCCGCTACTCAACAAACTCATGCCGGCCTGCTTCTTCACACTACGCCATGAGCAAGAAGGTGAAGAAGGGGTCGAGGGTCTAGTGTCAGAGTACTAAAAAGGGCGCAAAATGGCCATTGTACCCCAACTCCAGACCCTCCGACAAAAACCGGATGTACACTGGCTGATCCCGGAACGCGACACACTTGCGTGTGCCACTATGGCGGGTTTTTCGCCCTGTGTACGGTGGTCGCTATCCGGGCGGATATGAATCCTACCACCAGCTAAATGTCGCAGTAACACGTCGTCTGCTGCTGCTGTTTGCTGTCAGCTACGAACTGGCACCTTAGATAACAAAAAACTGTAGACTAAACTGGCTACAGAGTAGCCATAGCGTTTTGGTATTTACAAGTATTATGTTTAACAATTCTGCCTCTGAGGCGCAGTTGGAATTGCGCATGCGTTACGACTGCTGTGCTGAGGTCTGGGGTTCGATCCCCAGGTCGGCTAAAGTTATTATGGGTTTTTCTATCTAGAAATTCTCAGTATTAGCCCGGAGTCTAGAATCAGTGCCCGGTATGGCGACAGGCTCACCTCCTATCGCATTATGGGACTGTAATAAAACTGGCAACAAACCACCTAGCCTTGTATATGTATGTATGTTAAACAATACCATTGTCATTATTACCAATCATGGGTACACTCGCAAACTAACAGCTGATACTGAATTATAAGTGGTTAGGGCGTGTGCTTATTGAGTTTAATTTAATCTGCATTGGAGACGCAAGGTCGGGACGTGACCGCACCATGTGTAGGGAATGTGCAACTAGTTATACATGTTAGTAATTATATCTTGAACAACTGTACATGTATGTCACTAGGGTAGTTGACAGTAAGTGAAAAATTGATAGAATTTTGACAAAACAATTTGTAAAGGATTATGTCCATTCTTGGTACTGCTTTTCTCGTGTCTCAAGATAAAATTCTCATTTATGTGATTATTTAATATTTTCAAGTAATAAATATGTAAAATATAGCATTTTGTCCCGTGACATGAAAAACCTATCAGTCATGCAAGACGTCACCGTTCGAAACATCTATAAAACGCTGAGCCAAATGTCTAAAGTTTTGCGGATGGTCATGTCACACGAGAGGCCATGACAGTTGGGAGCGTTTTGGTGGGAAAATAAATTTGGTTTATAAAATGAATTTTGAATATGGAACACCAATAGATCATAATGTGAAGAAAGAGGACGTTTGAGAGGAAATGCATATAAAATGTAATGCAGTCAAGATACAATTAAAAGACTTATGACATTTTGCTTCTATTAAATGAATATTGAACAAAGGTTTATTTCAATGTCATAGCCTAGGTGTGACTAAGCCAATGTACGACTAATACCAATTACACCAATCAGCAATTTGTAACATAAACTTGTCCATTGTAATATATTCAAATGGATCAACAGATTTATCGCTTGAATATATAGTGTACTAACACGCTATTAGGGTCCATTTGGACCTTGGTTTTTCCTGGATCTATTTTTTTAATGCTGAAATTTAAATATGCTTCTAATATGACTTTTTCGATAAGTCTCTTCATTGGTGTTTAAGAAATATGTCTGAAGGTAATTTTAAAACATTCGCTAGGAGCGCTGTGTCCGCATCCATATTTTTGGGAATTTACGGTTGATACAACATTTATTTATTATAACGCATACTAGAGGCACTGGTCTGTTTTAGCGGATGCTGATTTTGCAATTTCATTTTAAGAATAAAAGAGACTAATATTTAATCTCAAAATTTTGAGCAGGGTTCAAGTATTTGGATGTTAGTGTCGATTTACAGAAGATTGCAATTGATGAAAGCTTATCCTTTGTTATTTTCAGACCAGACTTTCTATTATTCATACAGTAGTTAATAAATTTGATATAATAATTTTGCATTCTCATTAGTAGAGGAGGCCCCTGCCCAGCAGTGGGACAATGTTTAATACAGGGCTAGTATTATTATTATAATTTTGCAATTTCGATAGCTATCACGTATTGTTACCACACTGCACCTGATGGTAGGCGCAGTGCTGTACATTTAGAGTATCAAGTAGCGAAAGACAATCTATCCCTCGCTACTCAACACAATCATGCTGGGCTGGTGTGTACCTTCTTCACACTACGCCTAAAAGACCCAAGATCTTAGGAAGGAGAGAACACGGTAGCTTGCACACTGTTCCACAGCTTGATGGTGCGGCAATAATACAAATTTGCGAACCTCTTGGTTCGGACCGGGGGTAGTAGACACCACGAAGCTGTGGCTCCGAAAGCCAGTAAGCGTGGTTCTAGTGTGGAAGGGAAGACAAGTATGCAAGTCAAGAATATAATTATCAATAACTGAAATTCTTCAGCCAACTGTCTTCCAAGCTTGAACATGCCATAAAATTCCACGCCATGCCATTACAGTTTATATTCGTACAGAATAATTAAGGAAATAAACCGATTCAATTTTATGTAGCGTTATTTTACGTCGTAACATAAAGTACTAGGCATTTGCATAAAGACCATTTTATAATCGTACAATAAGGATTAGGTAGAACTCACATTATATGAACTCACTTTTGTTTATCAGATTCTAACTCGCCGATAACCTTGGCGATTTGAATGCCAACAGCGACTAAAGCAAAGTTTTCTGTGCTCAAGATGCATCATTTTCTATAGGTTTAGTTTAGATATTTATTAGAAATATTATGCTACCGTGTTCCCTGCTTCCTATGATTCTGGGTCCTTTAGGCGTAGTGTGAAGAAGCAGACCGGCATGATTGTGTTGAGTAGCGGGGAATAGATTGTCTCTTGCTACTGCATAATCTAATTGGGCGGCACTGCGCTTACCATCAGGTGCAGTGTGGTCACTTTGTCGTGCCAGGATAAAAAGAAATATATATTTATTACGGAGATGTATGTACCTATTGTACATAGTATAAGGAACATTATTATATATCTATAAAATAATTAATAATAAATAACACCCAATAGTCACACACATAGCCCCGACCCCACACTAAGATACGAGTCTTGTGTTGTGGGTATCAGAGACTACGAGATACTTTCGGTCTCAACACCCAGACCCCGAACACAAATATCTGTCTGTCACACAAACATTTGTCCCGGTGTGCGAATCGAACCCACGGCCTCTCGTTTCCAACCGGCTACTGCGCCACGGAGGCTATTTAAGTCCAACCATATTATAAAAGGATTGCTTATGCCAATAAATAGTAGTGTCTATCTAGCAGTCGTGTTTTAATTCTCCGCCAGTCATAGTAATTCAACCTTTAAATAGTGGTCATTGGCGATCAGGAGAATAATTCTCTATGTACTTACAAACGCGTAACGAGGCGCGTTAAGTCAAATGCATGTTATTCTTTTTTTTATCCTGGCAAGGCAAAGTGACCGCACTGCACCTGATGGTAAGCGCAGTGCGGTCCAATTAGAATAATATCAAGTAGTGAGAGACGATCTATCCCCCGTTAATCAACACAATCATGCCGGCCTGCTTCTTCACACTACGCCATGGGCAAGAAGGTAAAGAAGCGGTCGAGGGTCTATTGTACTCAGAAGGCCGCAAAATGGCCAAACATCGTACCCCAACTCTAGACCCCCGACAAAAACGTTTCACATGTAATGGCATTACCGAATACCATAACATATAAACTACATGCGAATAACACGCGGTCAACGTAACGCGCCTCGTTACGTGTTTGTAAGGATATAGAGAATCGTACCCAAGTTCAAGACAAGACAAATAATCATGTCGTTGCCTCCCTTTAGGATGAATAAAGTAATTGCACTTGCCAATGCTCCACACATGTCAATATTAATTTAATTCTACAAAGCGCTTGTATATGTTTATTGGCAGTAAGGCTGGGACGTGACTTGACTTGGTAATAAGTACTATTTGCAAAAACATACCTTAGGGTGCTGCCTCAGTGTCGAATATGGTAAATCTCTTACGTGATTCATGAAATAAGACAAAACCACCTTGACTGATTTTTAATAAATTAAAGCGATAAAGTATTAAATTGTTTTAATTGAGTGGTTACCTTTTTTTTGAGTGGTCGCCTGGTGACTGAAAGTCGACTTTAATGAAAGAAGTCATAAGGATGCAGTACGTACTTACACAAGTAAAATATTAGTATATTCTACTAAAATCCAAGCAATAGTATTTTTAAAGTGTTTTTTTTTCTGAAAACCAAAAAACTCACTGCTGGTAGGATATTCATATCCGCCCGGATAGCGACCGCCGTACATAGGGTGTAAAACCTGCCATAGTGGTACACGCAAGTGTGTCGCGTTCCGGGATCAGCCAGTGTACATCCGGTTTGTGTCGGGGTTCTAGAATTGGGGCACGATGTTTGGCGGCCTTCTGAGTACTCTGACAATAGACCTCGACCGCTTCTTCACCTTCTTGCCCATGGCGTAGTGTGAAGGAGCAGGCCGGCATGATTGTGTTGAGTAGCGGGGGATAGATCGTCTGTCGCTACTCGATACTCTAATTGGACCTTTGTCGTACCAGGATAAAGAATCTTTAAGTCTCTCTCCTGTAACTTTTAAAAAATTATGCTAAAATCAAATAGCCCGCCATTAGTCGATATGTTGAATCCATTTCTGTAAGAAAACATTATATATCTTCAACTAAGACAGTCACCTAAACTATAGCTATAGACACGTGACTGGATTTCCCTAATTTCTTCACTCTGCTCTGACTTGCGTAGATTGGCTTAGTGGATTCACAGATGCTGGGCTCAAGATATGGTGGATATCGGGAAATTGTAATTTGAACCTTTTGGTCTAGTGATACGATACATTTTACGAAAAAATGATTTCAAAGGAGCGTTATTTGAGATTCTCTTTTAAGTGGCAGAGCCTCGTTTTAGCCAATTTTATGGTAATTTTATTTGTTTTCTTCGACAGGCTTAATGAATCAGGGGTTAGTGAAACTAGAGGCCGTGGGTTTGATCCCTGCACCGTACACATGTTTTTTCACAAATGTTTCTCGTTCTTGATAATAGGGTTGACAGTAAGGGAAAACCTGATAGAATTTTGTTTTTTTACAATAGATTTTTGTCTAAAAATAACCAAAAATAAACCAATTTGTTAATTTATATGTGATTATTTAATATTTTCAATAAATAAATATGCAAATATAAAGCATTTTGTCACGTGACATGAAACACAAATCAGTCATGCATGACGTCACCGCTCGAAACATCTATTAAACGCTGAGCCAAATGTCTATTAGTTTTGCGGGTGGTCACGTACACGAGAGGCTATGACAGTTGGTAGAGTTTTGATGGGAAAAATAAAATTGGTTAATAAAAATGCTAATTAAATCTTGAAAACTTATGTTTTATGTTTATTAAATAATATAGATCATGAAGATTATAAAATATAACAGCTTCATAAAAACGGTCAACTCGTCTATTTCAGAATATCATTGTATCTTACTAAGAGATCTGGAGTATGAGATGATGGGTGTTACTTATTATGTTCTGGAAATATTATAGTCAGTTTAAAATTAATTTGGTAGAGCTCCCTTATACCTAATTTTGTCTAAAGCACAACTTAAAGAAATAAATATCTTATTTATAACAAACAGTTTGGATACAATATATTAAGTTACAAATTTAAGTGTATTTAACGTATTAGAAGATGTATGAATGTGGAAGAGGCGAAAGAACTGTGTCAGGATCGTAGCTTATGGCACTCTATAGTCTCTGCCTACCCTCATGGGATACGAGCGTGAGTGTATATGTATGTATGTTATCAGACTATGTAAGCATATATATGTCGGAGAAGCATTGTTCCCGTTGACATTGTCAATAGAGGTTACGGGCTTAGTGGACGTCATTAGGGTGAAATGCGAGCACAAAACACAATGAACACAGTTTCGATCATTATTTTAATTAAATTTACAAATAAATCTAGAAATTCTCAGTATTAGCCTGGAGTCTGGAACCTGTGCCCGGTATGGCGATAGGCTCGCCCTCTATCACATTATGGGACCGAAATTCGGCGAAAAGTGGGTGTACTGGATACACCTTTGCCTACCCCTTCGGGAATTACAGGCGTGAGTGTATATGTAAATTTTATTTAATTTTTTTTATTAAATTTTTAACAATATTTTAGTTAACTTAACCAACGATCCAACTCTATCAGTTGCTATCACTCCAAAAGTGTGTGTCAATAACGTTCAAAATAAAAATTGCGCCTCAACCCCGCTTGAGGCACGTGCTCTGCTCTGATTGGTCGTTACGTGAATTACAATATTTATAACTTTTATTATATCAGCATAGAGGATTTATGTTATAGAAAAAATTAACAAATAAAATAATCAAGAATTTTAAAAGTAAATTAAAAAACAATTAATATTGTGCGTTAAGCATGTAAATAACAATCAACCCGTGATCTATATGTACTGCGTACTAGATGCGGCGACCAGAACAAACATTATGTTCCACCGAGTTGAGGTGTATACTCCGCACCGACGTTAGTTTGCTTCATGCCACCTAAGTATGCACACCACATTGCATCTTTCAGTGTCGAGTTAATTTTAGTTATTTGTAGCGATATTCCCGAACAAATCTGCCTTAAATTGATTTACAGTGAAACTGTTAATAGTAGGTATATAAGGTAAATAACATAATTTCATAACGTTTAGAACGTAATATCAATAAATATTAATAAATTTCAATTTTGAATACGGGAAGTCTATATTTCAAAACAAAATTCATTATATAGTTTGTTAGTAAAATGAATAGATGGCATTTTCACAACAAATTCATTATATAGTTTGTCCCGTTTTGGCGCGCGGAAAGTCCCGTTCGAAAGACTGTGACGGGAGTTATAACTTCCAAATAGTTCTTAGTAAAATGATAGATGGCATTAGTGAGCGGACACGGTTTTCGGAACATCTTTTTTCTTCGACAGTTCGTGTCTATAGAATAGAAGTCAATGCAATCAACACGACTCATGGCTTCCTCCGACATATATAGTCTCCTCTCTAAGTATGATGAGATGATACCGATTGCAGTTACTTATATTATGTTTACCAGATATGATTGTTAAATATGTCGGGACGTCGGGATAGCCGATCTGCTCCATCTTGCTTATTCGTGAATTTGTATCACGAAATTCCATTGTAGGCGTTAAACTTCAGGAATCGTTTAAATAAGTGGACTATGGCCTTGACTTTACAATATTTTAATAATACAGACATTTAAATAACTTAGACAATTAGGGATTACAATAATAATTAGCGATTTAGAGCCAATGGGTTTACGACTCACACAACGCACTACCGCTGTCAACCAGAGAACCAACTGACCAGCTATTTGCACGTAATGACAGACGCAACTCCATTCGGGGTTACCCGCTCTTAATTACAAATAGTATTTAATCGAATACAAAACCATAATTCCTTAGAAATAATAAAGTTAATGGATAATTCTCAAAATTGACTGATTTTCATTATTCAATAATGTCACGCTCCGTTACGGCCATTCTGCATCTTCACACGTCCTCGGGTGTTTAGTTTATCTCATCATCTGTGGACAATCATAAAACAGCGCAAATAGACAACTTAACACTCGGTCATTCTGACCACAATATCACACAGAAGAATCACAGTCATTACAGTTTATCGGATAACACGAAACAATTACATGATGATCACACATATTAATTCCACATAAGTTATTGCCACTGAGGCCCCTTCACAGACCCCGTCACAGTCTCCGTCACACAGTCTCCCCTCACACAGACCTTTTTGCCACATAGGCTCCTCACACAGATCCTCCTCATATACCTTAAGCGCGGACCGCGGACCCGAGGTCACTCAAGATATATTGAGTAGACAATAACCAGGCTACGGACGCAAGGTATAGACAATAAACCCTGATATTTCTGACCCCTTTGCCACACAGGCTCTTGTCACAGTCTTTTGTCAAAGTCTATTGTCACAGTCTTTTGTCACCCATAGTTATTTTACCAAGAGCTTTCGCATTATTCATTTATTTTAACAAGTTAATTAGCCGTACAAATCATCTGTGCCGTTACGTAGACACTTACCAGGGAGCTTATTTGCCAACTTTCTTTAGCTAGAGAGCATTAAGCATTGGAATCATAACAAAATGAAAACATCTCACCGGGTTCAATCGTTAGGGTCATAAGTTGCTTGCTGATTTCATAGTGCAGGTTTTCACTCTATGTTCTACGTTACCGATGCTAATCTTGATGTTCCTTTTCGGGCAGCGAGCGGCATGATACCTGGCTCGTTGCAGCAATAACACGTACGCGAGGATGTTTTGTTCATTGCTGTCACCTCCACAGCACCTCCCTAGCACCTCCACGGCTCCATGGGAAACCATCCACAGCATATGAAATTTGAACACAAAATCATTAACACAGTAATCATCGACGCTTCATATTTTCTAGATGTATTTTATGATGTTCATATAAAGACTTGTTGAAATAGGTAATGATTTTTATAAATAATAAACCAAGGAGGTTTATATTTGCCCAGTGCCTAAAGAGATTTAAATTTGGATTGCTGTCAATCTTACATTGTCAATAAATAGAAAATTGTATTTTACTTCTTATGTATTGCTCTAAAGGAATGTATTAGTTATGATATAGTTCATCTTAAATAAACGATAGAACCACACGTATACTATTAAGACTATAACGTTAGTCTTTTTACAATTTGTGAACATGGCATGTTTAAATGATCTTAATACTCGTAACCCTTTCCCATGTAATAGACTACAGTGCATTAAGCCCTTTTTACCACGTATAACGCCGTAAAATACCACACAGTACCATCACTATTGTTTTGATGATAGAATACCAATCAAAGATAGTCTCTTGTACAACCCAAGTAAGTTCGGACTTTATGTGCGAACTACCAATGTTCTCTAATCTCTCAATTAACAAAAATATCATAGTACCCATCTCATTACTAGAGGCCCGTTCCCAGCAGTGGAACAATGTTTAATACAGGGCTAGTATTATTATTATTTATTATAACATAGTAACCATTTACTGTATTACATCACCTGATTTACGATAGTGAGCGTTATCCTTTATCCCACTTCTGATGTCGGGACGTCGGGATAGCCGATCTGCTCCATCTTGCTTATTCGTGAATTTGTATCACGAAATTCCATTGTAGGCGTTAAACTTCAGGAATCGTTTAAATAAGTGGACTATGGCCTTGACTTTACAATATTTTAATAATACAGACATTTAAATAACTTAGACAATTAGGGATTACAATAATAATTAGCGATTTAGAGCCAATGGGTTTACGACTCACACAACGCACTACCGCTGTCAACCAGAGAACCAACTGACCAGCTATTTGCACGTAATGACAGACGCAACTCCATTCGGGGTTACCCGCTCTTAATTACAAATAGTATTTAATCGAATACAAAACCATAATTCCTTAGAAATAATAAAGTTAATGGATAATTCTCAAAATTGACTGATTTTCATTATTCAATAATGTCACGCTCCGTTAAATATATTAAACGCGCATAAATTGTTTAATTAACATTTATATAAAACTAGCTGTTGACCGCGGCTCCGCTCGCGTGGTAGTTATTTTTGGGAGTTAGCTTGTTAGCCTTTACTAATCACTTCATATCTCACCACGCCGTAATACAGCTATTGTGAACTATAAATACTCATAACATTTGATTGACTCAACAAAGTTCAATGAAATAAAGACTAAATGTTACTTCGATATACGCTCTTTAGTTTTATTTCTTTTGTTAAAACACAGTACTTTAGACGTGATGTCTTGACAGACAGACAAGACAAAAACAATTGTTTTGGGTTCTATATCTGTATATATAAAAGAAGAAACTGACTGACTGACTGACTGATCGATCAACGCACAGCCAAAACGGCTTGGGTTAGATACTTGAAATTTTGACAGTAGTTACCTTTTATGACGTAGGCATCCACTAAAGAAGGGTTTTCGGAAATACCACCCTTAAAGGGGTAAAATAGGGGATGATAGTTTGTATGAAAATCCTTCATTTCTGAAGTTAAACGCATGAAATTTTGTATTTGGCCTTTTAATAAAAAATATATATTTCGGGATTTTTGGAAATTCTACCCCTAAAGGGGTAAAATAGGGGAAGAATGTTTGTATGAAAATCCGTCATTTCTGAAGTTAAACGCATGAAAATTGGTATTTGGCCTTTTAGTTAAAAATAAAAAATATATGTTTCAGGATCTTTAAAAATTCCACACCTAAGCGGGTAAAATAGGGAATGAAAAGTTGTTAGAATAGTTTTGTTTTTGTTTTACACAGAGCAACCACATGATTTTTTGCATAGTGTTAGTTGATGGGCTACTTTTTATACCAGAAAATGCACGGTTCCTACGGGATAGCATAATACAGGAAGGTGTAATAGCTTAAGAAGTCTCCATGGATTTTATACCTTTTCTTCCAAAAATAACCACCACGCGGGCGTAGCCGCGGGCAAAAGCTTGTCGATAATATAACACGTTAAAATCAAAATTATGCAAAAAAAATTAATGTACAGACAAAGTGCCTCTGTAGCTTTATCTTTATATATATAATTATACTGTACGTGTGTATGTCACTGAACTCCTCCTAAACGGCTGGACCAATTTGAATGTATATGCGTTTGGGTGGCGCCCTGGATGGTTAAGATTCAGACATCAACCCGACAGATGGCGCTGCAGTCAGTGTGGCGCTGCTTTTACGGGCAGGAGGACGTCTGCCGGGCCCGTTTAGATTTGATAGAGCTACTTTGTAATGCAACAAAAAGAGCGCGAAAACACACCAGAGGAAAGTGAAAAACAATAATTGCTTGAATATTCAAGTGTTCCATTTTCAAATAGCTGTTAGTTCTCCCTTAGGCCGTTTCAACCGTAAATAATTGAAACTATAGTAAAAGTCCTTTACTGTAGTAAAATATAAGGCCACCGCGTTGTTTCAGCAAAAGTTAGACTTAATTGTTTTGTATTATAAAATTAGGGAACGGGTCTTGGTAGCGCATTATTTATTGCAGGATTAAGACCCGCCTAATTTGATGACATATACATCGTGAAAGTCTAAAAACATTAATTATTCTTTATTTTATGTCAAACAGTAGCTTCAGTTAAGTGGTTATTTTTACTGAAACAACTCTAGGATCTTAAAATGGATTAAGTTTTTTTTTATAATAGTCTCTTCTTCTTCGTAGTCGTACACTCTTGACAGAGTGGTCGTGGTCATGTTGAGGCCGATTGTTTAGCTGCCGTTTTCGCGATGCGTCGCCACGTGTCTCGATGTTTGGCGGAGCGGGAGCATTCGTTGATAGAGGAGTGCGTCGTCAATTTGATCAAATCCGTCCAACGTGTAGGAGCGCGTCCTCGAGCTCTTTTGCCATCTACTTTTCCATTTCCATTCATCATAATAGTCATAACTTAAGATTTACTGGATTTAAAATTATTAAGATTTACACTATAGCAGGGATAGCCTAGTTGGTTGCGGTACGGACTGTCAAGACGAAAGTCGTAGGTTCGAAACCCAAGTGGCATACACCTCTGACTTTTCTAAATTTATGTGTGTATAAAAATGTTAATTATCGCTTGCTTAACGGTGAAGGAAAACATCGTGAGGAAACCTGCATATCTGAGAATTTTTCGAAGCTATGAGAAGTCTGCCAACCCGCATTAGGCCAGCGTGGTGGACTAAGGCCTAACCCCTCTCATTAGTAGATGTAGAGGAGGCCCGTGCCAAGCTGTGGGACAATGTTTAATACAGGGCTTGTATTATTATATTAAGATTTACACTATATTGCAGGAGTGAAAAGAAATAGTCATTGGCAGTCATATATTCCATCCTTTATGCTTAAGAAACGAGTCAGTTAAGAACGTTATACTGTTTCTCCTTAGAATTTACTTCTCACGTCCAATGAAACTTAATACACATATTGTTTTTTCACTCGGACTGCCTCGGTGGCGTAGTTGTGAATGTGTACCCGATACGACTGCTGTGCTGAGGTCTCGGGTTCGACTCTTTTTTTTTAATTTATTTATTTATTTAATACACACAAAAATTATACTAATCTATACTCTTACAATTATTCATAATTGAGAAACTACTACTTAAGTATATATATTAGAGTATGTCGTTGACGGCTGTACTAGTATAAACTGTGCGACAGCCGTCAGCGTCTTCCACCCTGAGCAGTTCATTAAACATTTTGAAGTAACATAATAAGCATGTAAAAGTACACTAGCCATAATTCAGAGAAATCAACTGGTTTATAAAAAAGTAAGTTAAAATGCTAGGTATAATAGCATGCATGTGTGTATATGGTCGTATGCGTGAGAGTGCGAGTGTGTGTGTGTGTGTGTGTGTGTGTGTGTGTGTGTGTGTGTGTGTGTGTGTGTGTGTAAGTGTGTGTGTGTGTGTGGAAGAGAAGTTCAGCTAATAATAATTAGTTCCGTATCAATGTAATTTAATTTTAGTAACCAATTGCGGATTTTGTGTTTACATTTATTTAGGGTAAGTTGGTAAATATTATTTTTGCTATTTGCAATATTATATACTATGTTGCCATTAACATAATACTGTCGCCGAGCAAGTGCCGTTCTATCTGGAATTATAGAATGAATCCGGCTTCGGGTAAAGTGATATTGGGTTTTTCTATCCCGAAATGGTCAGCCTGGAATCTGGAATGGCGATAGGCTCGGCGAAATGGGGGTGTACTTGTACACCTCTGCCTACCGCTTCAGGGATTAGAGGCGTGAGTGTATATGTGTGTAAATTTATCAAAGAATACCTATCAAAAAACATTGCCATTTTCAAATAATATTGAATTATATCCTTGATACTCTTACATTAAAAAGTCATCTCTGGAAATAAAAAGGAGAGGACATTAGAAATCGATTTTCCATGACACCGTTTTCCCTCGGACGGAGTTATAACGCGTGAACGGGATTTTTGCTACTTATATTATGTCAGACAATTGGATGGATGATTCAGTATTTGTTGTTTTATATAGGTTTATAATATTTAATATACACTTACGTCTGTAATCCCCGAAGGGGTAGGCAGAGGAATAACTAGTACTCGCACTTTTCGCCGAATTTATTACGGTCCCATAATGTGATAGGGGGTGAGCCTATCGCCATACCAGACACAATTCCAGACTCCGGGCTGATACTGAGTATTTCTAAATAAAAAACCCAATATCACTTTACCTGACCCGGGGATCGAACCCGACCTTAGCACAGCAGTCGTAACGCATGCGCAATTGCTGCACCACCGAGCTAGTCGGCAGATATTGTTAGAAATTTGGAAAAACTGTATATTATTTTATAATACTAATTATTCTCGAGAGCCTTCACGGCGCAGTGGGCGAGTGGCTGTGGAACTTAAGGCCGTAGGTTCGATTTCCGCACCGAGACAAATGTTTGTGTGACAGACAGATATTTGTTTATATGTTTGTGGGACCGTAGGTCTTAATACCCACGATGCAGGTTTGGCCTAGTGTGGGGTCAGGACTATGTGTGTGACTGTTTAGTGTGTTTATTTATAAGTATAGATTACTTATATATAAAGCTGAAGAGTTTGTTTGTTTATTTGAACGCGCTAATCTCAGGAACTACTGGTTCGAATTGAAAAATTCTTTTAGTGTTGGATAGCCCATTTATCGAGGAGCGCTATAGGCTATATAAAATCACGCTATGACCAATAGGAGCGGAGCAGTAATGAAAAATGTTGCAAAAACGGGAAAAATTGATTCCTTTTGAGAGCTTCCGTTGCGTGCGCTGCGTTAACGGTTAAAGTTACATAACAATCATATATGACGAAATTGTTCCTCTTAAAAAGTTCTAAAAAAAGTTCTAAAAAAAAAGTCCGTGATAGCATTTGTCTATCTATTTCTGTTGGCTCACTATAACCTTTTTAATGGTTATCGAATTTGTTCTGAAACAATGCATTATTTAGAAAGGGTTTTTATAAACATGGTATTAATCAGTTGTCCTTTATGTCATTTGATTTCAATGAATATCTTAGGATATATAACAGTTTTAAAATATCTCCGCAGCAAAATTAATATTGTTGTTTGTATGTCTGTTTCTTACCTTTTCATGACTAAACGGATGAACGAATCCTAATGAAATTCAGTAAAGGGATAGATTATATCCTAGGGAAGGACATAGGGTATCTTTTGTCTCAAAAAAATATGTTGAAAGGGGTGAAATAAGGGTTAAAAGATTGTATGGGCAATCCGAAATACTTCAACTTAGGGATCTGAAAATTCATATTTAGGCTTTTGGTAAAAAATAAAGAAATACGTGTTTCAACGTTTTTACCAAATCATCCCTAAAAGGGCGAAGAGAGGAGTTAACTTTAAATGTAATCTCAAGCTTCAGGCACAACACTTTTTTTTGTCGCGGGGAAAGCATTTTATTACTGCCGTCCGCTCCGGGGGGAAGCAGAATGAGAATAAAACGGTTATGCTGGACTAGCTGGTCTTACGACCCAGCACCCCCTCGCCCGGATGATGGCTATCCGGGCTGCCGCTGGGCCGAGTCCCTACCCCTTATGTACATCCAACCGGACACTAACAGCTAAACCCCGTGGTGCCCTTCTTCGGCCGGACGATCGCTATAGGCGCCTCAGTGCAGAAGACAACTCCTTGCATTGATACTTCTGCTCCCGAAAATAACCTCCACGGGGGCGGAGCCGCGAGCAACAGCTAGTTTTATATAAAATAGGCAGTATTCCCATATAGGCACTTTAGGGTAGTTTCCTGTGTTTAATTTTGTACATTATTCTATATGCAACAGGATATAATATGCAAAAGAAACTCTTTTGCGAAAACAGAATCAAAATTGCTTGAAAAATGAGCTCACAATATTTATTTTAAATATTGGTATGAGCAAATACTCACAGGCATAAGCGAAAATGGTTGCGTATTGGGAACATATTGCTATCTCCTTCGCAAAACGGCACAGTAATGGGGATTCTGAGAACCGTGACGTCACGGTACATATCATGCATCCTTTTACTGTCATTTGACAGTTACCCCTTCCAGCAGATTTGACTAGACGCCATTTACTTATTTTTGTTCGGATTCGTAAAATTCTTTCGATAATAGGTTTTAGGTAACGTAAATTGTTGGTTAAATTAATAAAAATCGAGTCAACTACCCTATTATAAATTTTTAATTTCATGTTTTTGATAAAAGTCATGAAGGAATCAATATCAGAAACAATATAAAGAAGTTATTGAACTGGAAAACACACAAAAAATTTACGAGTTGTCATTGTAAAAATATTAATCTAAATAAGAAAACAATGCAATCCAATACCATTATCTACCGATGTTCGGCTTTTTTATTTGCAGAACAAAATACTCCACAAAGAATATCTTGTATCAAGTTTATATTTCTTTGGGGATTAATGTAACATTTATGTTTAATTTGATTCTATTTTCAAACACTGGCACTTTGGTTACGTACCATAGACCTTTTTTTTGTTTCATTCTCTCTTTTTTATATAAAAGAGAAGGCAAAGGTTCTCCACCATGCAGACTTGTCTGTCGGTATTTTTTCCAAATCTGGGCTAAAATTGAGTCTTCTTCTTTTTTCATAAGTTAAAAGGCCAAAGCTGTGGTTTTTATCCATTTAAAAGGAGAAAGCCATGTTTGAAATAGTCACATATCAAAAGGCCAAATCCATATCTGAAATGTGCCATAGACATAGAGAATGGACTGAGCGCTCTCTATCCAGCTATTAAGTGAAAACGGAAAAATGTGAAAGAGATAAAGCGAAAGAGCGGCCAGCTTTTTCTAAATTTTTGATTGGTCTACAGACTTGCAGGAGCGAAAAGAAATATTGACCGCACAGTCGCTTTGTTTCTACAAAGTGGTTTTTGTGAGGATTATGCTCAGTCCATCTTTTGTGTGTATTTTACGTACCTAAAAAATGGATGTCGAAGAAAGAATCGATTAAATTAATCGATTTTCTAAAACTCATTCCGATAATAATATACATTTGGTGTGCAAAATTAGATTTTCATATTTATACGATTACGCGCACGGTGGACTTTTTATTATATGCCTCAGATCACATGATGTGATTCCCACCTTTGATAGATAATACAAAAACAACCCCGAATTCGTTGAACGAAGGAAAAAAATGTTAAAGTTAAGTGTTACTTGGGTCCTTGGAAACCACTCTCACTGGAACAAGCACAAAAACTGCTGTCAGTTTTCTGTAAAGTAGCGTTATCCTGGTCGAGGTAGGTCGTTTATCCTATAGCTGACTATTCATAGTCAATTATGGCTTGCATGACACACATTTTTTTTTACTTAAATAGGCTTGCGTTTGACCACTATCTCGCCTCATGGTAAGTGATGTGGTCTACGGTGGAGCACGCTTGTCTAGAAGATACCTATTCACTCTTGACTTAAAGATACCCAGATTATAATTTTCAGGAAATATAGACTCCGGCAAAGAGTTCCACTCTCTAGCGGTGCGCATGATAAATGTACTAGCAAAACGCTTCGTGCGCGCTGGTGGAATATCAACAATGTATCGATGACGCTTCGCCGAGTCTCCTGTCGTCCGATGATAGAAAGAGGTTGGGGAAATTAAACTGTGTAATTCCAAGGCACACTCGCCGAAATGTATCCAGTACAAAAACGATAAGCTGGCAACTTTACGTCGATGTTCAAGGCTTTGCAGCCTACACATGACAAACATTACTATATACCTGAGAATTCTTATATAATTTCGAAGGTATGTCAATGTGCTGGCCTTATTGGTCTACCAATTACCCGCAATAGGCCAGTGTGTTGGACTAAGACCTAACCCTCTCATTAGTAGAGGAGGGCCGGGCCGAGCAGTAGGACAGTGTATAATAGTACATACATATACACTCACGCCTGTAATCCCCGAACGGGTAGGCAGAGGTGTAACCAGTACACCCACTTTTCGCCGTGTTTAGGTCTCATAATGTGGGCGAGCCTATCGCCATGCCGGGCACAGATTCCAGACTCCGGGCTAATACTGAGAATTTCTAGATAGAAAAACCCAATATCACTTTACCCGACCCTGGGATCGAACCCGAGACCTTAGCACAGCAGTCGTAACGCATGCGCTATTATAACTGCGCCACCGAGGCAGTGTATAATAGTGCTGGTAATATTTTTGAATATGTATTTTCGATGCTAAAATTGTTTTATATTTTGTTACAGGTAAAATCCGTTAAATTGGTAACCGCAAGGGAAATAAATACACGTATTTCTTTATTTACTTACCACATCGACCGTAAACTGCCATCCAATACGCTGAATTTACAGACGGTATGATTGACTAAACAATTTTTAATCTAGATTTTATTTTTAACCGACTTCAAAAAAAGGAGGAGGTTAACAATTCGTCGGAATCTTTTTTTTATGTATGTTACCCGATTACTCGAAGACGCCTGGACAATTTCGAGAAATTATTTTTTGTTTAAAAGGGTATACTTCCCAGGTGGTCCCATTGGCACCAAGTCAGGATCTGATGATGGGATCTCAGAAAAATCGAGGGAAACCCCCAAATGTTATAGAGACGCATAATTTGTTTTTCATTGAAGTCGGTGTCCTTTTTATGAATTAAGTCATCATCATCATCAGCCGGTGTCAGTCCACTGTTGGACGTAGGCCTCTCCCAAGATGAATTAATTCTCATGAATTAAGTATATAGTTTAAATAAGACTGCGTCGTGGAGGAGCGAGTAGTGGGCTGTGAAATGATCAGTTGTGAGTTCGATTCCCGTATCGTGAAAATATTTGTTTTGAGTGTTCGTGTTGAGGTACCCACCCACGACATTGTATCTTTCTGTGGGTTCAGGAATGTGTGTATTATTCAATAATTTTTTGTCGCCTATATTTGTACTGTCTAAAATGTTTATAGATACAAAACCAACCTGACCGTCTGTCTTTACGTCACAGCCACTTTAGTCAGATGCTATGGACACTGTAATACTATCTCTCTCTTTCCTACGTACCTCCATATGTACCAATATTTGCTGACGTCATAGCTTTAACTATTACTACACCTAGAGTCACAACTTTACTTCAAACTTTTTTTAGACCTTTTGATGCATGATATAAATAGTTTTGTCTTCAATATGAACAGATCGGGTCGACTGGATTAGTGCCACTTCTTAAAACCGAAGTGGTAAATTGCTGGTTCGTTTTGTATGGTGGATAAGATTGACACTGTAATTGGAATAATAATGGCGTACAAGTGACATCACTTTTAAGATTATTGTTCTCGGTCTCTCTCCCTCTCTCTCACACCTTTTTAAATTTTGAACAAATTTTTACTTTATTTATGGACAGACTTTTATAATACAACTAGCTGTTGCTGTTGGCTCCGCCTGCGTGGAGGTTATATTCGGGAGCAGAAGTATACAATCCAAGGAGTTGTCTTCTACACTGAGGCACCTGTAGCGATTGTCCAGCCTCTCAGGTGTTGTGCTTGAATCTTGACATTGCATCTAAAGAATATCCCATAGGTTTAACCTCACTTTGCCCCTTTTAGGGATGATTTTTCAAAAACGTTGAAAAACGTATTTCTTTATTTCCTATCAAACGCCTAAAATATGAATTTACAGATCCCTAAGTCGGGGAATTATGGATTTCCCACACAAATTTTTAAGGTTTAAGAATCATTTATTTTTCATAAATTTTTAACTCCTATTTGACCCCTTTCAAGGTTGTTTTTGAGAAAAACATAGCCTATGTCCGTCTCCAGGATATAATCTATTCCATTACCAAATTTAATTACAATCCGTTCAGCCGTTTAGTCGTGAAGAGGTAACAAACAAACAAATAGAGTTACTTTCGCATTTATGGTATTAGTATGGATGAAAAATGTATAGCATATGAACTTGAGTTTAAGAACTACTTACTACCTTAGAATTGAAAGAGGTTCTATTTTAATTGGACAAATGAAGGGCAGTGTAAACATATATTGAATTTAAATGTAACATAAGCCACGTGGGCCCGGCCCAGATCACATAAGACGAAGCTTGCATACGTATAGTACACGTATACAAATTTAATTTGAATTGAGGCGGTTGTGTTCCAGCGAAATCGCGTTCAATTATAAATGATAATTAAGGTCGAGTCTTTGAAGATTGTTTCTGAATTTCGTTATGATACACGGTATTTGCATAATTGGCTGATACAAAGGGTACAGACGCGTTAATTTATTTTAGTGATGTTCGAATTTTCAATGCCGTAGAATCGATTTTCATTTGCCTCCACGAATCGATTTTTTTTTGTGTGTCAATGAATCGATCTTTGTATGGGTCTAACCAGGAATCGATTTATCAAACAATCGATTCTAAAGAAAATAATAGAAGATAAGACATTAAAATAATGGCTTCCCAATCAGATAAAGAGACAAACGATCGGATACAGTATCAAGGGATTTTCCTACAGAACCCTCTTTAGATCGAACAGTACGATATGATGCCCTTTTGTGACTAGCTACTGTCACGTTAACCTCTTAGGCCCGGCCCAGCCGAATATAGCCGGACCCAACGCAGGCGAAAGTCGCCCTTATTAAGATGGGTTAAAGGCGACTTCCGCCTGTTTTGGTCCGGCCATATTTGGCCTGAGAGGTTAAATGGGGCCGCAATCAATCTGCTCCATAGCCATGAAGCCTGTAAAATTTTCGACGTCGGGATTAAAAACTAAAAATACTCAATAAAATATAGAAAAATAGTTTTATAAATCTGTATTCGCGTAAACATAAGAAACTATTACTTTTTATACTATTTCTACTTGATTGATTTCATTACGGAGTAAAGACGTTTGCGCATTCCAAGGGCTTCATGGCTCCATTGATTGGTCTAGAAAAATCGATTCTGACTCACAAGAATACGGTAGTAGACACCATTTTTTTTTAATCAAAAAGTTCTATTACTTACCTAAAACCAATTTTTGAACGAATTCTATGGAGCCTAACAAAAATAAGTAAATTAGACGCCATTCAAATCTGCTGGAAGGGGTAATTGTTAAATGACAGAATGGCTATTACTGTGCCGTTGTGCGAGGGAGATAGTGAGATGTTCCCACTACGCAACAATATTTGCTCATACCAATATTTCAAGCAATTTGATCATGTTTTTTCAAAAGAGTTTCTTTTGTTTATTATATTCGGTTGAATATCGAATAATGTACAGAATTGAACACAGGAAACTACTCTATTACATTAGAATTTGACTAACTCTGGCGCGAATCTTGTCTATACTAATATTATAAGGAGGAAAGATTTGTATGTATGTTTGTAACGAATTGGCTAAAAAAGTACTGCACCGATTTAAAAAATTCTTAATATAGGCTAGACAACTCCTTGGATTGTATACTTCTGCTACCGAAAATAACCTCCACGCGGGAGGAGCCGCGAGCAACAGCTAGTCGTTCATATCACGAGAACATCAAATTAATTGTAATTAAACAAAAAAAAAATAATTATTAATTAATCGGAGTTCTATCGGCAGTTATGCCACATCAAAACTAATTAACTGTTTTGTTTATTTTGCTAATTGTGTTATCCAAATCATGTCTGTCTCCAGATTGTTTTGACATAATTAATTAATGTTTGTTTGTTTTGTGGGCGGGGCATATTGCGCGTAGAACCGATGGCCGTTGGGGCGGAAAGGTTCTCGAATGGCGACCACGTACCGGAAGGCGCAGCGTGGGTAGACCCTCCACAAGGTGGACTGATGACCTGGTAAAGGTTGCGGGAGTCCGCTGGATGCGGGTGACGCAGGACCGTCATTGTGGCACTCTTAGGGGGAGGCCTATGTCCAGCAGTGGACGTCCTTCGGCTGACATGATGATGATGATGATGAATAAATGTTTTCTTGTAAACATTTAGAAATGTTCACGTGAGCTTATAAAACAAACAAAAATATCATTCTGCCTATTCTATCTTGGTTACATTTTTGAGAATTCTAATAAACTCATTCAGTCGACTCGTGACCACGACTGATGCATTTCAGTTGAAACGTTGGGAAATAAATAGTTTTATACCCATCCCCAAATTTAATAATATATTTCTAATAACAGTTTACTCAATAATCACTTGCATTTATCGCCGCGTAGTATCCACCGTAGAGTCTGCTGAGTTTTATTCGCCGGGTCTACTCAGGCA
Organism: Laothoe populi; assembly: GCA_905220505.1. Lineage (NCBI taxonomy): Eukaryota > Metazoa > Arthropoda > Insecta > Lepidoptera > Sphingidae > Laothoe > Laothoe populi. Next base: position 4,183,082 of record HG992173.1, read on the forward strand.
GGGTCGCGTTTGGATGTTTCAAAACAGGCGACGTCTCGAAAATACCCATAGTTCATATCAAACCCACTTAAAAATATATTTTTATTTAACTTGTATTTACTTTAATAATATTTGAAAAAAGCGGTTAAAAATAATTATGAATCATAACATAGTATAAAACAAAGTCGCTGTCGCTGTCCGTCCCTATGTATGCTTAAATCTTCAAAACTACGCAACGGATTTTGAAGCGTTTTTTTTTAATAGATAGAGTGATTCAAGAGGAAGGTTTGTATGTACGATACATGCATACGGCCAAACATTGTATGTATACGTAACATGATATACCTTCTGTTAAAATTCTTTCTTTTTTAATGTAATGACTTGTCATAAGAGCTACATAGCTCATAATAAATCATATAGCATAATTGCCTACATGATCAATAAACAATTTTATTTTATTTCAAGTAATTCTCTCACAACCTGTATACACCACGACAAATGAGATTTAAAATAAGATATATTTTCCTACAATATCACTATCTTCCAACGGCCACATTACAATTTACCCATGTTCTCAATTTGACAGTCTGACTTCTTTACAATGGCAATGTCACAAAGGATTGATCTAGGGTTCTGTAGATTCATTATTTGTTAAGGTTTTTGTGTCAGACCCTTGTATAACAATTTTAGATTTGATAATATAGAAGTAGACTAATGTGCTAAGGTCTCGGGTTCGATCTCCGAGTGTATAACTAAAATTCATTTTTATAAAAATACTAGATGTTGCTCGCGGCTCCGCCCGCGTGGAGGTTTTTTTGGAAGGAAAGGTACACAATCCATGGAGGCATCTTAAGCTATTACACCTTTCTATATTTTACTATCCCATAGGATGCGTGCATTTTTCCGGGATAAAAAGTGGCCTATGTCATTTTCTGATCCCTAAGCTACCACTATGCAAAAAATCATGTCGATCCCTTGCTCTGTGAAAAACTCAACTATCCCAAGGGAACTATCCAGTTTCCGTGATAAAAAGTAGCCTATATGCTATTCCAGACTATAATATATATTTGTGCCAAATTTCAACCAGATCCGTCCAGCCGTTGTAGCGTGATTGAGTAACAAACATCCATCCATCCATCCATCCATCTAAACTTTCGCATTTATAATATTAGTAGGATTTAGTACAGTAACTTATAAATCATTCACATAACTAAAATCTCTACAGTTGTAACTATTACATTCTCCTCAATTTATTCAAATTCAATGCACATAAAATATTCTGAATATTATAAAATTAGGATTATGCTGGAGTCAGCCCGTGACCACGGCCGATGCAACTCGGTCGAAACGTCGGGAAATAATTGTGGTATTTATACCATAAAAAATATTGCGCGATTAAGACCCGTTCCTAATTTTATAATATGTATTCAAATCGCGAGAGTCTAAAAACAAATATTCTTAAGTAGCTAAGGAATTGTTCCGCCTGTATTTCACCCCTGACTTAAGTATTTCGTTATCCGATAGCATGCATTGTTTTAAATAAATTACAATAATTAAAATTAATGAATACGTATAAAGTTTTTTATTTATGGCACATCGGCACGAGACTATCCCGTCCATACTAGCTTCATTGTAGGCATAAATAAATAACACCCAACAGTCACACACATAGCCCAAAGCCCACACTAAGATACGAGTCTTGTGTTGTGGGTATCAGGGACTACGAGAGACGCACGGTCTCACAACACCCAGACCCCGGACACAAATATCTGTCTCTCACACAAACCTTTGTCCCGGTGTGGGAATCGAACCCACGGCCTCTCGTTTCACAGCTACTTGCCAACTGCGCCACGGATAAGACAAGGCTGTAATAAGACAAGTTCGACAAGGCATTTATTTTTCAACATTGAGAAATGAAGTTCGATGAGTCTCTGGGAATGCTTAACTGTCTTTATATCCCGCAACGAAGTCAGTCAAATAGAAATGTGGGGGGGTAAGAACGGTAGGCAGCGACTTTGCTGTGCTCTGGCATTGCAAAAGTCTATGGGCGGCGGTGACTACTTATCATCAGGTGGCCCGTCTGCTCGTCTGCCTATTGAGGCACTAAAAAAAAAGTTAGAAATATTAATTGTCCTCTGTGTAATGTCACCTTGGCAGTGTACTTTACATTTTATTTTAAATTTTCTTGGCATTATTTATTGTCGGGGATCTAGAGTTGGGGTACGATGTTTGGCCGTTTTGCGGCCTAGTACTCTGACCCTAGACCCTCGACCGCTTCTTCACCTTCTTGCCCATGGCGTAGTGTGAAGAAGCAGATCGTCATGATTGTGTTGAGAAGCAAAGGTTAGATTGTCTATCGCTACTCGATACTCTAATTGGACAGCACTCCGCTCACCACCAGGTGCAGTGTGGTCTTGTCGTGCCAGGACAAAAATCTACTCTCAAAATGGTGTTGCCCATACATAATATTAATTAAACTGAATATATTTTGCCTAATGCCTCTGTGGCGCACTTGTAATTGCGCATGCGTTACGAATGCTGTGCTGAAGTCTCTCGGGTTCGATCCCCGGGTCGGGTAAAGTGATATTGGGTTTTTCTATCTAGAAATTCTCAGTATTAGCCCGGAGTCTGGAACTCGTGCCCGGTATGGCGATAGGCTCGCCCCTATCACATCATGGGACCCAAATTTGGCGAAAAGTTTGTGTACTGTTTAGACCTCTGCCTACCCCTTCGGGGATTACAGGCGTGAGTGTATATATGTATGAATATATTTTGTTTTATTTACATACATTCTCGGGGTGAAATAGGGGCGCTTATAGCCGGATATTTCTATTGTAGCATTAAGACGATGCACGCTACATTATGTAGCATGCCATATTGTCGCATGTTGCTGCGACATAACCAGACTTTATGCTATTAGTCTGTTTTGATTTTTTGTTAATATTTTTCTCATTAAATGATAAAAAATATGATTTATGGTATAAATATTTGAATTTTAAAATTGGAATGTGAATAAAATCGATTGAGTCATTGAGTCAATTTATGTAAAAAATATTTGAAGTTTAAATTTGGAATATGAATAAGACCGATGGCCTATGTTCCATCTCTTGTTATGATATACTATAGAAGTGATGTCACAGAAAACTCTTATTATGGCCTCTATTAGTCTCCGTGGTATAGCGGGTGAGTAGCCGGCTGTGAAATAAGAGGCCATGGGTTCGATTCCCGCACCGTCTGGGTGTTGTGGGACCGTAGTCCCTCGTAGGTGTAGATACCCACCATACAGATTTAACCTAGTGTGGGGTCAGTACTATGTTAGGTGCATTTATTATTCTCATCTCTATCATTTCAATAGCATTTTTTATATAACAAAATATTTTTCACGTTTTTAAACATAATAATTTTCCCGAATATAAATGCTCACAACAACGAACCTAGTTAAAAAGTAAATGAAATTAATTCGTACAATTTATTATCAACAGAACAATTCTACAGTACCTTTCGCTAACGAACGCTGGTGAAAATTTCATTTAATTTTGTATGAAATTTACATATAGACCGTTGTTTGCTTTTTCCACTACTAAATAGAATATATAATCTTCTATATATGTACATACAGATACAATCACGCCTGGAATCCTCGAAGGGGTAGGCAGAGGTGTAACTAGTACACCCACTTTTTGAAGAATTTATTACGGACCCATAATGTGATAGGGGGCTAGCCTATCGCCATACCAGGCTTAATTCCAGACCTCAGGCTGATACTGTGTATTTCTAATTAGAAAATCCCAATATCACTTTACCCGACTCGGGGATCGAACACGAGACCTCAGCTCAGCAGTCCGTTTATATATGTATACAGGCCATGGCCCATGCCCCTGTTCGATTTGATCCATACTTCCAGGGACACCCTGTATAATATATAATACTACCTGCATTAAACTTCTATCCCACTGCTGGGCACAGATCTCGTCTACCAATGACAAGGGTTAGGTCTACCACGCTGTCCTAATGCGGGTTGGTTGACTTCACATACCTTTAAATTTTTTATGAGATGCAGATTTCCTCAAGATGTTTTCCTTCAGTGTTAAAGCAAGATTTAATAAATATACACACATTACTTTTACAAAATTTAGAGATATACATTCATTTAGAGTAGTTTTGGAACCTATGACTCTCGTCTCGGCAGTCTCTACTAGGCTATCCCTGCTTTAATCATTTAGCTAAAATCAAAATGTACAACATTTAAACGATTCTACACAGCCACACCCACGTTGGCTGTAAAACCAAGCACTAAACACATGAATGTTTCAAAAGCTTTCGCATCAAACTTTTACTAGATAACAAAAGCTCCTTTTATATCCTTAAGTAAATGAAGTGTGCTCTTTACGATGGCTATAGCGGCAATGGACCCGTTTGTATATGTGTTACGATATTTTGGGGGATTAGGCGTGCTTGTGTTTAGGTTATAATCCGTAATATACAACATGTAACATGATTAACGCAGACTCCGAAAGTAGTTTGTTCAGAATAAGCGACTCAATCGATATCAACAATTTTTTAATAGACGATTTCTTTTTCCAAAAATAATTAACACTCAGGTAAATAATAGTCACCCTTTAATTTAACGTTCAAGACAAACGAAACTGAAACATAACTCGATGCGATAAAGTATTTTCTAAATGCAATAATAAACGAACACTTTAAAAAATAAAATAATTAAAATTACGAACTTTATGTCGAAAATTAGTACAACTAATTTCATAAAAAACAATATTTATATTCATCGCAGTCTAATTTCAATACATGAATTATGATTGTAATAATATTTTTAAATTGGGGTGTCTGAGGATGTGCGTTATTCCCGTTACACGTAGTATACCGGGTGTCCAAGAAAATGGCGCAGCTGCTTATATACATTATAGTATAACGGGAATGCATCTTGAAGGATAAAGTATACAGCTGAAAGTTCATGACCTGACATAATTTAAAGGGAAGTCTATTAAAATTTCGTTGCTGGTGAAAAAAGTTTTCATGGATTTTTTCATTAACGATTTAATCTATGACGAAATTAAAAAAAATGTGAACCTTAAAATGACTTACTTTAACCATTCTAACTGGTTTTATGCGGAATAGTTGAGATAATAATTGAAACTTTAAACTGTTATAACTCCGAAACAGATATGGTTTTTTCAAAAAATATTTTTTTATTAGCATATTAATATTATGCCCTTGCATCCAGGGAAGCAGGTGCGCCATTTTCTTGGGCACCCGGTATAACGATATGTAATGGGAAAATTACGTATATTTCACTTTCTCATTGATCTTATGGAATATCTGTAAATCCGTTGTATTGGATTTGATTTGTACATTAGTCCAGATATGGTGGTAGGTTTTCCTGGTGAGTATTGAGTAGTGGTGAATAGATTGTCTGTCGCTACTAGATACTGTATTACGTCTGTACTTCGTACTGTATTACGTCATAAGTAAAAGTTTTTTATTCATAAAAAGTACACCGACTTCAATAAAAAACAAATTATCCGACACTTTAAAATGTTAGGGTTTCCCTTGATTTTTCTGAGATCCCATCATCAGATCCTGACATGGTGCCAATGGGACCACCTGGGAAGTAAACCCTTTTAAACAAAAAAAGAATTTCTCGAATCGGTCCAGGTGTCTTCGAGTTCTTCCTCCTTTTTTGAAGTCGGTTAAAAAGAATCGACATTAAAATTGTAGAGTGTATCTCGAGGTAATATTTAGTCTGTATTTATTTAAATCGGTGCATTCCTTAACATTGCGAACTTGTATGCCTTACATGACTTTACTTGATATTTAGTGTCTAGTATTTGAATTGTTATTGTATTCAGTCTGGGTATATCATGCTCAACATGTCAACCGAGTGCCTTTTTTTTTTTTTTTTTTTTTTTATTCTGGCACGGCAAAGTGACCACACTGCACCTGATGGTAAGTGCAGTGCCGTCCAGATAGAGTATCAAGTAGCAAGAGACAGTCTATCCCTCGCTACTCAACACAATCATGCCGGCCTGCTGTTTAGCTTCTTCACACTACGCCTAAAGGACCCAGGATCATAGGAAGGAGGGAACACGGTAGCTGGCAAACTGTTCCACAGCTTGATGGTGCGGCAAAAATACGAGTTTGCGAACCTCTAGGCCTTCGCAGAGTTCTAGGATACTTCGGTCACATTGCAAGGAAATATGGTGGCAACCTCGAAAAGCTCATTGTGACCGGCAAAGTAGATGGAAGAAGGCCTCGTGGACGCAACCTAATACGTTGGTCTGACCAAATCCGCACCGCTGTTGACTTCACAATTTATAACGCCCTCCACGCCGCCAGAGACAGAAAAGTATGGAAGAAGAACATACATGAGATGGTGATGCAGAAGGGAGGTCACGACCCCCATTACTGAGGAACACGACGCAAGGAGGAGGATGTCATGCTCGCAAAAATGCCTGTGCTTGCTGCGGCGCCATGTGCCGAGTCGGTCTCTTCCCTGTAACATGGTTGAGGAGGCCCATGGCTGGCACATGCGTTATTACTCGTGAACGGGTGCTGCTCGTGTGGACTGGTCTGCTCAGACTGTTTCAATAAGCACCAACCGATGAAAGAAATCGAGATTTTCATCTCTCTTCCGACAGTCATGTGAGGCAAAAATCTTGTTATAAATTTTATTTCAGAATATTACAACAGGGCAACTTAATTAACATACATTGAGCTGCTTTAATATAATCAAACTTGAATCGTATATTCATTGTATGTCCAAATATTTTTAATCAGTGTTCGAAAAGAGCAAAGCATTCCGAACTGGCGAGTCTGAATAATGTATAGCATTCCATGGATTCAATAAATATTTGGTTTTTCATTTATTGATTTTTAAAGATTCAAAATGAATAGTGCGAAATTTTGTATTCTGGTTAGAAATAAATGTACACGTGTATCGGTGTTTTTCAAAATTTAACCCCTAAGTGAGTGAATTAGGGGTCGAAAGTTTTCTGTCTGTTTAGTTTTCACGGCTAAACCAATGAACCGATTTTGATAAAATTTTGTATGAGAATACCTATAACATCCAGATCGGACATAGGTTACTTTTTTAAATCCCCTCCCCTCTCCAGTCTATACATTTACCGCGGGCGAAGCCGCGACTAAATACCGTCGCCCACATGTCAGACATCTGTCCTGCTTTTTTGGTTGTAATGTGATGTTAAATAGCCTATTATAACCTTCCTCAATAAATACTGCCTCAGTGGCGCAGCTGTAATTGCGCATGCGTTACGACTGCTGTGCTGAGGTCTCGGGTTCGATCCCCGGGTCGGGTAAAGTGATATTGGGTTTTTTTATCTAGAAATTCCTCAGTATTAGCCCGGAGTCTGGAATCTGTGCCCGGTATTGCGATAGGCTCGCCCCCTATCACATTATGGGACCGAAATTCGGCGAAAAGTGGGTGTACTGGTTACACCTCTGCCAACCCCTTCGGGGATCACAGGCGTGAGTGTATGTGTATGTGTGTGTGTTAATAAATAGGCGATGTAATGCAAAAAGAATAATCCAAATCTAACTGGTAATTCAAGAGATAAGCGCGTTCAAACTAACAACCTCGTATTTATAATTAGCAAGAAAACGTTGTCAACTTACAGCTTGCGTCCCTATTCTAGAAGATAGAGCCGTGTTTTATCGTGCATTGTACAGAAAACAAACAAAATAATAGTAAATCTGTACATTAATATTTTGTGAATCAAACAGCGAGACTATGCCATGACCGTAATAAATAAAATTTATGTAAATCCGATACATAAATGACGGGAGAGGATGAACTTTTGTCAGACAATTTACTGTATCCAGTGTTTTAGGCAAAATATTGTGTTTACCGAGTTCGGTTGTTTTATTAGAGGATTTAAACTTTTAGGTTCGGTATATTAGGATTACTCTAAAGGTTTAGTCACATCAGTTCTATATTATACTACCGCTAAATACAGGCCTCCTTTACTAATGAGAAAACTACGACTTCCACTCGATTTGCTTAATTTCTAACTGATATATTTTAAGCGGATTTAGAAATAATAATAATACTAGCCCTGTATTAAACATTGTCCCACTGCTGGGCACGGGGCTCCTCTACTAATGAGAGGGGTTAGGCCTTAGTCCACCACGCTGGCCTAATGCGGGTTGGTAGACTTCACATACCTTCGAAATTCTTATAAGAATTCTCAGGTATGCAGGTTTCCTCACGATGTTTTCCTTCACCGTTAAAGCAAGCGATAATTAACATTAGAAATACCTTCCTATAATTAGTAACGTAATTCATTCACATTTCACCGAGCCTATTCACGTCCCATGATGGGGGGGAGCCTATTGCCTTACTAGGCACAATTTCAGACGGATACTAAGTATTTTGTGGTTGTAAAAAATCCATTATCCTACTTCCTACTAATATTAGAAATGGATGGATGGATGGATGGATGCTTGTTACTCAATCACGCTACAACGGCTGGACGGATTTGGTTGAAATTTGGCACAGAGATAGATTATAGTCTGGAATAGCATATAGGCTACTTTTTATCCCGGAAAAATGAACAGTTCCCGTGAGTAGTTTAGTTTTTCACAGAGCAAGGGATCGACATGATTTTTTGCATAGTGGTAGTTTAGGGATCAGAAAATGACATATGCCACTTTTTATCCCGGAAAAATGCGCGCATCCTATGGGATAGCAAAATATAGAAAGGTGTAATAGATTAAGATGCCTTCATGGATTGTATATCTTTCCTTCCAAAAATAACGTCCACGCGGGCGAAGCCGCAAGAAACATCTAGTTTTAAATAAAAATAAAGTAATTTACCCTATTCTCGCAGCTCACTATGAAGAGTCAATTGGAAGAAGCTGGCATTTGTCCTAGTCCAGAGGTGTAAGCAGTACTCTATGTATCTCCAATATTAAATACATTAACAGCGCCATCTAGTAATAGGTGACACCAAACATTCTAGAATACATAATGAGATTATTCGATTTTAGAGAAAGTTCTGGAAACCTGTTGGTGCCACCGGTCGTTGGGAGCACTGTACAAGACTATATAAAGACATATAACGTTCATTTATTTGATCGCATTAAATGATACGTACACACATCGTCTTTCTTTCTAATATCGAAAATTACAACCAAACATGTGCTAGCTTCTGCTAATATAGTAATATAATAATACTATCTCTGTATTAAACATTGTCCCACTGCTGGGCACGGGCCTCCTCTACTAATGAGAGGGGTTAGGTCATAGTCCACCACGCTGGCCTAATGCGGGTTGGCAGACTTCACATACCTTCGAAATTTTTATGAGTGTTCTCAGGTATGCAGGTTTCCTCACGATGTTTTCCTTCACCGTTAAAGCAAGCGATAATCAACAATGTAAATACACGTAACTTTAGAAAAGTCAGAGGTGTATGCCATATGCGCTGGTTTAGACCATACGACTCGTCTTGACAGTCCGTAGGGCAACCAACTAGGCTATCGCGGCTTAATAAATACATACATACATATATACTCACGCCTGTAATCCCCGAAGGGGTAGGCTTAGGTGTAACCAGTACACCCACTTTTCGCCGAATTTCGGTCCCATGATGTGATAGGGGGCGAGCCCATCGCCATACCGGGCAGATTCCAGACTCCGAGCTGAAACTGAGAATTCCAGGATAGAAAAACCCAATATCACTTTACCCGACCCTGGGATCGAACCTGAGACCTCAGCACAGCAGTCTTTTAGCATGCCGAGCTTAATTAATATAGTACATTTATCATATTTTGCTCTAGATATACTATTACAGTGATTTAACAATCACATTACCAACAACAATTATCCATACTAATACTATAAATGCGAAAGTAACTCTGTTTGTTTGTTTGTTTGTTACCTGTTCACGACTAAACGCCTGACCAGATTGTGATGAAATTTGGCAAGGAGCTAGATTATATTCTGGAGAAGGACATAGGCTATTTTTTTCTCAAAAAACAACCTTGAAAGGGGTCAAATAGGAGTTCAAAATTTGTATGGGAAATCCATAATTCCTTGACCCAGGGATTTGCAAATTCATAGTTAGGCTTTTGGTAGGAAATAAAGAAATTCGTGTTTCACTTTTTTTTCAAAATCATCCCTAAGGGGGTAAAATAGGGAATGAAAGTTTGTATGAAAATCCTTCGTTTTTTAAGTTAAACGCATGAAAATTCGTATTTTGTATAATATACTTTATCTCCCAAACATGACCTCCACGCGGGCGGAGCCGCGAGCAACAGCTAGTATGAATATAATTGTCTACTAAAACTAAGCCAAACAAATTGCTAGGAATTATGAAATTACTAGAACTTTATTGAATAAGATCGATTGGCTAATATAAGAGGGACTTAGCTTAATGTACTGTGAAGTGATAATCCGGGTTTGAATTTAGATCGCTTACTGTATGAAATATGTAGGGACGAATTTAGGGGACGAGAGACTTCAATATAAGGGTTTTGTCATTGAATCGTTACATTAATTATGCAAAAGTAATACAAAAGAAAACTTTATATGATGAAAACAGAATCAAATTTACTAGGAACCACAGGATTATTAACTCTAATTATTTTATTGGCACAGATGAAGTTAATTTAGTAGAGACTATAAAAGACCTTGGCGTTACTTACGACAAAAAACTTACCTTTGTACCTCACATTGACAACATAATTAAAAAGGGGTCTAAAATGTTGGGCTTCGTCATGAGAAGCTGCAAGGTATTACGTTGCAGTAAAACAAAAATTTTACTTTTCAACAATCTCGTCCGAAGTACTCTCGAATACTGCAGTATAGTTTGGCGGCCACACTATGCAACACATACATTGCGTCTCGAGCGGATACAAAAAAGATTTCTTTGGCACCTATCGTTTTCGTTGCATTTGAATAAAGTAATCCCGTCATATAACAGTCGATTAAAGTATTTTAAATTAACTTCTTTGGCCAAACGAAGACTGTTCAATGACGCATTATTCGCTTGCAAGATATTTAAGCACAAAATTGACTGCCCCCAACTACTGAATTCCTTTAGGCTCCGCGTTCCTACGAGGATACCTCGAAAGCCAATCACACCACTTTGCCCACCTCTAAGAAGAACAGTACTGGGTGCCAATTCGCCTCACGCCAGATTTGCCAAAATTATTAACAGCTGTAGCGATAATATTGATATACACGTGGATTCTCTAGCCAAGCTGTCCAGGTCAATTTATACTTGCCTAAATGATGGGGAATTGATTTGGGATGCATAACATGTGTTCCCATTTTGCTTTTATTGATTTTCTTGTTTATTGTATAATATTGATACCACTTATTTTACTCTTTAATATTTAAATATATCCTATCCTATTATTATTCCTATCCTATTATGACCCCTATCCTATTAGTTGTGTTACGTTAAGTTTTTAGTTTTGTTATTTTTTTTTATCCTATTTTTTTTGCTGTTTTTGGTGTTGTTTCTTTATTTTATCATTGCCTTTTTTTTTAGTTAAGTTTTAATTGATGTTATGTTTGCTGCTCAAACTGGTGTATGTGGTGCCTACCTTTAAGTGGTTGCTACACTTACACAGAGATTTATGAATGTTGTTATTATGTGTTCTAGTGTAAGCAATTGTTGGTGGCCAAATATATAAATAAAATAAAATAAAAATAAAATAAGTAAAAGTTTTTTAATTCGTAAAAAGTACACCGACCTCAATAAAAAACAATACAATGCGTCACTATAAAATTTGAGGGTTGTCCTTGGTTTTTCTGAGATCCCATCATCAGATCCTGACCTGGTGCCAATGGGACCATCTGGGAAGACCCTTTTAAACAAAAAAAGAATTTCTCGAATTGGTCCAGGCGCCTTCGAGTAATACATAAAAAAAGATTCCGACGAATTGTTAACCTCCTCCTTTTTTGAATTTAAAAATGAAGGCGTAGCGGGTGAGAAGCCGGCTGTGAAACGAGAGGCCGTGTGTTCAATTCCCGCACCGAGACATATGTTTGTGTGACAGGCAGATTTGTTTCGGGTCTGGGTGTTGTAGCCGTAGTCCCTTGTATTTGTTATACCCATGATACAGATTTGACTTAGTACGGAGTCAGAACTATGTGTGTGACTTTAGACTCTCGCGGTTTGAATACATATTATAAAATTAGGAACGGGTCTTAATATGTCATAAGTATATGTAAACCGCGTCGTCAGAATGAGTCAACTCTTCAGCGCGAGGATACTGTCAGTGTGGTTTGTCGAAGTACCCACAGTATTTGTGATAAAAATAAAAATCAAGGGAAGGTAGTTATCAAAACCCCCATTAAACTGGTTACCGATACTCCCACCACACGAAAGCCATACCTTACGAAGACGACACTAAATCTTACTCAGTCAGCCCGTGACCACGGCCGATGCAACTCGGTCGAAACGTCGGGAAACAATTGTGGTATTTATACCATTAAAGTATTGCGCGATTAAGACCCGTTACTAATTTTATAATATGTGTGTGACTGTCGGGTGTATTATTTCAAACACATATACGACATAACAATCTTACCCTAGTGTTTATCCTTACCCTAGTGTTACACAGGAATATGTTTTATTCTGGCACGCCAAAGTGCATTACACTGCACCTGATGGTAAGCGCAGTGCCGTCCAGTTACAGTATCAAGTAGCGAGAGACAATCTATCCCCGGCTACTCAACACAATCATGCCGGCCTGCTGTGTAGCTTCTTCACACTACGTCTAAATGTGTGAGACTATTAGATATATTTAAGTATAAATAATAAATAAAATAATAATAACACTAGCCCTGTATTAAACATTTTCCCACTGCTGGGCACGGGCCTCCTCTACTAGTGAGAGGTTAGGCCTTAGTCAACCACGCTGGCCTAATCCGGGTTGGTAGACTTCACATACGAAATTCGTATAAGAATCATCATCATCATCATCATGTCAGCCAAAGGACATCCACTGCTGGACATAGGCCTCCCCCAAAGAGTGCCACAATGACCGGTCCTGCGCCACCCGCATCCAGCGTATAAGAATATCTGTATCTGAATATCTGTCTCACAGAAAACCAACGTAAAGTGACAGTTTACTGTCGCGTTTCGTATGGTAAGTGAGATATCCGGAGGACCAGATTCCCCCTTCCCTTCCTTAATCCCTATTCCTGTCCTTCAAGGCCGACAGCGCATACATAACACTTTTAGTATTGTGGATGTTCATGGGCGGTGGAGATCACTTAACATCAGGTGACCCACTGGCTCGTTTGTCGGACTATGCTATAAAAAAAACTCAGATATGCAGGTTTCCTCAAGATGTTTTCCTTCACCGTTAAAGCAAGCGATAATTAACATTTGATACACACATAACTTTAGAAAAGTCAGAGGTGTATGCCACTCGGGTTCCGAACATACGAGTTTCGTCTTGGCAGTCCGTACCGCAACCAACTAGGCTATCGCTGCTATCTTTAAGTAAGCCCACAAAAATTAAAACCACAAAATCAACTTGGTATAATATACTCTATGTAATACTTCAAGAAGAGCCTCGGGAGTTTCCGGACCCAAAATATCTTTGAAATGATTTCCATAATCCACCAGTGCCCGACACACAAAATCAGTCATTCATTGTTTAAACTGTGAACCAACATTTGAATCATAATAGAACTCTTCATTTTAAGAGCCGACCCTTCCTCGTTGACAATAAGTCATAAGTTTCAAGGGTTCTTGTCCCTTTAACTCTAAATTGCTGGAATCCTTCTTCCTGCTACTAATCCTATCCTATCCTACTAATATTATAAACGCGAATGTTTGGATGGATGGATGGATGTTTGTTACTCAATCACGCTACAACGGCTGGACGGATCTTGTTGAAATTTGGCACAGAGATACATTATAGTCTGGAATAGCACATGGACTACTTTTTATCCCGGAACAATATACAGTTCCCGTGTGATAGTTTAGTTTTTCACAGAGCAAGTGATTTAAATTGTATTTTTGCATAGTGGTAGTTTAGGGATATGAAAATGACATAAGCAATTTTTTATCCCGGAAAATGCACGGTTCTTATGGGACAGCATAATATAGAAAAGTGTAATAGCTTAATGAATCCATGGATTGCGTAATTTTTCCTCCAAAAATAAACCCCACGCGGGCGGAGACGCGGGCAAAAGCTATACTGAATATATTAAATTGTATTGTCATCAGAACCAAAGGTCTGTACCAAATATCATATCAATCTGTTTAACAGGAAGGGGGTAAAATTTCAATTAGTAAATTTGACCGAAAAAAACACAAAAAACAACCAGGACAAGCTAAATATAACCGTTTAAAAACGTTTATTATTTGACTATGTAACTTGGTACAGAAAATTAAAAATGCAAAATTATATCATCTAGTACTTCACATAGAGGCAGGTTATAGTTATAGTAGTATATATAGGTTATATATAGGTATATAGGTTCATATAAATTTAATTCGCGGTTGATATAAATTTAATTCGCGGTTGATATAAATTTAATTCGCGGTTGATATAAATTAAATTCGCGGCTGCAGAGTCCTGGCCAGGGGGCCTATTCGCGGGTAGCAGGGTTCCCGGTTCTGAAACAAGTCTAGGGACCCTAGGTCGGGTCTGGATTTGTGACGCTAGCACCGGTCTCCGATCTCAACTTGATAAAGGAACTGATGCAATCTAGAAAAATCAAGGACTCCTAAACTATTCATCTGATTATGATGAAACTTTGGGAAGTTGTTCTTCATACGCCCGCGATGGCTCCTGGCCTAAAAATAAAAAGAACTCACTAGATGGCGCTGCAGAACATCAACTTCTATACCGTTCAACTGATCGCAATTAATCAAATTTACTTCACGTGGCATTGCAACGCATGGTCCAGCTAGTAAATAATGAAAGAAAGACAGAAAGAAAAAAAACAAAGAACATAAATTTTATTTGACCAAGAATTTTTGCACACACAACATAGTAAAAACAATCTGCCCGTAACTTCACTCCCATAAATTTCACCAAAAAAGTAAATTTGAAAAAACACGATTTCCCATACACATTTTGCCACCCCCTTTCTCCCCTTGGGGGCGAAACTTCGAGAAATTGTTTTAAAAATAAAACCTATAAAGTAAAATCAATGCACTCCTTCATAAAACTTTAACTATACCAATTCGCATTGTACACATTTTATGGGCCATTTTTCACAGTCCACATTGGCCAAGGTGCTGGGGCAGGATGTTGTGCCAAAATATGGTAGCTTTTTTATAGTATAGTCCGACAAACGAGCCAGTGGGTCACCTGATGTTAAGTGATCTCCACCGCCCATGAACATCCACAATACCGAAAGTATCTTGAATGCGCTGTCGGCCTTAAAGGACAGGAATAGGGATTAAGGAAGGGAAGGGGGAATCTGGGCCTCCAGTTGGTTTTCTGTGAGACAGTGGTACTACCCCGGTCGAGCCGGCCCATTCATGCTGTAGACAAATATGTCTACAGCGTGGCTCTACCACTACCAGCTGTTTACACATTGGCGTATTGATCATTTAACATTGGCGCTTTGGTAAACGGCCGCTGTACACGTTGGGCCATGGTGCTGGGCCAGCATGTTGGACAAACGTTGGCCCAATGTGTAGAGTGGGCATTAGACCGTCGCTAAAAAACTAATATAGTAAAGTATGTCTCAACGTTTTTCTATCCACTTTAAAATACTAAAAATAAAGCTGAAAATACGTAATCGAAGTACATTTTCTTTCAGTAGACTCTAGGGTGAGATTTATTGACTCAAGTGTTGATAGAACATTAGGGACTTCGAAATGTGAGTGCTGCTCAAAAATAAATAAGTTATACCGCCTCGGTGGCGCAGTTGTAATTGCGTATGCGTTATGACTGTTGAGCTGAGTTCTCGGGTTCGATCCCCGGGTCGGTTAAAGTGATATTGGGTTTTTCTATTTAGAAATACAATAATATAAACTATAATAATATAATATCAGCCCGGAGTCTGGAATCCCGCCCGGTATGGCGATAGGCTACCTATAACTCAAAAATGTCACTTACATTATAGGAGACATCTGTGTCGTCAAACGCGTTGACTAATTGTAATTTTTTTAAACTGTGATACTAGATTCGACGTCTTCTAAACAAAGTTAATTCGACGCCGAGCTGCGAAGTAATTTAATATTTAAGGTCTGCCGAAATGTACACTTTAGTTAAAATCGTTTGTGGGATCATTATTTCATACCCAAAGGAACTTTTATATTTTTTACTTTGTCATAACGTCTGAGAGACTGTCGCCTTTTGATGATGTGTTAGGAACATCAACAAAACTATGCAAGATGGATATTTAAAAGGCACAAATACAAT
Organism: Laothoe populi; assembly: GCA_905220505.1. Taxonomy (NCBI): domain Eukaryota; kingdom Metazoa; phylum Arthropoda; class Insecta; order Lepidoptera; family Sphingidae; genus Laothoe; species Laothoe populi. Next base: position 4,199,444 of record HG992173.1, read on the forward strand.
ATTTATAATTTATTGATTGATTTACACGGCACTGTTACACATCTCAGTGCTTAATATTAACACACACGCATGTCAGGATTCACTTAGGCTTCTCTTTATAATTAACTAGCTGACCCGGCAAACGTTGTTTTGCCATATAAATAATCGGGGATAACTAATTAAATGACGATTGATCAGTTTTCGACCGGAGAGGAAAAATGATTAAATTACTAAAATGGCTATTAAAAAATAAGGGTTGATCGTAGAAGGGTGAAAATTGAGGATTGTATGTATTTTTGTATGTTGTATCATAAAAAAATAGAAATTAAAAATTTTGTCTAAAAAATAAAATTTAGGGGTGGACTACCCCTAACATTTAGGGGGATGAAAAATAGATGTTGGCCGATTCTCATAGATACCGGATAAGGACAAAAAATTTCATCAAAATCGGTCAAGCCGTTTCGGAGGAGTATGGCAACGAAAACTGTGACACGAGAATTTTATATATTAGATCTACCAGCATTACCCTTTTAAACTGGAACAACGCCATTGAACCGTTTACAATTACTTACTGCCCCGCGAACAAACCACAAATGTTCTCACTACCAACTCACTGCTACACCACTAGTCTTCTGAACTGAACTCCGGAGCGCGGAAGGCACTCCGTATTATATTAAACATTTACTACTCCCACTTAGGTTGTTATTATTAATGTGCCCCCAACTAGTCTCCTAAATACCTCCGTTATACCTTCGGTATTTCTAATAATAGGAAATACCCTAATACATGATAATTTAGTTATAGTCACATAAGACCGTGAGACGGAGACGTCCTTATATTGTTACACTATGTATTTTCATGATTATTTGGCGTAAAACATCACAACAGGAAGAAACATTATAAATATATAACTTATACAGGATTTATTATGAATGCAGTGTTTCAATTGTAGTCAACTATAATTCATTTACAACCTCTTTTAAATTGTCTAACTGTTAGCAACATCAACAAATCTATGCAAAATGGATATTTAAAAGGCATAAATAGAATATGTATAATTTATTGATTGATTTACACGACACTGTTACACATCTCAGTGCTTATTATCAATACACACGCATGTCAGGATTCACTTTAAGGCTTCTCTTTATAATTAATCTACCAGCATTACCCTTTTAAACTGAACAACGCCATTGAACTGATTACCATTATAATTACCATTTACAGTTACTACACCGAACCACGAATATACTGGCTATCGTCTCGTCTTCCACTCAACTAAACTGAACTGAACCAACTGAACACCGGAGCGCGGAAGGCACTCTGTTTTATAATAAACATTTACTACTCCCACTTTGGTTGTCATTATTAACTACCCCCAACTAGTCTCCTAAATACCTCAGTTATACCTTCGGTATTTCTAATAATAGTAAATACCCTAATACTAACAGAGTCATAGCGTTGTTTCAGCAATACACTTGAGAGTGTTTAACCCTTACTCTAACGCAATACATGATCTATAAAATGCGTTCATTTTATTTATTTACATTACGTATTCATTTCGATTTCATTTCTCTATCTGTGTGCTTTGGACAAAACTGCCTACAGATAGCCTTTCCAGTGACGAGGAATTGTATTACATTTTTTTTTATTTGTACTGTATTTTATTTATTTATTATATGCGGTATACTACATATACATATACATTCACGCCTTTAATCCCCGAAAGGATAGGCAAAGGTGTAACCAGTACACCCACTTTTCGCCGAATTTCGGTCCCATAATGTGATAGGAGGCGAGCCTATCGCCACACCGGGCACAGATTCCAGGCTAATACTGAATTAATTTCTAGATAGAAAAACCCAATATCACTTTTACCCGACCCGGGGATCGAACCCGAGACCTCAGCACAGCAGTCGTAACGCATGCGCAGTTACAACTGCGGCATCGAGGCAGTCACATTATTTTGTATATTAAATAATGTACAATAATAATTTCAAGTATAAGAATAACCCATTGAACACTTTCAGTTTCTCCTGTAATTATCAAATTTCCGGACAACTTTAACATTTTTCTATCGCTAAAACTTTATTCGGACTATAAGAAAAATTAGAAAGCAATTGCAAAATCGGTCAAGCATTTCTAAACGTATGAGTTTATCAAACATCTGTAAAGGAGAATGCCCATTCTTGGCACTGCTTTTTCTCGCGCCTCAAGATAAAAATACTAAATTATATAAGAATAAAAAAAAAAAATATAACGGCGCGCGACATTATTGAATAATGAAAATCAGTCTATTTTGAGAATTGTCCATTAACTTTATTATTTCTAAGGAATTATGGTTTTGTATTCGATTAAATACTATTTGTAATTAAGAGCGGGTAACCCCGAATGGAGTTGCGTCTGTCATTACGTGCGAATGGCTGGTCAATTAGTTTTCTGGTTGACAGCGGTAGTGTGTTGTGTGATTCGCAAACCCATTGGCTCTAAATCGCTAATTATTATTGTAATCCCTAATTGTTTAAGTTATTTAAATGTCTGTATTATTAAAATATTGTAAAGTCAAGGCCATAGTCCACTTATTTAAACGATTCCTGAAGTTTAACGCCTACAATGGAATTTCGTGATACAAATTCACGAATAAGCAAGATGGAGCAGATCGGCTATCCCGACGTCCCGACATATATATAAAAATAATATTTAAATTAATCTGACATATTATTGAATAAAAATGACTACCAGTTTGTTTACATTGGCGTAATGATACCTCAGATACAGTATATACAACTATGATACCTATAGTTTATTTTTTTTATTCGTCCAAAGGACAGGCTATAGTCAATCGACCATGCTGCCTAGTCTTACGTTTAAATCTTTATATACCTACAGATTACACAAAAAAATATTATTTTTACGCAAAAAACATGGAAACCCGCGTTCCAATTCCAAAAATATAAACTTTAGATAGTATTTGGATACTTTATAGACTATTTAAAAAAACTTTGGAATTGACGCAAACTTGTACCGTGGTCCATATATTCCTGGTCATTCTTTACTTTGTTGTAACAAACTCGACCAGTTTTAAAACTGCATTCTTTATTTTATTCTATGAATCTAGGCATTATTTGACCACTTTTCGACAGGGGCTAGCGACTCCAGTACCCTAAACCTATCTCCTTTCTACTAAGTATTCAACAACCGTGTCAAATTGCTTTGTGAAATCCTTATCTACCGGCTTGAACCGGTTCGCGCCAGTTTATACCGGATTCGTCCGGCTCACAAAGGGTTTTTGCTTATATACAGTTTGTCTCTACTTTTGTGGACGTGGTATCTCGTTTTAGAATTATATTTAGCTTTGTCTTATTCAAGATTTTACTCCAGATTCCGGTCAAAAGTTTATTTAGCCATAAACCCTCACTTCTATAAGAATAAAACTCCTTTAGCACTTATATATAATGTAGGTTCTTATTGGTGAAAGATTATTGAAATCGGATCAGCTGTTTTAGAGATTATATCTATCGAAGAAACCTAAAATATTTTTTTCTTTATAACATAGTAGACTGCCTAGATGACGCAGTTGTAGTTGCGCATGCGTTACGACTGCTATGCTGAGATCTCGGATTCGATCCCCGGGTCGGGTAAAGTGATATTGGGTTTGTTTGTTAGAAATACTCAGTAACAGCCCGGAGTCACACCATTTTTTTTTGTTTTTGTCGCGGGGTAAGCGTTTTATTACTGCCGCCCGCTCCGGAGGGAAGCGGATTAAGAATAAAACGGGTATGCTGGACTAGCCGGTCTTACGACCCAGCATCCCCCTCGCACGGATGATGGCTATCCGTGCTGCCGCTGGGCAGAGTCCCTAACCCCTATGTACACCCCACCCGACACTACCAGCTAAAACCCCGCGGTGGCCTTCTTCGGCGCTTGCGGAGCGATCCCGGGGTATTCTAAGGCGTGCTAGAATTGCAGCCGGAATCGCCCCTGCGCGGTGCTGCATAGCAGCCCTTCTCCATGGAGGGCTAAGGAGCCCCCGCGCACCGAACAACGACAGCGAACGAGGCCTTACCACCCGCGCTGCCGTCCATCTCGGGGTCGCACGATGCTCCGAATTGGGAGTGCATCGACACGGGCTGACAGCCCTCCGCTGCGCGCCCGCGACCCCCGATGGCCCCAATTAGTCGCCTCAGCCCGGAGTCACACCATGGCCCGGCGACTTTGAGTGTACTGGTTTCATAACAGGTTGGATAACAGGCGTAAGTGCGAATGTATGTATGCAATTATTCAAACATTTGTTACCCTCTGTACATATTATGTCTCGTTGTAGCTGCAAACGCCCCGGGGTCGGTTATTAGAATTCCGGGTATCGACACCACTTCCTTGTTACTTTATGCTCATGTAACGTTTGTGTTGCGTTTGTTTCTACACGTTTAGATTGGCAACCGTTATCGTCTGTACTTTGTGATTTTTAGTTCATTCTTTTTTTAAACTTTTGTTTTTAATTGTTACACTTATGATATGTGCGTTTCTGCCATCCGTGTAGATCATAATAAACAAAATTTTGAGTATATTGTTAACAACGTGAAAGTAATGTTCCTAGAAATGATGTACTTAGCCGTGAGCGTAGTGTTTAGATCTTGTATGTTAATATAAATAGAAAAATATGACTCTGACTAATAAAAAAAACGTTACTTTTTAAATATAATTTAAAGCTTTTCAAAATATAACTCAACGGCCTTTAAATTAACTACTATCTTAATGTTTATTGATTTAGACTAATCAACATGTAAATTTTTATTTTTATTTTGATATTGCATTGCATTAAGTGATATATTATGTGTACATTGTGTGTGTATATATAGTTTTGTATGTTTAAATGTATTTTTTTTGTTTGTTAATATCTCTGTGTGTGTGCGTAAATAGCGGCGTCTGTTAACGTGATATTGTAATCTGTGGAAACTGCCATGGAATGTGTATTATTGATTCTCCTTCTATTGTTTCCCAAATAAATATCTTTTAAATTTAAAGTTTAGTTTTTCATAGGTACAATAGCATATATATTATGAAGTATAATATCTACTAATGTTGTTAAACATTATAAGACTTTGGTGCAGGTGTTTACATTTCGGCAATCAATTGTACGGTGAATAGAAGGTTAAGGATATACATTGTTCCACTACTAACCATAAACTCTACTAATGACTATTAGATCTATTTTATTTTATTTTATTATTTGAGGATTGCCAACAAAGTTTACAATATAACATACATAATAATAACAATCAGATAATAGAACTAATTGCAACTCAGACTACAGGCAACCACAACATGCGTAATACAATTTCACAATAATATTAATTAATTAAACATTATAAGAAACAATACAAAGAGAGGATAGATTTATCAGCATGTTAGGACCCCAGTCAATCAATCTCACCTAAAAGAGTTTTACATGTGAGGTATTTAGTCTAAGGCCTTTAACATTCTGATAATAACAATGAATAGGTAATTTAAATGAGAACATAAAATTATACAAAATTGGAATAATAAATTAATAACTAGCTAACAAGTGCGAACAGCA